>JAGFNQ010007267.1:268361-479241 GCA_024364735.1 Boesenbergia rotunda | reverse complement strand
AATCGGCCTTGAATGATTGGAAGATCATGGTTTTGATGTGTGGGCGAATAAGTTTAAAGTTAGAGTGTTGTGTTGTATTTGATATATGTGATTGAGTTTGCAGGACTTGGAGAATCACACCTGGTGGACCTATCCGAGGGACGAGAGCCGAGGGAGGAGAGCTCCAAGGGCAAGCCGGGAAGTGGACTTCAAAGGGCACACGTGAAGGGTGGCATGGAGGCAAGCCAAGGAAGGCTTGCATGCGCATCCGAGGGACGATAGCCAAAGGAAGAGGACTTCAAAGGGCGAGCCAAGGGAGCAGACCTGAAGGCACACGCGAAGGAGAAGGTTCGGAATGGTTGGAACTGAGCTGGGAGGCAGGGCAGTCGACTGGCCCAGAGGTAGTCGACTGCCAAAACTCACAGAAAGTTCGCAGCTTCAGACCAGTCGACTGGCTTGGGGCAGTCGACTGGATATACCCCCAAAACTAGCCGTTGGCTAGCTGTTTGCTAGCCGTTTGGGCTAGCCGTTGGAAGGCATTAATGCCGGGGCAGTCGACTGCCATCTGGGCAGTCGACTGGTGCGAGTCTGGACAGACTGCGAATCTGTCCTTTTCACCTATAAAGGAGGTCTCGTTACACGTGTCTGTACAGTTACGTACAGTAACGAAGTGCTACCCAATCGTAGAGTGATCTTTTGCTTCCTCCACATAATTCTACATCTGTAAAGAGGAAGCTACTGCTGTAAAGGTTTCTCCACCTCAAGGAGACTTTTCGATAGTGAAAAGTGGTGCTCGCGGCGTGGATCCTTGGATTAGTCACCCATCTGGGTGGGATACCAAGTAAAAGAATTCTTGTTAGCAATGTTATTTGTTTACATATTATTTCCGCTGCGCTAACATCTGTGTATAGATCAAAACGATCCGCGAAAGTGCATTCACCCCCCCCCCTCTGCACGCCTACATCGATCTTTCAGTTGGTATCAGAGCAGGTGCGTTTTGGAAGATCTAACAATCAACCAGAACATCTGCAATGGCGTTCAAGAGGATACTCCACCGCACGACCATCATTCTTCGACGGCAACGACTTCGCGTACTGGAAAGGTAGAATGCAGTACTATCTTATGAATGACATAGAAACTTGGATAAGTGTGCAGATGGCTTCGAGACGCCCGTCGACGAAAGAGGAGATTCCTACCCCTATGAGAACATGGTCTAAAGAAGTGATGAAAAGGGTGCAGTCAAATGCCAAGGCCACCACTACACTGCAGTGCGGGCTCTCGAAGGAGCAACTGAACAAGGTGGGCCATTCAAGAGCGCCAAAGAGCTATGGGACAAGTTGGTAGAACTGAACGAGGGATCAAACGAGTCCAGAAGAGCCAAGAAGGACTTGTTGGTGGCCCAACTGCAATCCCTCTCCATGAAGAGCAACGAGACCGTCAGCCAGCTGCACGGAAGGGTAAAGGAAGTGATCAACGAGCTTCATGTAATTGGAGAGAAAATCGAAAATCGGGATATCGTCAGGTATGTCTTACAAGCCTTCCCGAGAACCACCCTGTAGGCATCCATGGTTGATGCTTACAAGGTATCGAGGGACTTATCTTAGTTAAATTAGACGATCTATTTTGTGAATTTGAACTGCACGAGCAAGCTAACATTTCGGCAAAAGAGAAAGGTATTGCTTTGTTGCAGAAAAGGAGAAGAAGAGGAGAAAGGAGAAGAAGAAGGTGATTTACTCATCATCCTCAGACTCGGAGGAGTCAAGTGCCTCTATGGACAGTGACCAAGAGGCCTTTATGGTAAGAAAATTTCGTAAAGCATTTAAAAGTTTTTCTAACAAATCATATGCTAGGAAAGGGGCCAAAGGTAAGGGTAAGCCCAAGGAGATAATCTGCTACAACTGTCATCAAGAGGGACATATGAAGAATGAGTGTCCCCAGTTGAAGAAGAGGGAGGACAAGAAGGAAGAGAAGAAGAAGAGCGACAAGAAGAGATCAAAGGGGAAGGAGAAGAGTGCCACGAACCTCAAGACGACTTGGGACGATCCCTCATCCTCAGAGGTAGAGGAAGAGGAAGAGCAAGTCTCCCACTTCGCTCTTATGGCACAAGATGATTCAGACTCTTCAGACGATGAACGAAGCTCAAGCAGTGAAGATGAGAGCTCCTCCACCTCATCATCATCAGAGTCAGAAGCTTCGGTAAGTGAGGTATACCACTTACCCTCTTCTACCTTAGTGAAAATTATTTCTAGCACGAACATGGATTTAGCTAAGGCTAAAAGTAGAATTAAGGACCTTAAGGAAGAAATTGTCATGCTTAGAGTAGAGACTATTAAACTTAAGGATTTGCATGCTAGCTCTACCTCTTCACATGTTTCACATATTGAAAATGAAAATAAGGAGTTAAGGAAACAAGTAGATGACCTCACAAAAGCCCTTAGGAAATTTTAAGTAGGATCAAGTAACCTTGATATGATCATTAACAGCCAAAGGGCGGTATATAACAAGGCAGGATTGGGCTATAGGCCTAAGACCAAGGAAGTAGCTTTTGGTTCACTTACCGGTAGGATTGGTGCATCTAGGAGACTAGGGGCTAAGGGAACCACAAAGAAGGCATGGGTACCTAAGAAATTTTTAAATGATTCTTCTGGATCAAAAATATGGGTACCAAAAGAGTGTGTTTTTGGTGTTTAGGTAAAAGTGAAGGAGGCCCCAATCTTGTGGATAGTAGATAGTGGATGCTCAAGACACATGACCGGAGATGTGAGCAAGTTCACCACTATTAGCTACTTAAGAGAAGGGACGGTCTCCTTTGGGAACAGTGG
Source organism: Boesenbergia rotunda (assembly GCA_024364735.1). Taxonomy (NCBI): domain Eukaryota; kingdom Viridiplantae; phylum Streptophyta; class Magnoliopsida; order Zingiberales; family Zingiberaceae; genus Boesenbergia; species Boesenbergia rotunda. The sequence goes on along the minus strand of JAGFNQ010007267.1, from coordinate 476,440 downwards.
AAAGTTAAGAATCATTGGTAGGGGCGCAATTGAGGTATCTCCCACTATTTCAATTCATAAGGTACTTTTAATTCAAGATATGAAGTTTAACTTATTAAGTGTAAGTCAATTATGTGATGCCGGTTTTAGAGTAGAATTTCATGCTAAAAAATGTATAATAAAACAATGTGAATCAAATACTATCATATTAGAAGGGTTTAGAGAAGCAAACTTGTATTATCTTGATCTATCTTATACTACTAACAATGTTGTTAAGTGTCTCATGTCCAAAGAAGAAGAAGGGTGGTTGTGGCACCAGAGACTTGGACACGTCAACATGAGGAGCATTGCAAGAGTAGCCAAGGAAGAATTGGTGAAGGGGCTCCCAATGATCAAGTACGAAAAGAACAAGTTGTGTGATGCATGCCAAGAGGGTAAGTAATCCAAAGCATCACACAAAGGTAAAACTTCAATTATCACTTCATTGCCTTTAGAACTTTTACATATAGACTTATTTGATTGCCATAGTACTCCATCACTTGTAGGAAGTAAGTATTGCTTAGTGATAGTTGATGACTTCTCTAGGTTTGCTTGGGTCTATTTCTTGAAACATAAGGATGATACCCTAGAAATATTTATAGGTTTTAGTAAAAGGGTTGAAAACGAAAAGAACATCAAAATAAACCGAATTAGGAGTGACCATGGTGGGGAGTTCCAAAACGCTAGTTTCACACAATTTTGTGTTGAAAATGGATACAAGCATGAGTTCTCATGCCCAAGAACTCCTCAACAAAACGGGGTAGTTGAAAGGAAGAACCGAGCCTTACAAGAAGCTGCTAGGACTATGCTTAATGCATACTCTCTTCCTAGCTACTTCTAGGCCGAAGCGGTTAACACCGCTTGCTATATTCAAAACCGGGTGTTAGTACATAGGTTTTTAGGAAAAACACCTTTTGAACTTTGGAATGGAAGAGTACCTCAAGTCCACTATTTTAGGGTCTTTGGATGTAAAGTCTACATCTTAAACACCAAAGACGACCTAAGAAAATTTGAGTCAAAAGCCGATAAAGGAATATTAGTAGGGTATTCATTGACTAGTAGGGGTTACAGAGTGTACAACAAGAGGACAAAAATGATTGAGGAGTCCTCAAATGTAAAATTTGATGAAACCACTAGTACTTACCCTAGAAAGGCTTCTATTGATAAAGATATAGAAGAAGTCCAACCCCTTGCCCAAAGAATTGCCCAAGACCTACATTTGGAGGGCAATGATCAAGGGGGAGTAAGAAACACACTAGAGGATGAGGAAGAAGGAGTAAATGAACCTACAACCTCTAGACCCTTGAGACATCACCATGACATCCCATTGACCAAATTGTGGGTGATGTCACTCAAGGAGTAAGGACTAGGTCATACTTTAGGGATCAAACTAGTCAAATAACTCTAATCTCCCAATTAGAACCCAAGACCATTGATGAAGCATTGGGAGATGTTGATTGGGTCTTGGTCATGCAAGAAGAGCTAAACCAATTTGAGAGGAGTGAAGTATGGGAGCTAGTTCCTAGACCCACTGATTGTACCATTGTGACCACTAGATGGGTTTTTAGGAACAAATTAGATGACCAAGGTAAAATCACTAGGAACAAGGCTAGATTGGTAGCTAGGGGGTTTAACCAAGTTGAGGGATTAGATTATGATGAAATCTACGCCCCCGTAGCTAGGTTAGAATCAATTAGAATTCTACTAGCCTATGCCGCTCACATGGGTTTTACACTCCACCAAATGGATGTGAAGTCGACATTCCTTAATAGAATCATTAAGGAAGAGGTCTATGTAGAACAACCCCCAGGGTTTGTGGACCCTAACTATCCAAGACACGTATTTAAATTAAGAAAAGTCTTATATGGATTGAAACAAGCTCCCCGGGCTTAGTATGAGAGGCTTTCTTCATTTTTGGTGTCTAAGGGGTTTAGGAGAGGAACAATTGACCCTACATTGTTCCTAAAATCTATGGATAAGGACATATTTGTTGCCCAAGTCTATGTAGACGATATCATTTTTGGGTCAACAAATAATGACTTCCTACAAGAATAATCAAGTGTATGGAAGATGAATTTGAGATGAGTCTTGTAGGAGAGTTAACATTTTTCTTAGGTCTTCAAGTTAAGCAAACCAATGAAGGTACACATGTGTTTCAAACCAAATATGCTAAAGAGATGCTAAAGAAATTTGGTTTAGAACATGCTAAGGAAGCATCTACACCCATAGGAACTAATGTAAAAATGGATAATGACCTTGAAGGCAAAAAGGTAGACTCTAAACAATATAGGAGCATGATTGGTAGCCTCCTATACCTAACCGCTAGTAGACCCGACATACTCTTTGCGGTAGGTATGTGTGCAAGGTACCAATCGTGTGCCAAAGAGTCTCATTTGGTTGTAATCAAGAGAATCCTAAGGTATGTGAAAGGGACCCTAAACGTCGGACTTTGGTATCCTAGAACCCCAAATGTTGACCTAATTGGATACACCGATTCGGACTATGCGGGTTGTAAGTTAGATAGGAAGAGTACAAGTGGAGGGTGTTAATTCCTTGGGTCTTCTTTAGTTAGTTGGAGTAGTAGGAAACAACCATGCGTTGCCCTATCAACAACGGAGGCAGAATATGTGGCAATGGGTGGATGTGTTTCCCAACTCCTTTGGATTATGCACACCTTAGAGGACTATGAGCTACATTACACCAAGGTCAAAGTCTTGTGTGATAATGTAAGCACAATCAATCTAACTAAAAATCCGATTCATCATTCTAGGACAAAACACATTGAAGTGAAACATCACTTCATTAGAGATCATGTGGCAAGGGGAGACATAGAACTACACTATGTTGAATCAAAGTCGAACCTAGCCGACATCTTTACCAAGCCTCTTCTCGAATCGGAGTTTTCATCCTTAAGAAGAGGCCTTGGAATGTGTTTTATAGAAGTATAAAATGAACTTAGAGACCTTAGCTTTGAAAAAGGGGTGCTTGATCCATTAGGATGATACATTTGACTCACGTGTGCTTGTGGCACATTGTTGGACCATTAAAAATATCAAAATATCAAAACTAGACCAACTATGGGGGAGGCAAGTGTTTAATCAATGGACATCTTGCCAAAGATCATAGTTGGACATTTTAAACCTTTGAAAACCATTTTATGTGTTACATACTGTGCCATGTTTTTGAAAGTCATATATTTGCAAATTTGGTTTCAAAGTTTGGTACAAAATGTAGTAGTTTTCATAGCTTTTGGGTTTTTATCAAAAGTCATGCATGTTTGTAAATTTATATGGTTTAATATTTTTCCCTGATAGAGTATAACATTTCAAACATGTATGCAACATTTTACAATTTTTGAAATTTTCTGGAATTTTTTAGGAGTTTCTGAAATTCAACAGAAAACCTGAAAAATCAGACTGATAGCGTATCAGTCGACTGCCAGTCGACTGGCACACCTGTTTTTCAGCCCTGTGAGAAATTTCAGAAATCAATACTTCTCACATTTGATGCCTTAGGGTTTGGTTGCTTGAGGCAATCATTTTGATGGTGTCAAAGGGGGAGAATGGGTAGTTTAAGTTAGAATTTTGACTTAAAATGGATGATTTTAGGTATTTTTATCTAACTTAGACCTTGAAAGGTTAAAATTTTAACCTTAGACATGGATTAAGGGGGAGGTACCTCTTAGGTTCGGATATGTCTTACATTCTTATTGATGTTGTTAAGTAAAAACTTAACTTGGAATGTGATTAGAATTGAAACTGTGGAGAGGACATAGGTTAAGGGGGAGGTTGCCTCTTAGGGTTATTATGTCTCATAATGTTTCAATTGCTATCTTTTGATATTGCTATTTATCTCTAACTTTAACTTATTGCCACACATCAAAAAGGGGGAGATTGTTGAGGCAATCGGCCCTTGAATGATTGGAAGATCATGGTTTTGATGTGTGGGCGAATAAGTTTAAAGTTAGAGTGTTGTGTTGTATTTGATATGTGTGATTGAGTTTGCAGGACTTGGAGAATCACACCTGGTGGACCTATTCGAGGGACGAGAGCCGAGGGAGGAGAGCTCCAAGGGCAAGCCGGGAAGTGGACTTCAAAGGGCACACGTGAAGGGTGGCATGGAGGCAAGCCAAGGGAAGGCTTGCGTGCGCATCCGAGGGACGATAGCCAAAGGAAGAGGACTTCAAAGGGCGAGCCAAGGGAGCAGACATGAAGGCACACGCGAAGGAGAAGGTTCGGAATGGTTGGAACTGAGCTGGGAGGCAGGGCAGTCGACTGGCCCAGAGGCAGTCGACTGCCAAAACTCACAGAAAGTTCGCAGCTTCGGACCAGTCGACTGGCCTTGGGGCAGTCGACTGGTATACCCCAAAACTAGCCGTTAGCTAGCTGTTTGCTAGCCGTTGGTTAGCCGTTGGAAGGCATTTAATGCCGGGGCAGTCGACTGCCATCTGGGCAGTCGACTGGTGCGAGTCTGGACAGACTGTGAATCTGTCCTTTTCACCTATAAAAGGAGGCCTCGTTACACGTGTCTGTACAATTACGTACAGTAACGAAGTGCTGCCCAATCATAGAGTGATCTTTTGCTTCCTCCACCATAATTCTACATCTGTAAAGAGGAAGCTACTGCTGTAAAGGTTTCTCCACCTCAAGGAGACTTTTCGATAGTGAAAAGTGGTGCTCGCGGCGTGGATCCTTGGATTAGTCACCCATCTGGGTGGATACCAAGTAAAAGAATTCTTGTTAGCATTGTTATTTGTTTACATATTATTTCCGCTGCGCTAACATCTGTGTAGAGATCAAACGATCCGCGAAAGTGCATTCACCCCCCCTCTGCACGCCTACATCGATCTTTCACTTAATTGCCAAGATTACTCTTGAACTTTTCTCCTTTGTTGTACCTATATCTTGCATACTCACAATGCATATCAAATACAACAATAATCCTAACTTAAACCTTTGCCCAAACATTAAAACTCAAGGTACCTAGATTGCTCCAACACCCTACGTTTTTGCCTAGCCCTAAAATGCAAATGTCATATGCATGTGCCAAGAGGACACGATTAAGAGGAAAATCAAGGTAAACCTGCAAAATATGGATGTTTAGTCACGAATCATAGTATAAACGAGAAAGACGAACTGAACAACCTGTTACCTTCACTCCATTCGCTGCATGGAAGAAGATAGGCGAAATTGACTCAAGGAGAGCTCTTCTTTGCCCTAAGTTTGGATCTGAAGGTGGAGAAAGGGTAGGGAAGAGATTCCAAGGATTTTGGAACCCTTGGAGTGGCTAGAGAAGATAAAGGAGAGGAGAGGCGATGAGGGGCGGCACTGAAACCCTAGGTTCGGCCGCCCCTACGCGGACGGTTCTTTTAGAGATTCACGACATTAGTCGACTAGTCCATGAGTCAGTCGACTGGTCCATGAGTCAGTCGACTGATGTAGGGAACAGAATTATCAGTCAATTGATAAAGGACTAGTCGATTGATACATCAAAAACCCTAGTTTCTGGACAGGATTGTACCAGTCGACTGGTTTTCTGAAATCAGCTTTCTTGCCGAATTTCAGAAATGCATAAAAAATTTCAGAAAATTTGAAAAATCACGAAATTTTGCAAACATATTTATTTTGATATCCTCTAATATAAAAAAATATGTTCATCAAAAGTCAAAATATATTTGAATTTCGTTGATCAAACATCAAAATATTGAAACACACTTAAGTTATGTATCAACTTTAAAACATAGTTTTGAAATCATATGTTTTTCAAATCTATACCACCATAAGTAGAACATAGAATGATTTTCAAAACTTTTAAAATATCCAACTATGATCTATGGGCAAGATCTCCATTAGGCTGCATTTGGTAGGGGGTAATCCATCCTGTAATGTAATCAAGATTATATTACAAGTTGGATTCCTTTGTTTGGAATAATTTTAAAATTGTAATGTAATGGAATCTCGATTACAAAAGTGGCTCAAGATTTGTAATCTTGATTACAAAACAAAACCGATGTAATCCGATTACATTACAACTTATAAAGTCGTCGGCCGGGAGGTAGCGGTCGTCGGTCGCCGGCCGGCCGTCGGCGCGCCGGCGGCCTAATCTTGATTACATTACATTACATTACAAACTTGATTACATTACAAACTCGATTACATTACCCCTTACCAAACGCAGTCTTAATTAAATATTTGTTTTCCCCATAGTTAGTCTATGATTACTAAAGTGATACATTTAATAACTCATCAAAATGTCATAAGCATAAGTGAATTATTTGTATCATTCTAACATCTCATATGGATAAATAAAATCATAAATCAAAGCAATATGAGATAAAATGAGAAAATACACAAGCAAGACCTCCTAGGGTTTTTATGAGATATGTTGAAGTACAATCTTAATATTAAATCACGCAAAGCTAGAGTTATACTTCTACAAAGCACATACCAAGTCCTCTCCTTAGAGAGGTGAACTCCGCTTCGGGTAGAAACTTGGTAAATATGTCGGCAAGGTTGGATTTTAATTCAACATTATGCAATTCAATGGTACCTCTTGCCACATGATTTCTAATTAAGTGATACTTCACTTCAATGTGTTTTGTCCTAGACTAATGCACTGAATTTTTGGTCAAATTAATAGTGTTTACATTATCACATAAAATTTTGACCTTGGAGTAATGAAGTTCATAATCCTCTAGGGTATGCATTATCTAAAGTAATTGTGCTACACAACTATCCATAGCCACATATTCGGCCTCGGTTGTAGATAAAGCAACACATGGTTGCTTTCTACTACTCCAACTCACTAGGGAAGATCCAAGAAATTGACATCCACCACTAGTACTCTTCCTATCCAATTTGCAATCCGCATAATCGGAATCGGTGTACCCAAATAAATTAATAATTTGAGTTCTAGGATACCAAAGACCGATATTGAGAATGCCCTTGATATATCTTAAGATTCTTTTTACCACTACTAAGTGAGATTCCTTGACACAAGATTGATATCTTGCACACATGTCTACCGCAAATAGTATATCCGGTCTACTAGCGATTAGGTATAACAAACTACCAATCATGCTTCTATATTGCTTTGGATCGACTAACTTTCCCTCATGATCACTATTTATCTTAATATTTGTTCCAATGGGAGTAGACACTACTTTAGTATTTTCCAAATCAAATTTCTTGATAATTTCCTTAGCATACTTTGTTTGATAAACATGAGTTCCTTCATTAGTTTGTTTGACTTATAATCCTAAAAAGAAAGTCAACTCTCCAACTAGACTCATTTCAAACTCATTTTCTATATATTTGATGAATTCATGAAGAAGCTCATTATTTGTTGAACCAAAAATAATGTCATCAATATAAACTTGGGCAATAAAAATGTCTTTATCTTTAGACTTTAGAAATAAAGTTGGATCAATTGTTCCCCTTCTAAAGTCCTTGGAGATTAAGAAGGATGAGAGTCATTCATACCAAACTTGGGGGGCTTGTTTTAACCTATATAAGACTTTCTTTAATTTATAAATATGATTTGGATAATCTATGTTTTCAAAATCAGATGGTTGTTCGACATAAATTTCTTCTTTAATAAATCCATTTAGAAATGTCAATTTCACAATCATTTGATGAAGTTTAAAGCCTATGTGAGCGACATATCCCAATAAGATTCGGATAGACTGTAATCGAGCTATGAGAGCATAAGTATCATCATAATCAAGTCTCTTTACTTGATTGAAACCCCTAGCTACTAACTTAGCCTTGTTTCTAGTGACTTTTCCTTGATCATCCAATTTGTTTCTAAAGACCCATTTTGTTGTGATAATTGTATTATTATTGGATCAATGGACCAATTCTCATACTTCACTTCTCTCAAATTGGTTCAACTCTTCTTGCATTGCTAGGATCCACTCCGTATCATTTAAGGCTTCATTAATCAATTTTGGTTCAAGTTGTGATATTAGAGCAATTTGACTAGTATGATCTCTAAAATATGATCTAGTACTTACTCCTTGTGTAACATCTCCAACTACTTGGTTAATAGGATGATCTTGATGATGCCTTAAAGGCCTAGAGATTGTGAGCTCATCAATTTCATGATAATTATTGCCTCTTTCATCATCCAATGCACTTCTTCCTCCCTCTTGATCAGTACCCCCTAAATGTAAGTTTTGAATTGCTTGGGTAATGTTTTGGTTTCTTTCAGCTATATCCTTGTCAATGGAGGATTTCCTAGGATAAGTGTTAGTAGACTCATCAAATTCAGCATTAGATGACTCCTCAATCATTTGAGTCCTTTTGTTGTATACTTTATATCCTCTTCTAGTAAATAAGTACCTAACTAAAATGCCTTCATCCGTCTTAGACTCAAATTTTCTTAAATCATATTTAGTATTTAAGATATAGACCTTGCAATCAAACACGTTAAAATAATGAATTTAAGGAAGTTTCTCATTCTATAATTCAAAAGGTGTTTTTCCTAAAGTAAACCCAAGTGTATCTAGAAAAATCATCAACAATTACTAAGTAATATTTATTTCTTACTAATGAAGGGGGTACTATGACAATCAAAGAAATCTAAATGCAACAATTCTAATGGTAAAGAAGTACTAGTTAGAGTTTTACCTTTGTGTGATGACTTAGATTGCTTGCCCTGGCATGCATCACACATTTTATTCTTGACATACTTGATCTTTGGTAGTCCTTTTACCAACTCCATTTTATCTATCTTTGCTATGTTCTTCATGTTGATATGTCCAAGTTTTCTATGTCATAGTCATCTTTTTTCTTCTTTTGATAAAAGACACTTAGTAGAAAAGTTAGAAACATAGGAAATATTGATATAATAAAGATTTGTTTTCCTAAACCCTTCCAACATAATATTTTTCGAGCTATTGTGTTTAACCAAACATTTATTTGCATGAAACTTAACTTTATATCCGGCATAACATAATTGGCTAACACTAAGTAAATTGAATTCCATGTCCCTAATTATAAGTATTTTATGGATGATAATTGTAGGTGATACCTCAATTGTACTTCTACCTATAATCTTGAGTTTCCTACTATTTTCAAAAGATACCGTTCCTTTCTTTATGTAGTTAATTGTGGAGAACTTGCTCACATCATCGGTCATGTGCCTTGAGCAACCGTTATCCACAATCCACATGTTTGAATCCTTCTCTTCTTCTACCTAATCAACATGAAAAACATAATCTTTTGGTACCCATGCACTTGATCCAATAATATCATTCAAATACTTCTTAGGGACCCAAGCTTGTTTTACATTGCTTTTAATGATTTGCTTCTTAGGTATATCATTTCTTCCTATAAGAGAAATATAGGCAACCTCTTTGTCTTAGGTTTATATACTAATCCGACCTTGTTGTAGACGACTCTTTGACTACTAAGAATCATATCAAGACACTTTGATCCATTTATAAATTTTTCTAAATATGTTCTCAAGTCAATAACTTGATTTCTCAAATTGTTATTTTCTTCCTTAGACATGCTTGATTCACTATGCATACATGTATTATTCCTAATGAACTTAAGTTCTTCTTTTAATGTTTTAACCGTAGATTGTGACTTTGCCAAAGCATTCTTGAGATAAACAATAGTTTTATAAAGGAATTCAATTTTAGAAGATTCTTTTACCTCATCGTCACCAGATGACGATTCATCACTTGAACCTTCCTCCTTACTTGAAGCTGCTTTGTCATCTTCAAAAGCTATAAATGTCATGTGTCTTGTGACATGACATAGTTCATCTTCATCTGATGAGTCAATGCTTGGTGTGTCTCATGTAGCTTAAGCCACCATTGCCTCCTTCCTTTTGTCCTTCTTTTTCTTTTCTTCTTTCTTTTTCAATTCTGGGCAATTTGGCTTGATATGTCATTTCTTATTGCATTCATAACAAATGACATTAGTGTTAAAATTTAAACTTTGACCACTTTTACCTTTTGAATGTTAAAACATCTTTACATCTCTCCTTGTAAATTTTCTTGTTCTTCCTATCATTTTCTTGACATAATGGACCACTTCACTAGCCGACATTTCTTCATCGCTATCCGAAGACTCTTGATCGGACTCGGATGATGAATATTCTTCTTTCTTTTCTTTCTTTTTCTTCTTCTTCTCCTTCTTCTCTACAACAAGAGCTATGCTTCTCTTTTGAAGACACGTTAGCTTGTTCATGTAGTTCAAACTCACAAAATAATTCATTAAGTTTAACTCTTGAAAGATCTCTAGAAACCTTATATACATCAACCATTAATGCCCATAAGGTATTTCTAGGAAATGATTGAAAAACATATCCTACTAGATCTTGATTTTCAATTTTCTCAACTATTACATGAAGACCATTTACTATCTCTTTGAATCTTCCATGCTTTGACTCACGGTCTCATTGGTCTTCATGGTGAAGGTTTGAAGTTGGCCCACCAAGAGATCTCTGTTGGCTCTCATTGATTTGCTTGATCCTTCATTCAACTCAATGAGCTTTTCCCAAAGCTCTTTAGCGGAATTAAATGGTCCAGCTTTGTTCAATTGCTCCTTGGAACCACATTGTAGGGTGGTTGTGGCATTTGCATTCACTTGAGCTTTCTTGGACATCTCTTTTGTCCACTCCTTTGTTGGAAGAGGTGCTCCGAACTGATCCTTCGATTTCTCGAACCCATCTACAATACTAAACCAATTTTCAATAACATTCATTAAATAATATTTCATTCTACCTTTCCAATAAGCAAAATCGTTTGCCGTCGAAGAACGGTGGTCGTGCGGTGCTATATCCCTCTTGAAATGTCATCTTGATGTTTTGGTTGACGGTGAGTTCTCCGGAAATGAACTTGGCTCTGATATCATTTGTTAAGACCTTTTTGTCTAGCTAGAGGGGGGTGAATAACTTCTCGTGGATTTTGTCTATAAAATGTTAGCCAAAGCATAAGAAAAAGATAGACAAAAATAATAACAATGAAAACAATGATAACTCTCTTGATTTACTCGGTTTCCACCTCCTTGAGGTGACTAATCCAAGGATTCACACCCACACAACCAAGTTTTACTATGCTTTTCTCCTTTTCAAATCAAGCTTAAAGATGGAGAAACCCTTACAAGATGATCTCTTCCTCTTACAATATTAGAATGATTTTGGAGGAAGAGATTGAGAGTTTGTAAGCTGGGAGATCTTAGAACGAGCAAGAAAAATCGAAAGAATCAAGTTGTGTCTCCTTTAAGTTCTGAAATATGCTTTTTGTATAACCCTCGATATCAATCGACTGGCAATATTATCAGTCGACTGATGAGCTTCAACGGCTATTGTAGATTATGTTTGATTTTTATTGTCAGCCTTCAACGGTCACTTATCAGTCGACTGGGACCTGATCCAATCGACTGATCTTTCTGTTTGTGAAGCAATCGACTGATTCCACTTATCAGCCGACTCAACTCACCATATCAGTCGACTGATAGTCTCATCAGTTGACTGGTACCTGATGAATCTCAGGTTCTACTTTTCCTTTGTGTAGATACAAGCTTTCAAACACCTTCTATCAACCTTGCGCCCTTATGATACTTCCGAGCCCTCGACTTCTCATCCTTGCGCTTGCCTTGAAGTGTTTCCCTCGGCCTTGCCATGCTTAATCTTCTTCTGCCAACTCTTCATACCTGGACTTAAACTCAAGTTTCATGTTAAATCACCAACATTGCCTAACTTAAACTCATTTAACCAAACATCAAAAGTAAATAATGTTTGGGGCATGATTGCACTAATATCCACGACCTCTTCCTCGACCACGACCTCTAAAATGATTGTGTCCTCTTTCATCATTCTTTAGTGTAGCTTTGACTTTGATAACTTGCTCCAAATACTCTTCTTGTCTTCTTTTCATCTTTTCTTCATGGGCTTGTAATGAGTCTTCCAATTCTTCAATAGTCATTGAATCTAAATCTTTTATTTCTTCAATGACATATACTATATAGTTAAATTTAGGAATTAAAGAACGAAACACTTTTTCCACAACGTACATCTTCTATCCTGTCTCCATATCTCTTCAATTGATTGACAATTGCCTTCACCTATGAACAATAATCCATGATTGATTCAGACTCTTTCATCTGTAATGCTTCAAAATCACGCCTTAGTGATTAAAGTTTTATCTTCTTTACTTTGTCAACACCTTGGAGAGCCTTTGCCGATATCTCGCAAGCTTCTTTTGAAGTAGTAGCATTGGCCACCTTCTTGAACATGGAATCATCCAAACATTGATGGATGAGGGTGAGGGCTTGTTGATCCTTCTTCTTTGTCTTTGGCAAATAATCCTTCTCTACTTGAGGTAAATTATCTTCATTTTGAGGCTTCTCATAGTCTTTCTCTACAATCTCCCAAACATCTTGAGAACCAAGCAATGTTTTCATCTTAGACATCATGTCTCATAATTCTCCTTTGTGAGATGGGGAAAATGAAAAGAAGAAACTCCATTGTTGGCCATCACTTGAGCACTTCCAACCTAGCTCTGATACCACTTTATTAGAAAAAATGAAGATAAAGATCTTTATAGAGGAGAGAATGGAGGAGAACTCAATAACAATTGTTATTAATCTACTTGATTCATTGTGAAATGTCAACTACAAAGGCATATTTATACACACAAAGGGGACTCTTTAAGGGACACATACAAAACTCTTTAAAAGATACTTAAGTAATTTTTTATGAATAGATGTTAAGAATATGCTATAGGAATATTCTCTAGAGTTAATGAATAAAGTTTATGTTTATTATTCAACTTTGATTGTTTATGGGATTTGTCTCCTCATTGTAGGTGGGTTGATGATCACCTTGTTCATAGTGGCATAGTCAGGATTTTCGATAAGCATGGGTAGTTTTTAATAATCTTAAATATTATTGTAGATCGATTTTTATTTTTTAAAAGTCTAAATTACAAATTGAAGAGACTGAAAAAGAACTTAAACTCGAAATTTTGACCATAGCTCTTAATTCTAGTTGAAACAATGATTCGTCGATCCCCAAAGTTTTTTTTTATTCAAAGTCGAAAAATCGATCGAACCCGTTTAAACATTAAACTTGTTTCGGCTATAACTTGACCAAATCAACTTTAAATCAATCTTGATTTGAACCAATATAATCCTTATCTCTGTACCTGAATTTAGTTCAAATCTAATTCAATTTTAATTTAGCATCCTTGTCTTACAATTTAGCTCATCTATTTATTATTATATATTTATTTTAAAATTTTAATATTTAAAATTTTAAATCGTATATTTTCTTATAAAAGTGATACTAATAGATAGTTTAGGTCATGAGCTTTCTAAATATGTGATCAATCTCATTTTTCTATAATAAATGATGATAAATCAATTAATTAAAATTATATATATATATATATATATATATATATATATATATTATTTTAATACAATTTAAGAGGGGTTAATCGCACCCCTCTCATGAAAGTGGCTACGCCCCTGCTTGTTCATATGTTGGCGGCAAACATCTCCAGGAACAACATCAGAGGCGCTGGAATCTTTTGATTATTGTACTATTAGTGTTAAATGTTCATTGATAGTGCTTCATGCAATACTTGAGCCATACATAGAAAGATTCTTGTATTTTACGATCTTAGGAGATTCTCTCACTACGTAATACATGTCAGATGACAACTTAGCTTTCACAAGGTAAATGGACGTTGGATTAGAAGAATTATATTCACAGTTTCACTTGCATTGTTTAAAGTCTTAAATATATGCAAAATAGCATATGAACAACTGTCTTTTAAAACAACTAGATGACAGCCCACGCGCATGAGACGTGAAATGGGAGAGTATTTTAACAAGATTTTGCAAGTATTTTTTTTCATATTTATATATAATTTTTGAACTCGACATGAAACAATATAACCAAGTTGTGGCAGTCAGTCTTGAGGCACAAGTAGATGGTATGAAGGAAATTCTTCATCAGTAACAAATTGCGATCTTGTTTGCTGATTTGGAGGTTGTTGATTTGTGCCAGTTGGTTTCTATGGAAAGCTTCAAGAGGTAAGATGGAAAATTTGAGTAACCTTAGAATTTAGGAGGTGAAGTTAAAAATTGAAAAATTGGTAAAATGAAAAAAAAAAAATTGGTAAACTTCAGGGGGCAAAGTGAAAATCAGAATTTTGGGGGTTAAAATAAAAAAATTCAAGTTTGAAATTAAGATTCTAAAAAACAATAGTATGTCCTCCATGTGAGTCTCTATGGAGAACACACCTTGAGAGCGTTTATAATTCACAATAAATAATCTTCTATAAAAAATGAAAACTAATTTAACGTAATAATCATTAGAAGTTAGAACATAAGTATATACGTATTTATTTATTATATATATATATATATATATATATCATGAAAAATATTGCAAAAACTAAAATAAATGATGGTCCTCTACCTGACTTGCCACGTTTTGCATAGCGGATAGCTCCTACGGGTTGGCTCGATGGGTAAGACATCTGCCGTTTGAAACGGAGGTCTTAGGTTTGAGAGTCGTCAGTTGTATACGGGATAAAAATTTGGTCTGTTGGTTTAAATCCTCTCGGCCCCAGGTGTTTTATCTCCTGTCAATAAATTTATGATTTATTCTTTTTAGACACCTATGAAGTAAGGATTAAGGGCTAGATGTCGGATCCATCTTTTGAAACGTTTTGCATAGCGGATAGCCCAATCACCGCATATATCACACGTGTCATTACATGAGTTTTAATTATTGATATACCTGAGGAGATCTGCTCGGGTATATGTCCCACACGGATGTAACTCTTCATAAGTTCGCACCTAAACTATCTGTTGAATACTCACATTGAAAACATTTCAACAGCCCCACCAAACAGCCATTTTTTGTGACCGCCTCCAACAGACCAGACGGTAGTGGTGGGCTTCAGGGTGGATTTTTGACAATCTTGACGTTATCACCTCTGCGACCCAACACAGCTCCACCGGTTGAGCCAGTCACAAGATGATGTCGCAGCCCACGTGGGCACCAACGCCTCCAACTATAGAAGAGCAGGTGAAGTTTGAATCGGTGCACTCTCTCGCTTTTCGCACACACGCAGGTGCTCTCTCTCTCTCTCTCTCTCTCTTCTCACTATTAGAGGGGTCACGCCGGCGCTTGCTGATGCTTGTTGACGAGATGCTTGTTTAAGTTTACCCGGGCTGTAGCCCGGGGTCCAATTAATGAAATCCCTTGTTATCTCTAGTTTAAAATGAGCCTGGGCCATTAATTTTGATTTTTAGCCCGGTAGAAACTTAATACTTAGCCCGTAGCCTGCTGCCCTGCAGATAGAAAAAAGAAATAATTTCTGCTATCCCTAAATTTCGCATCCGCTGCCTCTCTTGCCCGACGAAACCTGGATTCCTGCCGGCTGCCGTCCTGGACGCCAATTCGCCAAACATCAAGCCTCTGTGGCGGTTCTGCATCCTTTGCGGCTCATCGTCCTTGATTCTCCGTCCTTTGCGGCTTCCTCTGACTTGGCGATTGGTAATCTCTCATTCTGATTATGATTCCCTTTTCCTTTGTGGAGGTTTTTGTTTCAATTTATTCCTCCGCTGTAATTGCATTGCTGTCTGTTTAAAGATTATTGGAATCCATTAGTTCATTCTTCTTTTGATTGTTTTTCCGATCCTAATTCTGTTGTTTTTCCGATCCTAATTCTGACGGTTCATTTTGTAATTGCAATGTTAGATAAACACGAATATTTCATATGTCGGATGGTATGAGATGAAAATTACTTAATGTTATTATATTGGGTAGCAATTGCAAACTGACACGAAAAACCTAATTGTGGCTAACTACAGAGTTGGAAAGCTACTGAATGAAAAGAATTTGGTTCCACAAGAAGTGAACTGGAAACACAACAGATATTCATTTGCTTATCAGTCATTTTTCCAGGTCAGGAGAGACCCACAATGCTTCAACGGAACACCTTTAACTTGTTAGTAACTTTAAGCAGCATTTTTAATCAGATAAACTGGTCGAAATAGAAAAAACCAGATATAAAATTCTTATTTGAAAAGTTTATATGAAAGTGAGCTTGTATTGTAGTGGTTTAATTAGATGCTCTTTCGAGTTTGTAATAATTCTTTTTTTTGTTTTGGATAATTTTCAAATTTATTACTTTTACATAAGCACAGACATATAGTTCCAGGATTGTATTAAATAGAGGTGCAGCAGTGATATAATTTCAGTGTTGAATTTGCTCACGGTGCTCTGAAAGAAATGCAAGAATTTTTCTGTCCTTTTCTGCTGCTTTGTAATGTCCTGGAATTGGATTCACTGCTCCACTATATATTATGTTCTGCCAATAATTATTTGGTGAACTCAATGAAATAGCAATCTGGTTAACAAGCAACCTTTTTATAGATAGATGACATGAGTTATTTATGTACAGATAAAATAGCATTGCATGTTCTGACTGAAACCTATGGACAAAATTAAGACAACTTGCTCTGCAAGGCAATATGATTGAGTACATAGGATGGAACCCCTAAAAGGATGCAAAGATAGAGTTATACAGTTATACAGTTATACAGGGAACTTACAAAATCGCAGTGATAAGGTAACTGCCTCTCAATTTCGCAGTGATAAGGCAACTTTTTTGTGTTATTAGTCGCCTTTCAAATGATAAGAATACAATACATATTCTGTTGCTTGCTAAAAAGGCTTAAGCAACATTTGATAAGGTAACTTTTTGTATTATTTGATTAAATTAACCCTGTCAATGTTTAATTTTCATAATTCATGTAAGTTCATTTTGCCAGTTCTTGGATCTATTTATTATGTTTGGATTAGGTGCCCTACTATCTATTAGAAATCGTTATTTAAAATTTATAAGATTCTATGTTAATCATGTTAAGATTTATCTGTGTTAGGTTATTTTAATGTCAAATCAAGAGAGAAAAGGAGGAAATAATATTCTATCATTCTTTAAGCCAAGAATTGATAATCCTTCATCATCCGAGAGGGCCAAGACTAATATATCTGTTCCTAATGAGGAGTTCGAACCTCCTTCTAAATCTCAAAGAGTTGAGTTTGATGAAACATCACTTGAACGAGATCCTGGATTGCGTATTTCCATGTGGCGACATCATGTTAATCATCGTGATGAAATTAGACGAGCTTATATCAAAATGGGGCCATATCAACCTAAATTGCAAGAGTACCCACGATCTGAATCAGGAAAGCAACATCGTCGATTTCAATATGCATGGTTTAAAAAATTTCCATGGTTAGAGTACTCTCCTACAAAGGATGCAGCATTTTGTTTTCCATGCTATCTTTTTGAAACAAGTGAAGCACAACAATCTGCATTTACAGTTGAAGGGTTTAAAAGTTGGAAGCGCGTTAATGATGGAGCCAAGTGTGCCTTTTTGTCTCACATGGGAAGTTATAACTCAGTGCATAATAAATCTGCTAAATCTATTATTGATGTGATGAATGCAACTCGACATATAGATAAAGTTATGAATCGAGAATTTTCTGAACAAATTCAAAAGAATCGATTAAGGCTTGCAGCAACAATTGAGAGTGTCCGTTGGCTTAGCTTGCAAGCATGTGGATTGAGAGGTCATGATGAATCTTTAGATTCCCAAAATTGTGGTAATTTCATTGAGATGCTAAAACTTTTGGGAAAATGGAATACTGATATTGGCGATGTTATCTTAGAGAAAGCTCCAGGAAATGCAAAGTATACCTCACCAGAAGTTCAAAAAGAAATCCTGCATATTATTGGCAATAGAGTCAGAAATAAAATTCGTGATGAAATTGGAGATTCTAAGTTTTGTATTTTGGTGGATGAAGCAAAGGATGTATCTAACAAAGAACAAATGGCAATAATTTTGAGATTTGTTGATGTCCATGGTTATTTACGGGAGCGTTTTTTTCAAATTGTGCATGTTCATGACACCACAGCTGCAACACTTAAGAAAGAGATATGTGATGTCCTCACTAGATATAATTTAGAAATATATAATATGCGGGGTCAAGGGTATGATGGTGCTAGCAACATGAGTGGTGCTTTTAATGGATTGCAAGCTTTATTTCTTAAAGATTGCCCCTATGCATATTATGTACATTGCTTTGCCCACCGACTTCAACTAGCGTTAGTTGCAGCTGCTGAAAATGAGACCTCTATATGGCTTTTCTTTTCAAATATGACAACCATTGTTAATCTGGTTTCTTCTTCTTCCAAACGCAATGCTGAGTTACAATCTGCTCAAGTTAATGAAATTGCACGTTCTATTGGTGCTGGTGAACGCGAAACTGGGAGAGGAGCTAATCAAATTGGTACTTTGCATCGAGCAGGAACTACTCGTTGGAGCTCCCATTTTGATTCTATTTGCAGCTTAATAGATAAGTATAACGCAATTATTGAAGTGCTTGAAAATATTATCACTGATGGTTCATCTACTTCGATGCGTGGGGAAGCTAGTGGTTCTTTAATAGTGATGAAGTCTTTTGATTTTATTTTTATTTTGCATTTGATGCATAAAATTATGGGGATCACAGATTTACTTTGTCGTGACTTACAAAAAAAATCTCTTGATATCATAAATGCAATGGATTTGGTCTCTACAACTAAAGCACTTCTTCTTACATTGAGAAATGAAGGTTTTGATATTCTTCTTTCATATGTCAAATCATTTTGCACAAGATTGGACATTGATATACCAGAGATGAGTGCTCGTTTTAAACATTCTAGTCGTTCAAGCCAGCAAAAGGATACCATCACAGTTGAGCATCACTTTCATTATGATATATTTAATGCCGCAATAGATTTTCAGTTGGAAGAGTTAAATTCTAGATTTAGTGATGAGACAGTAGAACTTCTTATGCTTAGCTCTGCTTTGGATCCAAAAGATAACTTTAATTGGTTCAATATTGATAAGATTTGTACTCTCGCTGAGAAGTATTATCCCGAGGACTTCACCGAACAAGAAATGCATAATTTGAGATGTCAACTACAACATTATGAGCTTGATGTGATTTGTCATGAAAATTTTCAGAATATGTCGACTATCTTAGAATTGTGCCAAGGGTTGTTTGAAACAAAAAAATTTCAGTACTATAATTTGATTGACAAGTTGATTCGTCTAGTGTTGACTTTACCTGTTTCTACGGCAACTACAGAGCGTGCATTTTCGGCTATGAAGCATGTCAAAACAGTTCTTCGTAATAGAATGGGAGAGGATTTTCTGACAGATTCTATGATTATCTACATTGAGAGAGAGTTTGCTTCAAATATTGATTCAGATTCTATAATTGATGAATATTATACTTTGAAGAATCGTAGAGCACAACTTCAATAACATGTGTATGTATATATCGATCATAAAATAATTTTTTTACTTTGTGAGTTATCTATGCTAATTTTTTTTTTCTATTTTTCTGTAGGAAGTTGATGGTGTGAAAGTTCTTCAATTGGAAATTATAGCTAGAGCGGCAATTAAACTGGTTTAGGTAATTGTTTTATTTTGAATTTGGATATGTATTTTAGGCGTAGTTGCCTCTACTCTGTAATACAGAACTCGAATTGTGAATTCGGAAGTAATTTATCCACTTTAATCAGCGATGTTACTTTTTAGTAAACTAATATCCGTATATTATTTTGTGTCATTAAACTTATCTGATTTTTTTAAAATTCTTTCCATGCAGAATAGGTAGAAAAGTTGAATAGGTGATTGTGCTCTTCTTGGAGGAAGACGTGTACCATCTATTGTTAAATATCTCCTTTAAAATTTTGAATTTTAGTTGATTATCTTGAAACTTTGTATGGATTTGGATTGTATGAATTTTGGTTTACAATATGCATTAACGATCAAAAATTTTTATCGATATTTTAAATATTAAATTTTAATTGTTATTTGTTCAAGTGTCTAAAAAAAATTTAGCCCGGGTAAATTATAATTCCTGGCTCCGCCATTGTGGAAGGGAGTAAAGAGTCTGCCGGTAAGAAGCATAAAAGAGGATTCGTTCATTTTTAACATTTTTATTAATTTATTATAGAATTAATATAAAAAAAATAAATTATAAAAATTATTAATTCAGATATTGTAACTAATGTATAGGGAGGATAAATATATTGACTTTATTAAATTTTGACCTCCAAATCTCAATATGGTAACATTCACGTATTAATCATCAGTCCATCCTGTAAGAACGTCTATATGTATGAACTCACTCGGGCAGGAGCCGCAACACCATCAATTATGTTTATATAATTTTGTGTATTGCATAATTTGTGGGTTTATTAACTTTTGATGCATTTTTTGCATTTAGTTTGTGATCATGAGATAGCACTAGAGGCAGCCAGAATAAAATTTGGTACACTAATCGAGTGCTCAAAATTATGCCTTTGCAAAATAGATTTCCAGTAGAATTTAAGCAATGGGTATACAGGTTTGAAAGGCCACCTTCTGTACGTTTTGTAGTTGGAGTTTGGAGTCTCTTAAACTTATTCTACATTCAACCAAGTTGTCGGCATGTGAAATACACAGTTTTGAGTCAACTAATGTGAATATTCTTAGAAGCAACTACTGCCTAAACATCGTACAACATCTCTTGCATTGTCGCTCAGTTTATAAAGCTCTAACATTCACCATGTTACTTTGCGCGACAGTTATATTTTTATCTTCTTTAGTGATATTTTTCAGCAATGCCTTTGGTAATTTGTACCGCAATACCTGTTATCGTAATCTATCAATTGCAAATTGCAAGTTTAACATCACTAAGCAATGGTGTGGCACCAGGAAATTTCACTACTACAGAGAGACTCTGTGAAATAAATATGCTGGAGCAGCAATCATGTACGTGGTGTCCAAGAAACTCAAGAAGAAATATCGCATTACAGATGAACGCGCCTCATTGTATGAAGCTGCAGAAACATGGATCACAGCTCTTAATGGCAGAGATTTTCTAGGTACGTAGGCCTAAAGCATTAAATTTACCTTGAAATGAAAAAAAAAAAAATCTTTATTCTTCTGATTAGATTCATTCCCTACTGAAATCCATTATTTCCACCAGGTGGAACAAGGCCGAACTCGGCAGACCTCGCTGTTTTTGGCGTTCTGAGGACAATTAGGCACCTAAAATCCGGCAAAGATATGGTGGAGAACACTAACATCGGCGACTGGTATCATGGAAAACACTGTTGGATGGTCAGCAAGGTCCAAGGATAGCATTTTGATGTGCTAATATTTCAACTTGTACAGCGTTCTGTTGTGAAATTTTGAGTTTTCAAGTAAAACCTGTTGCAGATATTTATTTCTACTATTTTTCTTTATTTTTCTTAGAAAAAAATAAAATATTGACAGTGTGTCTATCTGTTTAACAGTTTTTAAAAATCTAATAATAAAATTTTTAAAATTATATATGTAGGATATCGAGCGCACCGCAACCTTGTGCGCCTGTGCGCGATTGGAACTCTGGATCTAATCAGAGCGATTGATGGTAAGATAGTGTTTTGTTTTAATTTTTAATTTGAATTTAAGTCAATAAAATTTTATCGTTCCGACTTCTTGAGTTAGAGTTATAATATTTAAGATAAAAAATTTAATAAAAAAAATTTAGATGCTCATGAGATAAAAAAATTTAGGATTTCGACTTCTTGAGTTGGGTTAATGTTTAAGATAAATAAATTTTAACAAAAAAAATTTAGATACTCATGAGATATAATAAATGTATTTAGAATTTATATTTTAAAAAATATTTATTTAAAAAAAATAAATGGGCACTCGTCGAACGGAGGCGTTACATATGCACACATTCTATCATCTTTTTATCCTTTATAAGAGTGACTGTGGGCAACATCCAACATGGACCATCTGATGCGATCAAAGTTTGATTTTTTCCCCTCTCATTTGCATATAATAATTGTCCTCTCTCTCCATTAATTGCAGCGCACGGGAATAAAATCCTAGTCTGCTGGCATTAATTCCCTCGACCCCAGGCGCCTCACCACACCAGTGATAACCGTGGTTTGCCTCCCTCTGGAAACCTATGGGGTCGGGACCAGGGGGCCGCTAAAGTGGCGGTTCCACCTTTTTTCGTTTCGTTTCGTTTGATATTGGTTTCTATAAATCAACGCCAAATTGGTGTCAATACCACTAAACCAATGTCATTTATGTTGATGTTGATTTTTATAAAGAAATACCAACGTGGTGTCGATTTCTACAAATCATCACCACCTCTACAAATCATGACCACATCTACAAATCAACACCAAGGTGGTGCAGATTTATAAAAATCAGCACCAAGATGTTTCTAGTTCCAGTACCACCTTGATGCTAGGTTTTAAAAACAACACTATATTAGTACTGGTTTCTACAAATGAGCACCAATGTAGTGCTAATTTGTACAAATCAACATTAACATAGTATTGGTTTGTAGAAACCAACACCAAAGGTTAGTGCTACCTTTGGTGCTGGTATGTTGAAACCAATAGAAACTAGTATCAAGGTGGTGCTGATTTATAGAAATCAATATTATGTTGTTGCTATTTTTTACAAACTAGTATCACTTTGGTATTGATTTAT
Source organism: Boesenbergia rotunda (assembly GCA_024364735.1). Classification (NCBI taxonomy): domain Eukaryota; kingdom Viridiplantae; phylum Streptophyta; class Magnoliopsida; order Zingiberales; family Zingiberaceae; genus Boesenbergia; species Boesenbergia rotunda. Next base: position 453,839 of record JAGFNQ010007267.1, on the reverse strand, counting down.
ACAAATCAACACCATCATGCATACAATCAAAGGTAAAAAAGATTTTGACTGTGTCAGATCATCTACATTTGATGTCGCCCATAAATATTCACGTAAAAGTGCGCAAGATATATATATATATATATATATATATAATCCAAGCGCCTGGATGGTTAAACAATATTTTTTTAGCTTGGGGTGTAAGCTAATAAAATTTTACCTCTAGAGTTCAGGCTTTTGCGGGTTGAGTTATAGTGTTCATGATTAAAAAAATTTAAAACGAAAAAATTTTATATGTTCACGGGATATAATTAATATATTTAGAGTTTATTTTTAAGGAATACTAATTTAAAAACATAAATAAATCGGAGCTTCCAAATAGAATCCGAGCACCTGGATGGTTAAACAATTTTTTTTAAAAAAATTTTTTTTAGCTCGGGTTTAAGTCAATAAGATTTTAACTCTAAGGTTCAGGCTTCCCAAGTTGGGTTACAGTGTTCAAAATAAAAAAATTAAACGAAAAGATTTTAGATATCACATGATATAGTAATTATATTTAGAGTTTATATTTAAAAAATAATAATTAAAAAAAATTGAATCCGAGCGCCTAGATAGAATCCAAGCGCCTCGATGGAGGCATCACACAGTTTATCAACCTTCAACATATATAATACATTTTCACGAATTAATTTTTATAATTTCAAAATATGTATTATATTCTTGTTATATCTTTCTTTTCTTTCCACATTTAAATTTTTATTTTATCTATTTAAAATTTATTGTGCTTAATTTAAGTTGTGCAAGTTAGATATGATGATATTGATATATTAAGAAGCATGAAAGGAATATATTGATATTATTTTAGATTTAAAATAATTCAGAATTTTCTATATCTGTATAATTTTGAACTTGAAGTAAAATTAATATACTCTTGTAAATCTCCTTAGTATATCAATGCCATGAGACATGAATTCAGTAACATAACGAAAATAGTAAATTTTGAAACTTAGAAAATGTTTGATAAAATTTATTTCATTATACAAAGAAAATATAGAATCGTCACGTTGAAGACCCCCTACTAATGGCCTCATTTCGAAGGAAGGATGTTCAACGGGAACACCGAACACACGTATTAAGTGCATGATGGAAAACATTCCGGTGATGAAATTTTGGGAATCAAACTCATCCAATTTGAATAGGATACTATATATTTACCATCTCTGCGAAATCCTTCGAGCAATTTGTTTATTATAAGTTTAGGCCCACGCTATTTACTAACTAACATCATCAATAAATTCCTAAGACTCGTTTAATTAGAAAAATATTAAATTTTTTTAATTTTTAAAAATCTTTTAGTCAATTTGTCTGAAACTATACAATGAAACTAAAAAAATTTAAATTATTTCAAACCAAAAGTAATATAATCTTACAATTCTCCTTAATATATTCACCCTTTCATATTTGAATTCAATCCTGTAATTGACTAATTGAGAACGATTGAGAAAAATTTAAACGGTAATTTACTAAAGGACGTACCTAAGTATTGGTATTTACCAAAAGGTGTACTATAGTTTCAATATTACCAAAGGGCGCACATATTTTAGTAAACTTCCTCTTATACCCCTACCATCAAGTACTGCATGCATTTCTCTTTCTCTTTCTCTTTGTCAGTAACGAATTTCAAGACGGACCATAAAGAGATGTTCCTTTATATTTTGATTTTTATATTATGGAACCTTTCTCAAAACAAAAAAATATTAAAATTAATTAAAATATTTTTATTAAATTAAAACTAAAAGAACATATCAGACCCACGTTGGGCCTAAAATGGTTCCATTTCAGGACCAACGTGGGGATGAAATGTTTCCATTTCAGGCCCACGTTGGGGCTGAAATGTTTCCATTTCAGCCCCAATGACCCTAAAAGGCCACTGATTGATCTAGAGAGCTCCGATTGTAAGAATTTCAGTTCCTGTGGATTTCTGAGGTTACAAGGAGTTCAAATTTGCTATCCATTATTTATTTGGACTTCTCCGAGGTGTTAAAATGTAATAATGAAGAACCGAGAAAATACCTTTATTATTGGGCCTGAAATGGGCACGTTGGGTCTGAAATGGAAACATTTCAGGCCCACAACCATTTCAGGCCCAATGACCCTAAAAGGCCTAATGTGTCAAAATCAACTGATTGACCTACAGAGCTCCGATTGTAAAAATTTCAGTTCCTGTGGATTTCTGAGGTCACAAGGAGTTCAAATTTGCTATCCATTATTTATTTGGACTTCTCTGAGGTGTTAAAATGTAATAATGAAGAACCGAGAAGAAATCACACGTTAGGCCTTTTAGGGTCATTGGGCCTGAAATGGTTGGACACCTATTGCATTGGTGATATCTAATATATAGATGTTTAGACACCTAAAACATCATCTCCTACCTCTGACCTCTCTATTCATATGGAATTTTCAGAAATCCAGATATGGGAGGTCCATCAGTAGGTTTTGGTCAAAACTCACTGATATTTCTAAACTACTCCTATTTGATTGGTGATATCTAATATATATATGTTTGGACACCTAAAACATCATCTCCTACCTTTACCCTCTCTATTCATATGGAGTTTTCAGAAATCCAGATATGGGAGGTCCATCAGTGAGTTTTGACCAAAACTCTCTGATATTTCTAAACTACTCCTTTTTGATTAGTGATATCTAATATATAGATGGTTGGACACCTAAAACATCATCTCCTACCTCTAACCTCTCTATTCATATAGAGTTTTTAGAAATCCAGATATGGTAGGTCCATTAGTGGGTTTTGGTCAAAACCCACTAATATTTCTAAACTACTCCTATTTGATTGGTGATATCTAATATATAGATGTTTGGACACCTAAAACATCATCTCCTACCTCTACCCTCTCTATTCATATGGAGTTTTCAGAAATCCAGATATGGGAGGTCCATCAGTCGGTTTTGAAAGCTATAGGTCTAGTTTAGTTCAATCAGTAGATTTTGCTCAAAACCCACTGATGGACCTCCTATATCAGGATTTCTGAAACCCCCAGCTAAAAAGTTATTGTTGAGGTTGGAGAAAGTATTTTAGGTGTCCATAACCTCAAATTTTTATTTTTTCCAAAGTTATAGGTCTAGTTTAGTTCCACCAGTGGGTTTTGCTCAAAACCCACTGATGGACCTCCAATATCTGGATTTCTGAAATCCCCAGCTAAAAAGTTATTGTTGAGGTTGGAGAAAATATTTTAGGTGTCCATAACCTAAAATTTTTATTTTTTCCAAAGCTATAGGTCTAGTTTAGTTCCATCAGTGGGTTTTGCTCAAAACCCACTGATGGACCTCCCATATCTGGATTTCTGAAATCCCCAGCTAAAAAGTTAGGGATGAGGTTGGAGAAAGTATTTTAGGTGTCCATAACCTCAAATTTTTATTTTTTCCAAAGCTATAGGTCTAGTTTAGTTCCATCAGTGGGTTTTGCTCAAAACCCACTGATGGACCTCCCATATTTGGATTTCTGAAACCCCCAGCTAAAATGTTAGGGATGAGGTTGGAGAAAGTATTTTAGGTGTCCATAACCTTAAATTTTTATTTTTTCCAAAGCTATAGGTCTAGTTTAGTTCCATCAGTGGGTTTTGCTCAAAACCCACTAATGGACCTCCCATATTTGGATTTCTGAAACCCCCAGCTAAAATGTTATTGTTGAGGTTGGAGAAAGTATTTTAGGTGTCCATAACCTAAAATTTTTATTTTTTCCAAAACTATAGGTCAAGTTTAGTTCCATCAGTGGGTTTTGCTCAAAACCCACTGATGGACCTCCCATATCTGGATTTCTGAAACTCCCAGCTAAAAATTTAGGGATGAGGTTGGAGAAAGTATTTTAGGTGTCCATAACCTAAAATTTTTATTTTTTCCAAAGCTATAGGTCTAGTTTAGTTCCATCAGTGGGTTTTGCTCAAAACCCACTAATGGACCTCCTATATCTGGATTTCTGAAACCCCCAGCTAAAAAGTTATTGTTGAGGTTGGAGAAAGTATTTTAGGTGTCCATAACCTAAAATTTTTATTTTTTCCAAAGCTATAGGTCTAGTTTAGTTCCATCAGTGAGTTTTGCTCAAAACCTACTGATAGACCTCCCATATCTGGATTTCTGAAATCCCCAGCTAAAAAGTTATTGTTGAGGTTGGAGAAAGTATTTTAGGTGTCCATAACCTAAATTTTTTATTTTTTCCAAAGCTATAGGTCTAGTTTAGTTCCATCAGTGGGTTTTGCTCAAAACCCACTGATGGACCTCCCATATCTGGATTTCTGAAAACTCCATATGAATAGAGAGGTTAGAGATAGGAGATAATGTTTTAGGTGTCCAACCATCTATATATTAGATATCACCAATCAAAAAGGAGTAGTTTAGAAATATCAGTGAGTTTTGGTCAAAATTCACTAATGGACCTCCCATATCTGGATTTCTGAAAACTCCATATGAATAGAGAGGGTAAAGGTAGGAGATGATGTTTTAGGTGTCCAACCATCTATATATTAGATATCACCAATCAAAAAGTAGTTTAGAAATATCAGTGAGTTTTGGTCAAAACTCACTGATGGACCTCCCATATCTGGATTTCTGAAAACTCCATATGAATAGAGAGGGTAAAGGTAGGAGATGATGTTTTAGGTGTCCAAACATATATATATTAGATATCACCAATCAAATAGGAGTAGTTTAGAAATATTAGTGAGTTTTGACCAAAACCCACTGATGGACCTCCTATATCTGGATTTCTGAATATTCCATATGAATAGAGAGGTCAGAGGTAGGAGATGATGTTTTAAGTGTCCAAACATCTATATATTAGATATCACCAATGCAATAGGTGTCCAACCATTTCAGGCCCAATGACCCTAAAAGGCCTAATGTGTGATTTCTTCTCGGTTCTTCATTATTACATTTTAACACCTCAGAGAAGTCCAAATAAATAATGGATAGCAAATTTGAACTCCTTGTAACCTCAGAAATCCACAGGAACTGAAATTTTTACAATCGGAGCTCTGTAGGTCAATCAGTGGATTTTGACACATTAGGCCTTTTAGGGTCATTGGGCCTGAAATGGAACCATTTCAGGCCCACGTTGAATCATTTCAGGCCCATGTTGGACCTGAAATGATTCCATTTCAGGCCCAACGTGGGGCTGAAATGTTTTCATTTCAGGCCCAACGTGCCCATTTCAGGCCCAATAATAAAGGTGTTTTCTCGGTTCTTCATTATTACATTTTAACAACTCGGAGAAGTCCAAATAAACAATGGATAGCAAATTTGAACTCCTTGTAATCTCAGAAATCCACAGGAACTGAAATTTTTACAATCGGAGCTGAAATATTTCCATTTCAGCCCCAATGCCCTAAAAGGCCACTGATTGACCTAGAGAGCTCCGATTGTAAAAATTTCAGTTCCTGTGGATTTCTGATGTTACAAGGTGTTCAAATTTGCTATCCATTGTTTATTTGGACTTCTCCGAGGTGTTAAAATATAATAACAAAGAATCGAAAAAAGACTCTTAATATTGAGCACGTTGGGCCTGAAATGGAAATATTTCATCCCCACGTTTAGCCTGAAATGGAACCATTTTATCCCCAACGTGGGTCTGATATGTTCTTTTAGTTTTAATTTAATAAAAATATTTTAATTAATTTCAATATTTTTTTATTTTGAGAAAGGTTCCATAATATAAAAATCAAAATATAAAGGAACATCTCTTTATGGTCCGTCTCGAAATTCGTTACTGACAAAGAGAAAGAGAAAGAGAAAGAGAAATACATGCAGTACTTGATGGTAGGGGTATAAGAGGAAGTTTACTAAAATATGTGCGCCCTTTGGTAACATTGAAACTATGGTACGCCTTTTGGTAAATACCAATACTTAGGTACGCCCTTTGGTAAATTGTCGAAATTTAAATGTCGAAAGAAAGAAAGTATATAACAGAAGTATTATATGTGTTTTTAAAATTATGAAAAATTAAGCACGAGAAATACGAATAATATTTCAGTAAAATGCTGTTTTTCCCCCTCCCTCGCCGGTAGAATCTGTAAGATTCCATCAGAACTCCGAAGTTAAGCGTGCTTGGACGAGAACAGTACTAGGATAGGTGACCCCCTGGAAAGTCCTCGTGTTGCACCTACATTTTTTTTTTTGCCCCCACGGGCTTAGCTAAGTTGGTAAGGAGATGGTGTGCACTCAACAAGATCTGGGGATCGATTCGCGGATGGTAACAGGAATAAATCCCTACATTCCGTGGGCAAAATTTCGACCTACCTCTTGCCGTTTAGTCACCGTGATTTATCTCTTTCGTGTTAGCTGTGAGGCCGGCTGACGGGGGCTCTGAGGACGAGGATAACCGTCTTTTTTGTAAGATTCCGTTTCCGTGGCGGTCGGCCGATGGAATCTGCCGTTTTCATCGGGCATTAACTGCCCAAGGTACCTTCGATTCCTTCCCAGAAAACCGCCCCGCCCCGCTTCGCTGACAAGGCGAGCGCAGTTGGGCGGTGCTCCGCCCAAAGCCGCTGACCTTCTGCGCTGAGGAAGGAGCTGCCGCCTCACTGGATCAACTACTATTCCTCCGCCCCGGCCCCAAGCGCGACAGCTTCACGATCAACCTCCAGAGCCACTTCCGCAGCAAGTACGCGTGCCATGCAACGCCCAGATTTGATTTTTGATTTGATCGAAAAGAAGCAAGTTTTCTTCTCATCGTACAAAATTTATTGCGGCAGGTGGGCTCTAATTGCGGGGGGATTACCGGGAAGAATGGTCAATGAGATTTAAAAAAAAAACTAGTGGAACACCACAACCGAAGCTGATGAGTAATTGATCCGGCTACGCGCCATCGATCGACTCACCGGCTTCGGAGTCCTGCAGTAAAATGAACTGTCTGTTTTCCCTCACCTCTATCTTTCTTTTCTTTTATTTTTTCTACCAGTTTGGCCTCTGATTAGTGATAACCTAAATGCTGCTTCATATCATATATAATATCATAGTTCCTGTTGGATACGATTTTGCAAAGTAAAATTTTGATGTCATTGATCGTTGAAAATCAAATTTGACTTCAAAATCAAAATCTCCGTTTTACGTAGATAAATTTAAATTATTTATTTGCTCAAAATCGATTAAGAGTGAATGAAAAATTAATTGTTCAAGATACACTCAAATGAACATTAAAAAAAAAGATGTAGATTTAATCTCACATTGCTAACCGACGAGAGCCAGTGTTTCTTTATATGTGTTCATGTGCTAATGATGTTAATACAAAAGCACAGAAGGTCTCTACTCTTGGGTGAGCAGGTGCTCGCACATGCGAACCCGCCACCCCGACACGCGCGCGCGCAATGAACGCTTTGTTGGCGCACTTTGCACTTCGCATTGTCGCGAGAAGCTTTAATTTATGCTCTACGTGGCGATAACGTGTCGTGATCAAATGACGTCACGTGGCATGTCGGTGTGACGTGTCATGATCAAGTAGCGCCACGTGACATGTCAGTGACGAGGCAGTGCCTATGTGGCACGTGACTGTGTAGAGAACGATGATTGGATTGGACGAACAGATGACGGACGTCGAATCAAAGATCTAGACAAATCGCAGGAAGGTACGATCTGGAGCGTCGAATCAAAGATCTAGACAGATCGCGGAAGGTACGATCTGAAGTGTCGGATCAAAGATCTAGAGTCTAGACAGATCGCAGACAGGTGCGATCTGGAGCGTCGGATTCGAATCTAACTGTGAAGAGAGAGGATGAATTTGAGGCGTCAGATTAAATGTTCTAATTTGACGGCTGAGATTAAGATGAGATCTGAATAGTTATAACTCTTCAGATCAAGGGACAAGATTAAAAAACCTTTAAAGGGTCATACCCTTTCATTATGAACGATCCAGATCTGTTCGAACCAAAGGGTTATACCTTTAAAGGGTTATACCTCTTTACTCAATATAAATTGATCTCTCCACTTGATCATTTCATTCATTCAAGCATTGCAATCTAAAAGCATTCACACTCATCCATCTTCTGTATCGAAAGTCCAAAAAGCCTACGAAAAAGTTCACCGGTCTCGGAATTTGAAGTGCTACTATTCCGAGACGACGTCGTTATTTCTTAGAAATGAATTGCTGCTATCCGTGAGCACCAATAGCGGAACAATATTGTTTTACGGAGATAGTGTCGAACACTAATCGCGACGTAAACCAATCAGTTTGCTTCCTCTGAAAACAACCTCTCGAAAAATCCGACGGTCGCAAATCGACTAAGTCAAATATCGAGAAGATACAAGTCAACAACCAACAGTTTCTTATCAATAGATCTGGAAATAAATTGAAACTAGATGAGTCTCTTTAATTCAAAGGGAAATATGTTGCTAATCAAAACCAAACAGTGTTGTTGACTGAAAGATAGGCCTTCAGGTGTAGAGCATATTCTAACGAAATGACCAATGGGCCTCACTACTAGTTTTGTCAGCTTGGATGAGGGCAGTGCACACTGCTTGTGATAATGATTTGATCAATTCATATATTATGGGGTGAATTAGTAAATTCAACTAAATAGCATACATTAAATCGATTCAAACCACCGGTCTAATAACAAATAAACCCGGTTTACCTAAAGCATCGAGAAGTACCTTGACTTTGAGCTTTGCTTGACCGTTACGGTCACACCTACAGCGGTTGCACCCACGAAACCACGATTGGACTCCGAACCTGATGCGCCCCATCCGACCACACCAAGTAGCCGTACTGCCCCTCTCCGTCGCTCGCGGCCGCCGCCGCCGTGGCAGTCACCGTCACGGAGAAGCTCTGTTTCCGCGCACCGGCCATGAAAACCAGCTTCCTTGGCCTCACATCAACGGCCAGTCCCTGCGTAGCCGCCACCTCCACCCTCGAACGGTACACCACCGACGCTGCCGCCCCTACGTTCGTCGCCGTCCGCCTCACCGTCCTGCTCTGGTTCTTCGTGGCAGACACTCCGTCGAAAGCCACGGATATGGACGGGTAGTTGAGGTCCTCCATGGTCGGCTTCTTGGCAGGGCATGCCACTGGTACATGGGTGATGACCTGTACCGTCCTCGGATCGTAGCCGATGGAGCAGAGGAAAGCAACGTAATCCTTGTCTGATAGATCGTAGACGAGGCCTGGATCCATGGCCCGACCCAGGTTTAGATGCCCAGCTCCAAAGTCCAACGGCGTCGCTGGCTTCCCAGTTAACTCGTCCGTCAGAGGACGCCGGAGGTTGTCGGTGATGCTCGCTGTGGTCATCATCGCTGATCGGATCGCCGCAGGGCTCCAGTCGGGATGGGCGGACTTCAGCAGAGCCGCTGCGCCGCTGACGTGCGGACACGCCATGGAGGTGCCTGAGAGGATGTTGAACTCCGTCCTCCGGCCGTCAGAGTCTAGGCCGGTTGGTCCAGTTGCTCCACTCCACGCTGCGAGGATGTTCACCCCGGGAGCGATTATGTCTGGCTTGAGGACAGCCGGGGCGATGCCATTGGGACCGCGGCCGGAGAAGGACGCCACCACCGGGGCCGGCCTCACGCCCACCACTGTGCCCTTGAACTGGATGGTGGCGGTAGGCGCAGCAGCGGAGACTGCGTAGGTCTTGATGACTTCGCCCTCGGCGGAGCCGACGGCACAAGCAGGAAGGATATGAGCGTCGCCGACGAGACCCTCTCCGTTAGAAGCGCTGTTGGCGAGGATCATCCCAACACCGCCAGCTTCCTTCACCACGAGTCCCTTCGCCACCCGCGGGCTGCTGCCGCGGTCGCAGATCACGATCTTGCCGGCAACCAACTTGGGGTCTAGGGAGTTCTCCATACAGAGGGAGGCGGAGAGGCCGCTGGATTTGCCTGGGTAGACCAGCGGATACGCAGATCCATTGAGTGGCTTACCCGAGTAGAGGGAGACGCCAGAGAGACGTCGGCCGTCGCCGAGCAAAATGTCAGCCGGAAAGTTGCGGTCGATAGTGCCAGCACCAACGGTGGTGAGCCAAGGGGCAAGGTTGGTGACGGACATGGAGATCGGACCGTCGTTGCCAGCTGAGGAAGCAACGAAAACTCCACGGAAGACGGCGCCGTACGAACCGATGGCGATAGGATCGAGATAGAAAGGCGAGGCCATGCCATCTCCACCACCGATGGAGACGGAGATGACGTCCACACCGTCAGCAACAGCGCGATCGAATCCGGCGAGGATGTCGGAATCGAGACATCCGGAGCCCTTCCAGCAAACCTTGTAGGTAGCCACGCGAGCCTTCGGCGCGACGCCCTTGGCAATGCCTTCAGCGTAGCCACCCATGCTCGCGTCAAAAGCGTGGCGGCCGGCTGCGGTCGAGGCGGTGTGTGTACCATGGCCATCGGCGTCGCGGGGGGAGCGCGACTCAACCGTTTGGTTGATTCCGGCGCCGCCGCCAACGACGAAGGCGGCATCGTGCCCCTTGGAGAAGAATCTGGCTCCGACGAGCTTGCGATTGCAGAGAGACGCCGGAAAACCAGGGCCCGTCTCGCAGGCGCCGCGCCACCGCGAAGGCACGGGGCCGAGGTTGCGGTCCGAGAAGCTACGACGCTCGGGCCAAACACCGGTGTCAAGCACGCCGACTATGACATCAGATCCGTAGTCAGAATCAGACCAGAGCCCAACCTGGTTGCGTAGGCCGAGGAACTGCGGCGAGCGGGTGGTGTCAGGGTGGCGAACGCGGTCCTCGAAGACGGCGAGCACATTAGGGTGTGCCGCGAGAGCGGCGGCGCGGATCTCAGAGAGTGAGGCAGAGAAGCCGTGGAAAACGGTGTCGTAGACATGGAGAAGAGGGAGAGGATCGGCGGCGCCGCTGGAAAAGGACGCGGATGCGTACCAGTGTGCCAGAGTAGGGAAGACCGAGGGTTTCGCGAGATGGTCGACGCGGAAGATGTAGGTCTTCTTCCTCGAGGCACCAGAGGTGGCGGCGGTTGCCTCGGCCATCCCCGCCGCCACGGCCGCCGCCACCGCCATTAGGGCGAGTATCAGAAGAAGGAAACAAGAGGGGAAAGCCATGGAACAGGTGTTCGATGTGGATCAAAGTGTCGACAGTGGAGTGACCACTCTTCAAGGGTAAATTATTATATATAAATGAACAATTCGTTGTGGGCGTCTTGATGAGGTTTAATAATATATTTGTTTATTTTTTATTTATGAAAAGAATAAATAAAATAGTTTCCCAAGTTATTTTAAGGTTTATTCCTTGATTTAATTAGTAGAATGTAGGTGGAAAGGAGGATGTTTCTTTTAATTTGGGAGGATGGATAAAAAATCGACGAAAGGAAATGTTTCATTGTTTACTTGAAAACGAGGAAGAATGGATTAGTCATTTTTTCCACTATTTTTTTTTTCATTTTTTTCCACTATTTATTTGGTAGGATGTTTCATTTTTCCGCAAGGAAGAATGGTTTATTTTTTTTGATATTTTTTTATTCTTCCAAATCTACATTCCTTAGTCATATTTTTGCCTCAATTATGTGAGCTTATGAGTACGAGGCCGGATCCTCTGTCCCGGATCCGGCCTCTGTCCCTCTGTCTCGCTCGCCGACAATCGACGGTGAGCCGTCCGATCAACGATCGGACACCATCGACGGTCTCCGACTGTCATTCCGAATAAAACTATATCTTGGGATGTACGGTGAACCCGTCGGGTATCGCCGCAATTGCGATGTTACCGTATTCACCGTTGAATCTAACGAGATTGCAATGCGACGTTTCCGACCGATTCACAGTACTCCGAAGATATCGTCTTATTCAGGACGACGATCAAAAATTATTAGTAGTGTCCGATCGTCGATCGGACGACTCGCCGACGATCGCCACCGAACGGGACCTCAGGACAGGGGCATGTCCCGGGACAGAGGATCCGGCGCCTATGGGTACCGCACGAAGCAATTGTGTGTCGCGAAGGTGGCACTACACAAGGCGGCCACGTGGATAGCACCGCGTGAGGCATTCGCGCCTAGCGCAAGTTGGCACTGCAAGAGGTGATCGCGCCTCGCAAGGGTTGGCTCCATCCACACCATAACCTTGGTCGGCCTAATGACATTGTCGATGTCGGAGACGATGTTGATCCTTCCTTCCGAAAGATTGCACACTCCAGAAGACAGAGGATGCAGATCGTCAGTCAATAAGGTGGATGTCAACCTCTCATGGTCCGACCACCTCCGCTGGACTGGATTCAATCTCTATGTGTCAGACTTCCTTTACTTCAATGCCTCCAAATCATCTGACCTGGACCGATCCGAGACCTACCAATCCTGGTGTGTCATGGTTGCCATGGACAAACTCGAATTGAGGAAATTGAGGCGATTTAGCCTTAACTGGGGTGATCTACGGGTTCAAATCATGGTGTACAAAATGATGGCTACGGTTCCATTAGTTGTGGAGTGGGCGGGTGTTTTGTTGCACCGGTGTGTGCCTTGAGAAGCGAGATCACCCAGAGGGCCTCTTTGTCATGTCCCAGTTGGATGACGTGGCGGAGATCTTGCTTCCCAAACGGTTGGAGATGATAAAAAATGATTTTCTCATTCTCAGCGTTCTCATCAATCTGTCTCAGAATCAATACGGAGTGGATAAATCACAGAGATTACTAGTCCAGATATTATGACTAGCACGTGGAGAGGACGATACATTAATTTTATCAAATTTTGACTTTCAAATCTCAAAATGACAATATTCATATTTTATCCATCCTGTAAGAACTTCTCCAACGGTTAGAGAAACTATGCTAACTTATCCGATTGTCAAAATTTTTCTTTCTCATTTTTTTTCTTTTCGGCAAAGATTATTTTCCTTTCCCTTCTTTTCTTTTCCACTTCTTCTTCCTCTTCCTCTACTCTGCCGATTTTTTAACTGCACCATGCCTCCAAGAAAATAGAACATTAGTATTCAATTGAGTGAAGTACGAGTCAATCTAGCCATCTATATATAATTATATAGTTAGTTACATGTTCTTTAATTTTATCTTCTAGTTCAAAGATTGTTTGTCCCGGGATAATGGTATAGAATGATTGACTATCTCTCAAGCACCTATAATTTGATTCCTCGCTATGGTAACTTTTACATGAATTTTTTTCTATAAATGAGGCATGTAACCATTAGATGTTAGGCTTCTAGATCGTCAACAGCGAGTGCTTTCTGATTTATTCTGATAGCAGGTGAAAACTTTCATGGAGCCGGATCGATCGTCTCAAGTTCGTTGTTACCTAACTTGGTTAATCATTTTTTTTAATTCAAAGATCATTTGATTCAACCAATAGTTGAGTTTGATTTGTATCAGTAGAGGTAAGTAACAATTCGGTTAAATCAAACAAACCGATCGAATTTTAAAATTCAATTGGATATAGTATGATCGGCTAACTCTCAAGCACCTACAATTTGATTCCTCGCTACGGTAACTTTTACATGAATTTTTCCTCTAAATGAGGTGCACAACCATTAGATGTTAGACTTCTAGATCGTCCACAGCGAATGTTTCATGATTTACTCTGGCAACAGGTGGAAATTTTCATGGAGTTGAATCGATCATCTCAGGTTCATTATTACCTAACTTGGTTAATCATTTTTTTTAATTCAAAAATCGTTTGATTCAACCAATGTTGAGTTTGATTTGTATCAGTAAAGGTAAGTAAAAATTTGGTTAAATCAAACAAACCGATCAAATTTTAAAATTCAATTTGATTTATTTAGAAATTTAGTTTTCCCTAAAAATTCGATTAATTTGATTCGATTTCAGTTTTCAAATTTCTTATTTGGTTAAACCAAATAGACGAAATTAACCAAATTTTTAGATTCTATTTTTTAAACTCAAAATTGAATTTAATCGAAAAAACTTGAATTTTAAAACAAATTTAGTTAATACAGTCATAACTGAATTAATCGATATTTTACCTCAACTACATGAACTTTATTTTTTTGATATTTTTTATTCTTCCAAATCTACATTCCTTAGTCATATTTTTGCCTCAACTAAATGAGCTTACGGGTACCACATGAAGCAATTGTGTGTCGCGAAGGTGGCCACGTGGGCAACGCCGTGCGAGGCATTCACGCGCTTGTGCAAGTTGGCACTGCGAGAGGCGATCGCACCTCACAAGGGTTGGCTCCATCCGCACCATAACCTTGGTTGGCCTGATATTGCCCGATATCGCCCGATATCGGAGACGACATGGATTCACCCTTCCAGAACACTGAACACTCTAGAAGACGGCGAATGCAGATCCTCGATCAATAAGGTGGATGTTCCTCTCGATGGTCCAACCACTTCTGTCAGGCTGGATTCAATCTCTATGTGTCGTGTTGGTGTCGGAAGCACCAAAGTCAAACCTTTGTTTTGATAATGGCAAAGGGTTCAGAAGTTAAGCTTTGGTTGTGATCTAACAAGCTGATTAAGTGTGCAGGAAAAAGTCCTAGGTACACTAGGCACTAAGTCCTGCCCGCGGGCTGGGCAACTAAGTCCTGACCTAAAGTTGGGCAATAAGACCTGGTGAGTGAAGCTGGGCACTAAGACCTGGTCGAGGACTGGGCATGAAGACCTGGTGAGTGAAGCTGGGCAAAAGTCCAACCGGAGGAGCTGGTTGGCAGAAAAAGGTAAATTCTCCCGAGAGGAGTAGGTAAGGACACGTTCCCCGTGGAGGGAACATTAGGCGTCGGTTCGACCTAGGGTTCCATTTGGGAGACCCAAAGTCAGAACCAAGACAACTAAGGCTGTAAACAATGGTCTAAACTTATTATTTTATTTGCTTCTTGTGTCTTGGAACTAACCTTGGTTGTAGGAAACGAAGGGACAGTGTTTCTGCAGCTCAGGTGCCTTAATGGAGTGAGGCGCCTCATTGGGCTAGGCGCCCGTATGGATACGTGCGCCCCAGTACAAGGGAAAAACAAAACCATCGAAGCAAACTGCCACGAAGCCTCTAGACCAAGTCAGCCCAGGCTCCTGTGTTAACACAGGCGCCCCAGTCAGCTCAGGCGCCTCATTAAAGGGGATAAGCGCTGACCGAGCCTGCGGATTGGAGTTCTCACAGGAGAGGCCACATGCCAGGCACCCCCATCAATACAGGCGCCCCTATGGCTGCTATAAATAGGGGTTCACCCCCAAGGCTTCAAGACATCTCGCTCACATTGCTCTCAGCACTTTCGTTCAAGCGCTACGCTCCGACAAGCTCCGACCTCGCGATTCAAGTGCCGACGACGACCCTCTGCTCCGAACTTCTACCTCGGGCGTCGGTAACATTTAAATTACGAAAAGTGTTGTTCTTTCAATTTCAATTCTATATCTGTACTCGAACCTGTAAAAGATCTTTATGAATATAGAATTGCCCATCGTAAACGGTCAAGGACCGTGGGCCTTGGAGTAGGAGCCGGCCGCAACTCCGAACCAAGTAAAAAGAAACTTGTGTTAGCGATTGTTTTCTTGTTTTTTGTTGCGTAATCGCTCTACTTATCCGAAATTTTTTTATCGATATTCACCCCCCTCTAT
Source organism: Boesenbergia rotunda (assembly GCA_024364735.1). Taxonomy (NCBI): domain Eukaryota; kingdom Viridiplantae; phylum Streptophyta; class Magnoliopsida; order Zingiberales; family Zingiberaceae; genus Boesenbergia; species Boesenbergia rotunda. The sequence continues at coordinate 438,333 of JAGFNQ010007267.1, read as the reverse complement.
CGATTTACTCCGATCCAACAAGTGGTATCAGAGCGGGTGGCTCAAACTTGGTGCAACCACCAGTTTGAAAGTTTTTTTTGGATTTACGAATTTTTTTTCTTTTCGCTCAAATTCTTTCGTTAATCGAGGTTGGTGCAACACCACTCGATCTTTTTCGTTATTATTAATTTCTTCCGCACTGCTAATCCAAGACTCAGTCTTGGGACAAGTTTTTCTTTGTAATTTTTCAGTTTAAGTTCAATGGCCATGCAAGAATGGGATAGTGCCCGTCCACCCCTATTCTTTGGCGAGGACTTCGGATCTTGGAAAAGCATGATGCAATCACACTTGAAGGCCAATATGGACTTATGGTCAATAATCCAAACTGGGTTTACGTTCCCCACAAAAAATGGAACATCAATCGCCTGGGATAAATTGGACGAACCAACCTTGAGGAAGATCGAAACTGATGCTAAGGCAACAGTAATCTTACAATGCGGCCTGACCAGAGAAGAATTGAAGCGGGTCGGATCATTCAACTGTGCCAAAGAGATGTGGGAAAAGTTGATCAACCTACATCAGGAGAACTCTGATGAAGAGGAAGATCAAGTAAACTATCTCGCATTTTCAGCTCAAGCCCAAATAGCCGAGACAGAGTCAACACCCGACTTCGAAGTTGACTCCGGATCAGAAGATGAAACAAAATCCGTACCAGACTGCGAATTCGAGCTAGAATCAAAAAATGAATTGATTGAAACAAAAGCGATAATCAACTTTGAATCCTCTTCTGAGTTACAGTTAAATAATCAAACTAATACTATAATGGTCGAGGAAGGTATAGTTTCTGTTACAGGAAGAACTTCAGAAGAACCACCATAGGAGAAGGTGCAACCAGTACTTGAGTCTGACTCAGATTCGGAATCTGACTACAGTGAAGGAGATAAACTCAAATTGATCCAATGGCTTTGTAACCACTACAAGAAGCTGAAGGAACAGAAGAGAAAGATGGCCAAAATCAAGGGAGAGACTCCCAACCAAGAATTAAATGGTAATAAGGCAAACTCAACATTCAAAGATCATATAATATGTTTTAAGTGCAGAGAAATAGGACATTACAAGAGTAAGTGCCCCACTCGCAAGAATTGATCTTTGCCACCGGATAGACAATCGAGAAAGGTAAATTTACGATATTTGACAATTCTGTATTTATCTCAAATAATGTGATTGATTCATATAAATTAGTTAAGGCAAATTTAAGGAAATTAGAACAAGAAAATAAGACTCTGAAAATTAAGGTTAATATGCTCTAAAACTTAATCCACAACCTTGCGAATGTTAAAAAACCAGATTACTATCCAATTATGAAGTAACTTGAATAACTTGTTTTTTTTCTGTTTAATTCATTTCACTTAATGTTTAGATATAGGATGGGTTAAATTAAGGACAAATGATTAAGTTAAAATTTGAACAACCTAGTATTGGGTGGAGGTGAGACGATAGTACATTAAGGAAACCCTTCTAATAAGGTCAAGTATACTCTACTTGGTCTGTTTAGTCTAGTGGAACTAGCCGAAGCTACCGATCCAAGACCTAAACTAGTTAGACCAAAATTTTTCAAAAAGTAATTTGAAAATGAAACTTCATTAAAAGGCTTTGTCAAGGAAAGGATTGATGATCCAATAAGGCTACGGCTAAAGAAGGTATTGTGCCTCGCCAAGACCTGGAAGCCAATTTTTGAAATTCAAATTCAAATTACTATTTGTTAAATTTGAATCTAACACAAATTTTAACCAAATCTTAGATACCTGTGTCAAAGTTAATCTTGCTCTACTATAACATTTTCTGTAATATGCTTTCTTATGTGTGCAAATTTTCCATATCATAAGCTTGAAGAGATTAGCTAAAAAGTTCTAGTCTTACATACTTTTTGCTCAAAAATTCATTCTAAGTTAAGAATTAACTTATCAAATTAAGATCTAGCACGTAATTAACTTATTTCTGATCAGTCAAACTTGGTCAACATAGTCAATCTTGGTCAACGGTCAAAGTATGGTCAGCACGGGCCCCTGGAACCTCACGGGCGCCTGATGCTTTATCATCATTCAAGGCAGCCAAAGCTGCCAAAAGCATTTGACACTTGACTAGGGCGCCCGGGACCTCACGGGCGCCTCAATGACCTTCATTCAAGGCAGCCAAAGCTGCCAAAAGCAGCTGACACCTGACTAGGGCGCCCAGGACTTCACGGGCGCCCGGGTAACCCTATATAAAGCCTTCAATCCCTCTTCATCTCCCACACCCAAACGAACTCTTCCCTCATTTCTCTTCTTCCCAAGGCGCTCGAAAGTCCTTCTCGTGCTCTTAAACACCCTGCTTCAACAATGCCTCCCCGGTACCATTTTAATTATGCATTTATAATTAATTTTTCGATTATCTTGCTTATTAAATGCAAAATTTCTCTTATTCGTTTAGAAAACGTCGTGTTACCCAACCTAACCCCATGGCCGAGCCTAGCCCGGATCCTAGGTTCCCTAACTTAGAATTATTTAATAAATTTGCCCAAACCACCTACAAACCCATCAAAACTAGCTTCTTAAATCGACAATTCTTCACCCAGTCCTGCCCCATAGCGATGGACGCCATCAATTTCTATCAACTTGACCATCTTGTCTTCTGCACGCATCCAGTTAACACAACCCTGTGTGCAGAATTTTATAACAATCTGGTCAAAGTAGATAACCTTTGCTACTCGACCATCGTTCAACGAATGCCACTTACGATCTCACCAACTTTATTCAATCGATTTTTAGGTCTACGTTCCACCCAGTCTACCTTCTGCTACTACCCTCCTACTGACCTGCCTTTTAGTGCCCCCTATTCTCACATTTCCCTGGACACACTTTACTCCTACTTCTTCGGGGATATCCGAGACCTGACGAGACAGAGATTTCAGTCCATCGATCTCCGGGTTCAACATTACGCTCTCTACAGAGTCATAATCCTCCGTGTCCTTCCATTGACCACTCGAGATATCGCGACCATGCGACCATTTCATACTTTCCTTCTCTATGCTATGATTCATCATCCCGACTTAAACATTGGTCTTCACATTTTCCACACTATCATCTATGCCTTCGGTATTTCTACCCACTCCCGAGTCTAAACCCCCTATTGCCACATAATCACCTCCCTACTTCACCACTACGGTCGCGATATCACCGCTGGGGAGGTAACCCCAATGACCGAATTCGACAAGATCGGGGCTAGGAACTTTTCCTTAGCGGGGATAGATGTCTCGACCACCGGGGTTCTTTCGTGGAAACACCAGAGGGCTCAACCCCAGATAGACTCGGACAAGGAAGTGGAGTTTGATGTAGCCGATCTCGCAGCCGAGATCAACGAGCGCTTGCAGGAGCCTCCACCACCGACCACCGACCAGCGCCTGGCACTGCTACAGACAGAGATGCACAGTCTCCAAGAAGAAATGGAGGCCCGACACGCTGAATATATGGATGCACTTCAGGCCGAGCACAATGTAAACCAGGCCTACCACACAGAGTACATGGACACTTTTCAAGCCGAACACCAGGCAAACGAGGCCCATCACACTGAGTACATGGATGCCCTCCGAGCCGATCGTGAGACAAACGAGGCTCGATACAATGAAATGATGTCCATGTTTCGGTCTTGGCAGCCTGGTCCATTTGACCCCTCCTGACCCCTTGTCATAGATCAGAGTATTTCTCCAGCAAGCTGATTGTACTATTTGACTTGCCCTACCCTGTAGGGTTGACATGTGTTTGACTTTATTGGTCATTGTGTTGACCAGTTGACTTTGCTGTGTTGTGTTTGACTTTACTGGTCCTTGTGTTGGCTAGTTGACTTTGCTATCTTATCTACTGGTTATTTATCTATTGAGTTTTTTTAACTGCTTGGTTATTCACTTCATAACTGAATGATAGGGTTGTGCTTAGTAGAGTAGGACTAATTTATATTGTTTTCTAAAAACTTTTCCTATTTTTTTTAATTTTCTTTGAAAAGTTTGCAAATTTATCATTTTTCAAGTTTTTGAAATTTAAAATGATTTTCCGACTTAGTTTTATTTCAAAAACTATCCCCTTCAAAACTAGGGCTTTTTTGTAAATGGACTTAGCATAGGCCCTAACCCTAGAACTGCATGCATCTATAGATCTAGAAGCCAGCATCTCACAAGCACCTTAGGGTACTTTTGATTGATAACCTAGACTGGGTTGAGATGCTTAGGTCTATGCCTTGATTCAAGATGCTTTAAGTCAGTGCATCTACAGTAATTGGGGCAATAAATACAAGTTGAACAACAATCAGGTTAAGTGTCAAGCTTAGAAAATCTAACTTGATCAGATTACTTAACTTGACTAACCCTAGCAAAAGTTACTGTTTATGACAGTTAGTAAGTAGCTAACATGGTTAGACAAGACCCAAACAAGATCGGTCTAATTTGATTTGGTCCAGTTTTTTTTGAGTTGGTTCAATACAGAATTTCAAATTCTTACTAGCTCTAATGAATTTGTTGTAATTAGTATAATTTTTTGATATATGACAAAGGGGGAGAGAAACAAAAGAAAGAAGGAAAATTTTTATTGTTTCTCAAATTTTTCAAAATTTTCATCTCTTTTTCAAAAAGTAAAGTAGAAAGTTCTAAGTGCTCAGTTTTCAAGTACTGTTCGATGTTTAAATACTTAAGTACTTTTCGATGACTTCAAAATTCTTTAAGTACGAAAAAATTAAATACTTAAGTACTTTTCGATGACTTCAAAATTCTTTAAGTACGAAAAAATGGTTTCAAAACTGTTTTAAGTGTTTCAAACTTATTCTAAAAGTTTTCAAGTACTTAAAAAGTTCTTCAAGTACCCAAAAAGGTTAAAAAATTTTTTGTTGTTAAGTACTTCAAACTTTTAAAGTAATTCTAAGTGCTTTCAAAACACTTCGTAAAGACGTTAAAATTTCTAAGTATATTTTGAAAAATATTTCTAAGGAAGTTTTTCTTAGTAAACAAATTTGCCTGAGCTAAACTATTTTTTTCAAAAATTTGTTGGCAAATGTGCTAAGTAAATTCTCTTTAGTAAACAAATTCCTTTTTGTGAAAATGTTGTTAAGCAGATTTTTCAAAGTTGGAAAATTTTTTCAAAATTAAAACTTTGCAAGGAAAATCAGTTTTCAAAACCTATTTTGCCTAAGTAAATTTTCAAAATATTGAAACAAAAATTATGCTTACAAAACCTTTTCAAAAAATTGCCTAAGCGTTCTTAAGTATAATTGCTTTATTTTTCAAAAAACACTTAGCACTTAGAAAGTTTACAAAACCTTCATGATATTGAACATTTCAGGGGGAGAATGTGAAATTCAGGGGGAGTTAAAATTCTGTTAGTATTTTTAGATTACTAATATGTCTTTGACTTAACTTTTTGAACCGTGTTGTCATAAATCAAAAAGGGGGAGATTGTTGGTGCCGGAAGCACCAAAGTCAAACCTTTGTTTTGATAATGGCAAAGGGTTTAGAAGTTAAGCTTTGGTTGTGATCTAACAAGCTGATTAAGTGTGCAGGAAAAAGTCCTAGGTACACTAGGCACTAAGTCCTGCCCGCGGGCTGGGCAACTAAGTCCTGACCTAAAGTTGGGCAATAAGACCTGGTGAGTGAAGCTGGGCACTAAGACCTGGTGAGTGAAGCTGGGCACCGAAGACCTAGTCGAGGACTGGGCATCGAAGACCTGGTGAGTGAAGCTGGGCACTAAGACCTGGTCGAGGACTGGGCATGAAGACCTGGTGAGTGAAGCTGGGCAAAAATCCAACCGGAGGAGCCGGTTGGCAAAAAAAGGTAAATTCTCCCGAGAGGAGTAGGTGAGGACGCGTTCCCCGTGGAGGGAACATTAGGCATCGGTTAGACCTAGGGTTCCAATTGGGAGACCCAAAGTCAAAACCAAGACAACTAAGGCTGTAAACAATGGTCTAAACTTATTATTTTATTTGTTTCTTGTGTCTTGGAACTAACCTTGGTTGCAAGAAACGAAGGGACGGTGTTTCTGCAACTCAGGCGCCTCAATGGAGTGAGGCGCCTCACTGGGCTAGGCGCCCGTATGGATACGGGCGCCCCAGTACAAGGCAAAAACAAATCCATCGAAGCAAACTGCAACAAAGCCTCTGGACCAAGTCAGCCCAGGCGCCTGTGTTAACACAGGCGCCTCATTGAAGGGGATAAGGGCTGACCGAGCCTGCGGATTGGAGTTCTTGCAGGAGAGGCCACGTGTCAGGCGCCCCTATCAATACAGGCGCCCCTATGGCTGCTATAAATAGGGGTTGACCCCAAGGCTTCAAGACATCTCGCTCACATTGCTCTCAGCACTTTCGTTCAAGCGCTACGCTCCGACAAGCTCCGACCTCGCGATTCAAGCGCCGACGACGACCCTCTGCTCCGAACTTCCACCTCGGGCGTCGGTAACATTTAAATTATGAAAAGTGTTGTTCTTTCAATTTCAATTCTATATCTGTACTCGAACCTGTAAAAGATCTTTACGAATATAGAATTGCCCATCGTAAACGGTCAAGGATCGTGGGCCTTGGAGTAGGAGCCGACCGCGACTCCGAACCAAGTAAAAAGAAACTTGTGTTAGTGATTATTTTCTTGTTTTCTGCTGCGTAATCGCTCTACTTATCCGAAATTTTTTTATCGATATTCACCCCCTCTATCGATTTACTCCGATCCAACAAGTGGTATCAGAGCGGGTGGCTCAAACTTGGTGCAACCACCAGTTTGAAAGTTTTTTTTAAAGATTTACGGATTTTTTTTCTTTTCGCTCAAATTCTTTCGTTAATCGAGGTTGGTGCAACACCACTCGATCTTTTTCGTTATTATTAATTTCTTCCGCACTGCTAATCCAAGACTCAGTCTTGGGACAAGTTTTTCTTTGTAATTTTTCAGTTTAAGTTCAATGGCCATGCAAGAATGGGATAGTGCTCGTCCACCCCTATTCTTTGGCGAGGACTTCGGATCTTGGAAAAGCATAATGGAATCACACCTGATAGCCAATCTGGACTTATGGTCAATAATCCAAACTGGGTTTACGTTCCTCACAAAAAATGGAACATCAATCGCCTGGGACAAATTGGACGAACCAACCTTGAGGAAGATCAAAACTGATGCTAAGGCAACAGTAATCTTACAATGCAGCCTGACCAGAGAAGAATTAAAGCAGGTCGGATCATTCAACTATGCCAAAGAGATGTGGAAAAAGCTGATCAACCTACATCAGGAGAACTCTAATGAAGAGGAAGATCAAGTAAACTATCTCGCATTTTCAGCTCAAGCCCAAATAGCCGAGACAGAGTCAACACCAACTTCGAAGTTGACTCAGGCGCCCGTGAATGAGGACACCCTTATGCACTCGGGCACCCTAGTGCATATAGGCGCCCATGATGTGAAAAGTCATCCACAGCTAGCCATTTACAAATGTTACGAAGGGGATAACTTTTAAGCCACGTGTCGGGCCTGTTGGGGCAATCGACCCTAATATGATCTGGAGGATCTTGGATTTTGATGTGTGTGTCAATATGGTTAAGGTAGGGGTTGTTGTTGTTCTAATATGTGTATGTGAGTTTGCAGGTTTGCAAGTACACATGGACTTGGTTGATGTCTTCAGGTGAAGGGTGGCATGAAGGCAAACTGGAGGCTTGTGTGCGCATCTGAGGGACCATGGACAAAGCAGGAATGATGAAGCCGAGGGAAGCGGCCTTCGAGGCGTACGTGAAGGATAGCATGAAGACAAGCTGGAGGCTTGTGTGCGTATCCGTGAGACGAGGGCCAAAGCCGAAGAAGGCTTGAAGGTGATGGATCGAGGCTATTGAAGCAGAGACGATGAGCCGAGGGACGCGGACTTCGAGGCATGCGTGAAGGATGGCATGGAGGCAAGCCAGGGGCTTGCGTGTGCATCTGAGGGGCGAGAGCCGAAGATGAAGAGGGCGTGAAAGCAACAGATCGAGACTGCTGTTAAAGAGTCAACCAGGTCGTGAGGGTCCGAGTGATGAGTGATTGTACTCAGGAACTAAGCGGGAGGGTTTGAGTGCGGAGAGAAATGTACTCGAAGAGTGTAACCCTAGGCTTAGAAGGGGACCAGTCGACTGCTCCAGGAGCAGTCAATTGGTAATGGCTGGCTGATTCGAACGTTGGATGTAACGGTCGAATTTGAGTTGGACCAGTCGACTGCCCCAGGGGCAGTCGACTGGTAACGACCATTTACTACTTGAGCTCTATTTAAAGGAGCTCGTTTAAGGCTACTATTTTTTGGCGAAACTTGCTTGGATAGAATGAATTAGTAGCCTGGTGTCCTCAGGTAGTGTCCAAAGCTTATGGAGAGGTTTCTCCACCCACAAGGAGCTACGAGTTCTAACCGGAGGTGCTCCGGGGAATCATCCACCGACGGATTAGGGATCGCCCACCTTACGAGCAGCCGTGGAGTAGGAGTTCTATCTTCGAACCACGTAAATAGGTGTATCTCAGTTGTTAGTTTTGTTTTTACTTAGTATTTTCCGCTTGCGCACTAACAATTGTAGGAAGAAAATGAAAAGTTGCTATTCACCCCCCCTCTAGCAAGCCTACATCGATCTAACAAGTGGTATCAGAGCTTGGTGCGCTCATCTACGGACTAACCACCGAGGGAGCAAGAAAGCTAGAGGGAAAAATGATGGAAGACAAGCTAGGGGATGATATCTACACACCACCCTCCTATGACCATGAAGATTTTGGATATTGGAGAACAAGGATGAAGACTTGGTTTGGAATGGATTGGGAGTGTGTGATGTCAATAGAGGAGCCCTTCGAAGTTCCAAAGGACAAGCACGGAAAGAAGCTTCGTCCTAGATATTGCACTAAGGAGCAACAAGAACAAACTAGGGCAAATGAGAAGGTAATTGGTATATTAACAAATATTTTGCCTAACAATGTTTTCAGTAGTGTAGGGGAATATAAAAGTGTCTATGAGTTGTGGAACAAGCTAGAAGAATTTCATGATAGCCCTACACGAGCTCAAATAGTAGAAGAACCCAAGGAAGTAAGCTCAATGGTCCAAGAAGACCAAGAAGAAAAAGAGGTGTCAACCTCATCAATTGAAGTGGTCCAACTAAGTGAGAGATATTCCACTTCGTCAAGAGAAGAAAAGGAGTTGCCAACTTCAAGGATTGAGGGGGAGGAAAGACCCTCATCCATACAAGAGCAAGAAAAAGCTCCAACCTCCACCAAAGCAAAATTAAAAAAGTACATCATATGCTTTGGATGCAATAAGAAGGGGCACTACAAGGACAAGTGTCCACTAAGTAAAAAGGAGGTAATCCCTAAATCCAACTCAATTCATTTTAAATCTAATGTGGATTGTAGGGAAAAGAAAGAAACGAAGCAAATTAGGTGCTATACTTGTGGTGAGCTAGGACATTATCACACTCAATGTCCAAGAAAAGGAGAGCTCAAGAAAATGGAACATTTGAGAAGATGGGAGAAAGAAGAAAAGAAAAGGAGCTCACATCAAGGGGGAGCTACAAGGGTAAGGGAGGTAATCCCTAACTTTACTTATGCTCCAAATGCTTTTATAAATGCTAGAAATCATAATGATTGCTTACCTATGCGTACTTTTGGTTTTAAGTATCATGATAGAAGTAAGAATACTATTGCGTGCCAAAATACCAAGAAATTCATGATTCATGATAAATCTAGGGTTTCTAGACCTAAGGATCAAGGCATCAACCCTAAGAAAGGGAGACACATGCCTAGGAAAATAGGTAGATCTAGGAATGATCAAAATATGCATGGTGATACTAAGGTTAGAAATTTAGAAAAGGAAAATCAAGTTTTGAGGGTAAAACTTGATAAATTAAAAAAGAACCTAGATCGACTCATTAGGGGGTCCAAGGGATTAAGTATGATACCAAATGACCAACACCCTAGAAATGGTAGGCCGGGACTAGGATACCATTCTAAGGAGTCAAATGATAAGAAAAAGGGATATTCAAGGATGCCCTATGCTTATGGTAAAGAAAAGGTCAAAAATGGTAAGGAAAAGTCATTTCAAAAGAAAAATGAGGGTTTGACCAAGAAAAAGGTGTATAGAGTTAAAAGAGTGATAGTTGAAGGTCAAGAAGCACCGGAGGAATGCCGGTGTGGCCTTGCAATTGTAAGTGAGTTATCTAGGGAGATAACTAGAGCTAGGAGCTCAAGGGAGAGCTCTAGGAACCCAAAATGGGATCCATGGTCAATGGATTTCAGGGCGTTTTCTCCTAGGAGATTAGATGGACTATGGAGTGTGCCCAAGGGTTTAAAAGGCTAAGGTTAACCTTAATACTAGGGAATTGCCACACTAAAGGAGATTTATGGAGAGAAAGATGGAAATATAATCATATTGGGAGAAAATTAGTTTCTAATGTGTAAATACCATATAACTTGGTGCTAGAAATGTATTAGAGTTAGGCATTGGAAGGTACATTAAGGAGAGGCCAAAATTAGGACTTTTGGATAAGTTTCAATGATACAATTTAGGAAAGATTGAATTTTGTGCCAATCTTGGGATCCGGAGTAGTTTTGTTTGAAAACATATTTTTCCCAAGTAAACATAGGTTTAGCAAATCTCTTCTCAAAATTTCCTATTTTTTTCGAGATTTGTGGAATAAATTAGGCATTTCTGAAATTGGGCTGAAAACCTGAAATTCAGATACCGGTCGGTTGGTTCAGAACCAGTCGACTGGTCCAGGACTGGGAACTTTCTGTTTGTTTTATCAGTCGACTGCCCCAGGGACAGTCGACTGATCTCACCCAGAAAACATTCTGTTTGTTTTACCAGTCGACTGCCCTGGGGGCAGTCGACTGGTCCACAGGTTTTATTAGGGATCAGACCACGCAGGGGTGGCCTAAACCTAGGGTTTTGCGTGCCACCCCCTGTGAACTTCTCCCCTCCTCCTCCTCCTCCTCCTCCTCCTCCTCCGGGCGATGACATACAGTAGATTTGACTTGATGAGCTTAGTGTTGAGAGTGTCTTGTTTGATGTTACATTTTATCTCTCAAACTCTTATTTGGGAATTGTAAAACCTTAACTATTTTGGGGTCATTGCCCATATGACTTTCTTTTTGTTTTGTTTTTAAGTCATGAATGAAATATATTTGCTTATGCTTTCATGATACTTTATGTTATTCTTATGTTATGACTTGAATATTATTTGAAATTTATGGATTGATATTAAATTATAAGATATGGCTTTAACTTACAATCTTTGTTTATGCTTTCATGATATGTTATGAAATCTTATGTCATGGTTTCATATTGTTTGAATTGCTTAAATTCATTGGTTGATATTAAATGATAAGATCATTCTAAATGAAAGCATAAGGGAGGTTTGTATATGTATGTCTAGGGTTAAGAATAAAAGAGGGGGAGGTTTTGTCATAGTAAAACTCTATAAAGAAAAAGGGGGAGTTAAGGGCAATTCTATGTGTAAAATAGTATTGGATGGTTTGGACAAACACATGGAATCATGTAGAGTTTTAAAAGTTGATACAAAATGCCAAGTTTTGAGGAAATTAGACTTTGTACCAAAAGTCAAGCACATTTGATATTATTCATGAAACTATATTTTTCTAGGATAGAGTCTATCCTAACAAATGTGCTTGCAAAATTTTAGAGTTTTCCGGATTTTCTAGAATTTTCTAGAAGTTTTTGAATTTGGGCTGAGAATTCAGAATTGACAGTATCAGTTGACTGCTCTGGGGGCAGTCAATTGATGTCTCGGGCAGATTGAGATTTGTTGATTTCTGAGGGGTTTTTCAGAAATTGGTTAAGTTCTTTTTGGCACTAGGGTTAGGATTGCTTGGGGCAATCGTTTTAATGGTGTCAAAGGGGGAGAACTTGGGTATTAAGTTAGGTTTAACTTGACGTGAGAAAACTTGTGGTGTTAAGTTGGGTAGAACTTAACTTGGTGTTATGGGGTTAAGTTGGGTAGAACTTAACTTGGGTTTATAAGTGTTAATTGGGGAAGAACTAAATTGGTGTTGGTAGTGAGAATGAAAATTGGGAGAAAGCATAGGTTAAGAGGGAGGTGACCTCTTGTTTGTTATGCTTTAATTTTCAATGGCTATTGTTGTTTGTGTTTACCTAACTTAACATATTGCTACACATCAAAAAGGGGAGATTGTTGGGGCAATCGGCCCAATATGATCTGGGATCATGGTTTTGATGTGTGGTCAATATGGTTAAGTTAGGGGTTGTTGTTGTTCTAATATGTGTACGTGAGTTTGCAGGTTTGCAGGTACACATGGACTTGATTGATGTCTTCAGGTGAAGGGTGGCATGAAGGCAAGCTGGAGGCTTGTGTGCGCATCCGAGGGACCATGGACAAAGCAGGAACGATAAAGCCGAGGGAAGCGGACTTCGAGGCATACGTGAAGGATAGCATGAAGACAAGCTGGATGCTTGTGTGCGTATCCGAGGGACGAGAGCCAAAGTCGAAGAAGGCTTAAAGGATGGATCGAGGCTGTGAAGCAGAGACGATGAGCCGAGGGACGCGACTCGAGGCATGCGTGAAGGAGGCATGGAGGCAAGCCGGGGGCCTGCGTGCGCATCTGAGGGACGGGAGCCGAAGATAAAGAGGGAGTAAAGGCAACAGATCGAGACTGTTGTTGAAGAGTCAACCAGATCATGAGGGTCAGAGTGATGAGTGAGTGTACTCGGGAACTAAGCCAGGAGGGTTTGAGTGCGGAGAGAAATGTACTCGAGGAGTGTAACCCTAGGCTTAGAAGGGGACCAGTCGACTGCTCCTGGAGCAGTCAACTGGTAATGGTTGGTTGATTCGAACGTTGGTTGTAACGGTCGAATCTGAGTGGGACCAGTCGACTGCCCCTGGGGCAGTCGACTGGGAGCGGCTATTTACTACTCGATGTCTATTTAAATGAGCTCGTTTAAGGCTACTGTTCCTTGGCGAAATCTGCTTGGATAGAGTGGATTAGTAGCCTTGGTTGTTTAGGTAGTGTCCAAAGCTCGTGGAGAGGTTTCTCCATCCACATGGAGCTACGAGTTCTAACCAGAGGTGCTCCGGGGAATAATCCACCGACGGATTAGGGATCGCCCACCTTACGGGTAGGAGTTCAGCAGAAAACTCTGGAGATCTAACCGGAGGTGCTCCGTGGAGTAGAAGTTCTATCTCTGAACCACGTAAATAGGTGTGTCTCAGTTGTTAGTTTTGTTTTTACTTAGTATTTTCCGCTTGCGCACTAAAAATTGTAGGATGAAAATGAAAAATTGCTATTCACCCTCTAGCAAGTCTACATCGATCTAATAGGCCCCCCCAAGCTCTTAGGCGCCTGTGTAGGGTCATGTGAGCATTCGGATAGACTTCACTGGGGCTATAAATAGGCCCCCAGAGTTCAGTTCTAAACAATAATTCACTTGTACTCGAATTTCATTTCACTTTTCATTTGTTTTCTGAGTTTTACATTTGTGTAAGAGATTTCTCCGCCCCAAGGAGTTAATAAAGATATCAAGCTATAATTTTGCCTTAGATTAGCAACCTTCCTGGTTGCAAACCAAATAACTATCTGTGCCTCTTTTCCTTTTTGTTTAATTAATTCTTATGTTTAACTTACTTGTGAACTAACCGACATTGTTGTTGAGCAAGGACAAAAGATAGATTTTTATTTGCAGGAGCAATTCGCCCTCCCCCCTCTTGCCGATTACACGATCACTAACACCTAGTGCATCCTATTATCGTATTGACCAACAATACTCTGGGTTGGGTGCTAACCAACCCGGAGGCCTTGGGTCGGTTGATTTAATAGACAACAAAGCTAAGTGAATACGACATACAATACCAGCCTCGTAGAGCCATCAAAGCCTAGGCCCTAGTTGATTTCCTTTGTGCACTGCGTTCAGAGGAGCCAGACAGCACTAGGAAGATTTACATGGATGGTTCATCCACTCGGTAGGGGAGCGGAATTGATATTCTGATGATCTCACCTATGGAGGAACAATTCCACCTATCCGTCCAGCTGGAATACTGGGCCACAAACAACGAAGTGGAATATGAGATTGTCATTGTCAGGCTCCAGGTGACCAAGCACGTGCGAGCAGCCCGAGTAATGCTTTACTCGGACTCACAACTAGCCACCCAGCAGCTTGCAGGCTAGTTCGAAGTGTAGAGTATTTCGGGCCGCGAAAACCGCTTTTTCACGTCGCGGAAACCCCGAAAGCCCCAATAGAAAGGATCCGAGCGAAGAAAACCATTTCAAAAATTTACGAGTGCTCGTTTACATGCTTCAAAACCGATCTACAACCTAGATCTATTAGAGAAGAGAAAAACTACCTTCGATGCGTGCCCCGCAATTCCCGCTCGCTCCTCGGTTGGTGTCGGATCTCAAGGATGCAAAGTAGCAACCCTCTAGAAGTATCCACACAAGCAAGAGAGTGGAGAGGAGAGCCCAAAAGTGTGCTAGCACTTTTGGGGTCTCGGCAAGATGAGAGGAGAGGGAGAGCCAAAACCAAAAACTCATTGGGAGAAAAATCAATCACACACAAGAAAAACTCATTTTGTGTGTATAAGTGGCAGGCCACTTAATGGCCATTATTAGCCATTAAGTGGCCGGCCACCACCTTCCATAACCCCCTTATTTGAATTCAAAATTCAAATGGGGAGGTTACTTAGCCTTGATGATGATGCCAAGTCATCACTTGGTCAAGTCAAGGTGATGTGGCTTGAGTCAAGTCAAACTTGCCTCTTATGGACTTTTCATATTTAGCCAAAGTCAAACTTTGACTTCATTATTCTCCCATGATTAGATTCATCCAACACTTGGATCAAACTCGAGTCCAACTCAAGTTGTCTAATTTGAGTCAAGTCAAACTTGCCTTTTATGGACTTTCCATATTTAGCCAAAGTCAAACTTTGACTTCATTATTCTCCCCATGATTAGATTCATCCAACACTTGGATCAAACTCGAGTCCAACTCAAGTTGTTTAATTTGAGTCAAGTCAAACTTGCCTTTTATGGACTTTCCATATTTAGCCAAAGTCAAACTTTGACTTCATTACTCTCGGTCCATCATATGGACTTATTCTCCATCTATTGCTCTATGTGTGTGACCCTATAGGTTCTTGTAATGTTGGCAATGCCCTTAAACCTATTTAAGGACATAAGCAATGAGAGGTATCTAGCAACACATCATTGCTACCCAAGTTACAAGAATGTCGAGATCCAACATCACCATTGTGACTAATAATTGTGACCATCACAATATGTGACAACGTCCTTCTATCCTCGATATCTAGATTGATCTTCTATGAAGCATAGATCGTGTCATCCTCCAATCAATCTATGTGTCTTGAACTCCAAGTAGACTCACTATAATCAAATAAGCTCAATATCTCATATTGCCTTATTTGGGCATGACCATGCACTTAGTGATCTCACTCTATCAAGACTATGATATCTCTCCCGTCATATAGGAGGGATAGATCCCATCTACATCACTCACATCCCTCCTCATAATTTGTTACATACCCAGTAATCGCCTTTATAGTCCACCCAGTTACGGGTGACGTTTGACGAAACCAAAGTACATAACTCCTTATGTAGGGAACTATGGTGACTTCAGGTCTAAGGACTAATAGTCATACTAATAGTCACATGAGAATGTATATGACACTCATATAACGATCCATGATACTTTCTCATGGCGGGCCATTCAGTATACATTCTCTAATGTATACCCATGTGTCAACTTGATATCTCATATCCATGACTTGTGAGATCAAGTCATCATGTTGACCTACATGCTAGTCTCTATGCATTAACATTGTCCTTGAATGTTAATACTTGACTAGGAATAATTAAAAGTAGTGTTCTTTATATCATCTCACTATCGATTCAACTAATCGATTGATATAGATAAGAACCTTCTACTCAAGGACGTTATTATACTAAGTTATTTGGCACCAATACACATAAGTATAATAACCATAAGAAATGGCCTTTATATATAAGAAATATATATACAAGAATATGATACAATGAGTCCAAAAGTAATCATCATATGATGGCTCTAGGGCTCTCACTAACAATCTCCCACTAGCACTAGTGCCAATCGCTGTAGTATCTAACACCAATGACCTAGTGTGACCATCATGCTTCATCTGTGCCAAAGCCTTGGTCAAGGGATCTGCGACGTTAGCCTCTGTGGGTACTATGCAAATCTTCACATCTCCTCGATCGATGATCTCTCGAATGAGATGGAATCGCCGTAGTATGTGTTTGGTCCGCTGGTGTGAGCGAGGTTCCTTAGCCTGCGCAATAGCTCCATTGTTGTCACAATAGAGCTCTACGGGATCAGATATGCTAGGAACCACCCCAAGCTCAGTGATGAACTTGCGGATCCAAACTGCCTCCTTTGCTGCCTCTGATGCAGCAATATACTCAGCTTCTGTTGTAGAATCTGCAACTGTGTCCTGCTTCAAACTCTTCCAGCTCACAGCTCCGCCATTCAAGCAAAACACGAACCCTGACTGTGATCTGTAATCATCCTGGTCGGTTTGGAAGCTGGCATCAGTGTAACCCTTTACAACTAGATGCTCATCGCCTCCAAATATCAAAAAATATTCCTTTAGTCCTTCTCAAGTACTTAAGGATATTCTTGACCGCATCCAGTGACGTTCACCTGGATCTGACTGGTATCTGCTCGTCATGCTCAAAGCATACGAGACATCAGGACGAGTACATAACATGACGTACATGATAGATCCTATGGCTGAGGCATAAGGGATCTTGCTCATGCGGTCTCTCTCCTCTCTAGAAGAGGGACCTTGGAGTCTTCGAAAGACTCACGCCATGTGACACTGGCAGATTTCCCTTCTTGGAATTCTACATGGCAAAACCGTTGCAAAACGGTATCAATGTATGTACTCTGACTTAGGCCAAGCAATCTCTTAGATCTATCTCTATAGATCTTTTATGCCTAGAATATAGGCTGCTTCACCTAAGTCTTTCATTGAGAAGGAATTCCCCAACCAAGTCTTCACAGACTGTAGTGAAGGAATGTCATTCCCAATGAGTAGTATGTCATCTACATACAAAAACAAGGAAGACAACTGTGCTCCCACTAACCCTTTTGTAGAAACAAGGTTCATCTTCATTCTTGATGAAACCAAACTGTTTGATTGCATCATCGAATCGAAGATTCCAGCTTCGAGAAGCTTGCTTTAGTCCATAAAGGGACTTATGCAGCTTGCATACTCTACCAGTATGCTTTGGATCTACAAAACCCTCAGGTTGTGTCATGTACACTTCCTCGAGGAGGTTTCCATTCNTACTCTAAATTTTCTGCCTCTTGGATCTCCTGCTTGATCTTCTGGATCTCTGGGTCTTGACTTTGCTTTCTTTGTATATCCACAAGCAGGGTTGACTCTAGAGTCAATGCAGAAAGTTGCCCAATTATTACCTCGACTCCAAAATCCTTTATTTCTTTCTGAAGTGGTAGAGACAGTGATGATAGGGACATCAGTGCTGCACAGGATTTTCTGCTCAGTGCATCTGCCACTTTATTAGCTTTACCTGGGTGGTAGAGGATTTCACAGTCATAATCTTTGACCAACTCTAGCCCCTGCGCTGCCTCATATTCAGATCCTTCTGAGTCAAGAAGTACTTCAAACTCTGATGGTCTGTGAAGATTCTGCACTGCACTCCATACAGGTAGTGTCCCAGAGCTTCAGTGCAAAAACCACAGCTGCTAGCTCAAGGTCATGAGTAGGGTAATTCTTCTCATAGTCCTTGAGCTGTCTGGAGGCATATTGCTATTACTTTACCGTCTTGCATGAGGACAGCTCCAAGGCCCATCTTGGATGCATCACTGTAGATGTCAAAAGGCCTTGTCACTCTCTGGAACCGTCAGGATGGGAGCACTGGTCAGTCTCTTCTTCAGCTCTAGAAAACTGTGCTCGCATTTATCTGACCATTCAAACTTCTTGTTCTTTCTGGTCAAGGCTGTGAAGTGGAGAGGCTATTCTGGAAAAGTCCTCCACAAATTTTCTTGTAATATCCTGCCAGGCCTAAGAAACTCCTGATTTCACTGGCATTCTTGGGTCTACACCAGTTGCTGACTGCTTCTATCTTGGCTGGATCAACTCGAATGCCTTCTTTGGATACAATGTGACCTAGGAAGGTCACCTGATCTAGCCAAAACTCACACTTTGAGAATTTTGCATAGAGCTTCTCCTGCTGAAGGATCTGCAGCACTATCCTCAAGTGTGTAGCATGGTCCTCTGGAGTCTGTGAGTATATGAGAATATCATCAATAAATACAATGACGAATTTATCGAGATACTCCCTGAAGATGTGGTTCATCGGCTCCATGAAGACTGCTGGAGCATTGGTTACTCCAAAAGGCATCACTACAAATTCGTAGTGGCCGTATCTTGTCCTGAAGGCCGTCCTGGGGATGTCACTTTCTTTAACCTTTAGCTGATGATACCCAGAACGCAGGTCTATCTTCGAGAACACTGTAGCCCCTTTGAGTTGATCAAATAAATCATCTATTCTAGGAAGGGGGTACTCGTTCTTGATGGTTACCTTGTTTAGAGCTCTGTAGTCTATGCACAGACGCATAGACCCATCCTTCTTCTTGCCGAAAAGTACAGGGGCTCCCCAGGGTGAATGACTCGGGCGGATGAAGCCCTTGTCTAGTAGCTCCTGGAGTTGCTCTTGTAATTCCTTCAGCTCTGTAGGAGACATACGATATGGGGCCTTCGAGACCGGACCGGTACCTGGCACTAGCTCGATCTCGAATTCCACTTCTCTGTTGGGAGGTAGTCCAGGTAGTTCTTTTGGGAATGCTTCTGGATATTCGCAGACTACCCATACATCCTCCTGCTTGAGTTCTTTCTTTGCTTCTGAGTCCACTACGTGTGCAAGAAAACCAGCACACCCTTGCTCTAGCATCTGGTGGGCTGCCAAGGCTGAGAGGAATTTCTGAGTCTTCCTCTTTGGGGCTCCTTGAAACTCGAATGGTGGTTCTCCTTCTGGACTGAAAACCACCTTCCTCCGGCGACAGTCCACTGAGGCGCTGTACTTACTGAGGAAATCCATGCCCAGTATGACGTCGAAGTCTTGCATCGCAAGGACTATTAGATCGACATATAGCTCTCGGTCTGAAATCTTGATTGGCACAGCCCGGAGCCGCTGGGTGGATTCCATGATCTCCCCTGAAGGGAGAGTTGTCAGGAATCTGGACTCCCAACTCTCTGCAGGCACCTGTAACTTACTAGCAAAAGGTACTGATACGAAAGAATGGGTCGCCCCAGTGTCAAACAGTGTAGTAGCTAAATGCTGAAAAATAATTATTTGACCTGTTACGACCGTGGAGGCGCTGGCAGCTTCTTCCTTCGTGAGGGAAAAGACTCTGGCATTGGTTGGAACTGGTGCTGCTTCCAACCCTCCCTGACTGATCTGAGGTCCCTCCAGTATAGTAGACATGTAATGTAACTGAGGCTTGCCTCCATACTGTACGGACTGCTGAGGAAGTACCTTAAACTTGTTTGGGCAGTCTTTGGATCTGTGTCCCTCTTGTCCACATGAATAGCATCCAGTTACACCCAAAAGGCATGCTCCTGGATGGGTCCTCCCACACTTAGGACAAGGTGGATACCTAGCTTGCTTGTTCTCTGGGTTTCCTTTTTGGCTGCCAGGCCACTGCTTCCTTTTGTGGTTCTTGTTCTTCCAGTTCTGGTTATTTGGCTGAGGCCTCTGGCCTCCTGTTGTCTTGTTCTCAATCAGGACTGGCTTCTGCTGTGTTTGTTGTGCCTTGATGCTATTCAGATAGTGCTCTGAGATTAGAGCACTACTGACCAACTCCTCGCTGGTCTGGGGTCGGTGCGTCCCGCTGTTCATGTTGAGTGCTATTTCAGGGTTCAGCATGCGGAGCATCAGTCTGACTCGTTCCTTCTCTGTGCTGACTAGCTCTGGGTAGAGGCGAGCTAGTCTGTTGAACTTCGCGACTGCTTCTCCCACTGGTAGGTTACCTTGTCTGAACTCCATGAAGTCCTCGTAGTACTTGTTGGTAACCCGCATGTGGAAGAACTCCTCATAGAACTCTTACTCGAAATCTGTCCAGCTCATCTGGTTGACTATCCTCTTACTCTTGACCCGCTCCCACCACATACGAGCATCTCCAGTTAGGCAGAAGGAGGCACATTTGACCTTCTCGACTTCTGGCCAGTCAAGAAGCTCCATTGTGCTCTCTAAAGTCTTGAACCAAGCCTGGGCATCCCAGGGCTCAGTCGTGCCTGAGAAGCTTTCAGGCTTCAGCCTCTGCCACTGGACGAGGTATGCTTCTTGTCTTCGATTCGCGGCAGGGGTCTCCTGTGTGACTGGTGGAACTTCAGCCACCACTGGAGTTCCCAATCCTGCCGTGGGTGGTGTAGGGGGCACTGGGTGCTGATTTGCCATCAGTGTGGCGATGGTCTTCTGTTGTTCTGAAATCTGAGCTTGCATTTGAGCAATGACTGCCATCAGGTTTGGCTGTTCTGTGCCAGGCTCATTGTTATCTTGAACTGGAGTGATGTTCCTTCCATTAGGAGCTCGGCCTCTTCTTGCCATCTAATAATGCATAAGGGAACAAGGAATCACTACTACATCTCTAGGTATAACTTGTCTTCTTACTTAGTAACCTAATATCCATTCTAGGGATTAAACATGATTCCGTGATACTAAGGTATTAAACATGCTTCCTTGTTCTATGCACATATGAGTAAGTACTTAAGCATTTCTCTATACTGCAATTAAATAAAGGAGCAATAGAAAACAGAAACTTAAAACTTTCTTACTTGAAGACGGCAAGGTTGATGCTGATGTGTGTGTGATGCTGGAGAATGGGAACTGCTCTGATACCAACTGTAGCGACCCGCCTTCTCTACCTTAGACGGACCGTTACTCTGTCTACTTCTTGACTCTAATGCAACGACTAAAAATGCGGAACTTTCTTAAACCTCTTTTTTTTTTTGTATTTGAATCTATCTAAGAATGATATTCTAACTTTAATAGTCATGCATTTAAATTCATCACACAAGGTTCTATAATATTACTAAAGCATTATGGAATATAAATGCAACTTTTCTAAACATATTTAAAGCAATACAAACTTAATTCAAAAGGAGGCTAACAACATCTTGGCACATGCATCAAATAGATAGAATGCAAACATTACTTTTCTACCGAATTTACAAGCATTTTAAGCACAATTAGGACTTAGTCCAAAAGGGAATACTAAGCTCAAGAATAAGTCTAAAATTCAATGTATCAACATGCTAAACTACTCATGCCCTTGCTCATCTAGTGCATTCACAAAAGTATGCATACTAATTGAAATGACATGAAATCTTCATTCTACAAAATTGAGCATGTAAAACTATCCGAAGCATAAATGTTTAATAAACTCCATAACACAATAACTTGGAATTTAGAAACCTTAAACATTGCATTTCAAATAAGCTAAACTGTCTCGTCCCAAGGACCTCTCCAAGGTCAGCCACCACACACACGTCGCTCAGCACCGCCTCGTCGCCTTCCTTCAGAATTGCTTGCCTTTACCTTTGCCTGCAGTAAGAGGAAATGCAACTATTAAGCATAAAGCTTAGCAAGTACTATCTAGCTCACAAAATCTCGAAATGTGCAAGCATGCTTTTTAGACAATGGAAGATCACATGAGATACTTTTATGCTTGAAAGAAACACTAAAACATGTATAACTCAAGACATGCATACTCAAGCATTAATAAGTCAAATCACATGAGATACTTTTATGCTTAAAAGAAATACTAAACATGTATAACTCAAACATGTATACTCAAGCATTAATAAATCTTAACTCACTTTGACTTGGCTTAACTTGAAACTTTAGCAATTCTTTAACTTTTAGAAAATTTCCTTAAACTTTATAAAAACTTTGCTAAAGCATATACTTGAAAATAATAACTCATTTGGATCCACTTAAGACGTAAGTACCATCTTATGCGCATTCCCTAAAAGGTTGGGGTAGCGAGCCGCCAATCCTAATAGAGCAGACCTTGGTCTACCAGGGCCAAGACCTTGGAATTGGACACCTGGATTTCTTTAACGATGCCCTTGGACGCCGGGTACTGGCCTTAAAAAATAAAATACTTACTTTTTCTTATCTTCAAATGCCTTGGCATTTTATCGAACACCTTGTGTGCCCAAATCCCTAAGTCTTGACTTTTGGGGATTTCGTAAGGCCTTGGCCTTCTCTTTTCTTCTTCTTTATCTTTCTTTTCTTTTCTTATAGATTTCTTAGACCCTAAACTCACATAGGGTACTCTATCAAACATATATAAGCATATAATGAACTAAGATCACATGTAAAATCTTAAA
Organism: Boesenbergia rotunda; assembly: GCA_024364735.1. Taxonomy (NCBI): domain Eukaryota; kingdom Viridiplantae; phylum Streptophyta; class Magnoliopsida; order Zingiberales; family Zingiberaceae; genus Boesenbergia; species Boesenbergia rotunda. The sequence continues at coordinate 415,926 of JAGFNQ010007267.1, read as the reverse complement.
CTAAAAGTAAATATCTCTTTTAAAACTTTTAAGGGAAAATTCTTGCGGAAAACCGCCTCTTACTGCAGGTGAGCAGTACTTACCTTGATTTCTTGGACTTACAACCGAAATTAGACGACTAGGGCTCGGGTGAAACTTGAGATCTCTACGAACCGTCCGCGCCTACGTGTTCTTCTCGTCGAGACGAACGAAACGCTCCGACCCCCTTGAGATTCCCTTAGCCGGCGCCCCTTAGGAGAGGAGAGGAGGAAAGAAAACCTAGGTTCCCTTTTGTTTTCGCCGCCCCTCCCTCGCCCCCTTCTCGCACGCAGCCGAAAATTCTCCTCCAAGGGTTTCACGCGACTTAAGCGGGGTTTAAATACCTCTTTATGAAAAAAACGTAACTACTCTATAAAATTATTTCTCTCCACCTTTTGTTGTGCTTGATACCCTAGCCCAGCCCACTTGCGCGCCCATAAGGGCTTGCTCCTCCTGTGGTCGCGAGTTCGAACCCCCCTGTTGCCCTTTAAAGTTTTTCCTTTTTTAAAAATACTAAACGGACTCGGAAAATTCCATAAAAATATTCTAAAAATTCCTAAAAATATCTAGAATATTTCTAAAACATTTTTAAATAGTTCTAAGGACTTTAAGGACTTAAAATGAAAATTTTGGGGTGTTACAATCCGATTTCTCGTCATTCATGCGTTTTCGATTGAAAGATGATGATGAAGAGCTGGCTGCCATGAATTATCTTTCCTTTTTTCTGCAATGTTTTTTCATCTCAAAAGGACAATAAGCAGCTAAGGAAGCTTTATTGAACCACAAACACATTCAAATTTAATGATTAATACAAATTTGTAAACATATATGAATTTGTAAACATATATATGAACCACGAAGCTGACAAGTTGAAGTTGTAAACGGGTGCCCTTTGTAAACATATATATACCATGAAGCTTACAAATTGGTAAGGGCAGCAAACAGATAAGCAAACACATTCAAATTTACTGATTAATACAAACAAGAACAATTCAAAACTACAGCCTAAATTCCCAATTCTTTACCAAACAAGAACAACTCAAAAATAAGATCCTCTTTTATAGATATCGTTAGATTTTTGTTCAATCTATATTTTGTATTTAATCAGTTATTATGCCACATGGATTGAGATTTGTTAGTTAACTAAACAAATCAAACGAAGCCAACACTAAATGGATTGAGCAAATAAATTTAAAAAAAGGCAACACTAAATCCATCTGCCATAGATTGAGCAAACGAAGCAACGAGAACAAGAGGAAAAGTGCGATCAAAACCAGACAACTGTCCACAGATTACTCATTTCGCTATCTAAACTGTCCACAGGAAAAATTCAATGAAAATGGCGCCACTTTACACAGATCAGACAACTTGATGCCATAAAACCATGAAGAAGATATAATATCCTTTAGGGCCTTGGCAAAGGAAGCCAATTTAATCCCGTTGAGCAATAAAAAAAACAAACAAAATCAAACCTTGATGGAGGCGCGGGAGCATCGAGATGGAGAGGTGCGAGAACGGAAGAGCAAACCCTTAAATCACCCGAGGAGCTGGGGAGATGGAGGAGCAGCGCGGGCTCATCGCTGGACTTCGATGGAGCGGCGGTAGTCGGCGAGGAGAGGCCCTAAAATCGTAGGTGGAGAAGAGGCGGATCAGAGAACTTGATGCCATAAAACCATGAAGAAGATATAATATCTCACCCAACCTTGGCAAAGGAAGCCACTTTAAACCCGTCGAGCAACAAAAAAAACAAAACAAAATCGAACCTTGATGGAGGCGCAGGAGCAGCGAGACTGAGAGGTGCAAGAACGGAAGAGCGAACCCTTAAATCGCCGGAGGAGCTGGGGAGATGGAGGAGCGGCACGGCCTCGTCGCTGGACTTCGATGGAGCGGCGGCAGTCGGCTAGGAGAGGCCCTAAAATTGCAAGTGGAGAAGAGGCGGAGAAGAGGAGCTTAAACCCTAGATCGCCGGTGGAGAAGAGGAGCGTCGGTGGAGAAGAGACGGAGAAGCTTTCTTCGCCGGTGGAGAAGAGGTGGAGAGGAAGAGTTTCGTGCGGGAGGGAAATGATTTGGCTGAGGCGGGATAGTGAATGCTTTTAGGGTTTGCCGACTGTAGCATCTGACTTGGATCGTGACACGATGGCAGCCACGTCATTCCCTAAGGAATTCACTCTGATTTTTTCACTCAGCATATCATTACACTTAATTTTATTTTGGATCTTTATTGGAAATCTTTATACATTTGAAATATTTTATCACTAAATTGTTAATCTACTTTTATAGGCTTGGAAGGATCATGGACCTAGGTCATGCTGGGTCAAACTTGAGTCAGAAGTGGATCCGGATCGAGTGATCAAGCATCAGACTAATATGGGCCGTCCGATTCAAAAATGGCTAGATCTGAGCCATCTGTGAACTTTTGATGCAATCCGAGCTAGGGTTAAAGCTAATCAAGCACTCAGGTCAAGATCTGAAGGTTTCATCCAAATCAGAGATCATTCAGCCATTGGATCAAGCTCAAGAGGATCTAGACCGTCCATTCAAAGATTAGGTAGATCTGAGCCATCCATTGCAAATATGGAAGATCCGAGTTACTGAGAGGCAGATCCTGACCTTAGATCAAGATTTGAACGGTTTGGTTCAAATCTGAAGAAATCCAGCCGTTGGATGGAGTTAAGAGAATCACAGCCATCCATTTCCAAACTATATAAATTGTTTCCTTCTTCGATCAGATTTGTCGCGTCTTCGCCGCAGCATAGAGAGTTCTTCCAGTTCTTCGTTTCTTCTTTAGTTTTCTCATCCGATCACGTGACCACACTGATTCCAACCATGGATCGAGTTCTAGATCGTCGGGACTATGTCTCTGTGAGGTTTTCAGCTCAAATCCGTCACTGAACAGAGCTAAGTGAGGGTTTCACTAGCTCTGCCATTTGACTGATCGCATCTCTATTGCGTGCTATTTTTCATCCACCTGAGCAAATCGAAGGGTTTGCTGGATTGCCCTGATCGTTCCTAAGTCATTACCGCAATCCCACGCATTGAGTTTGAGGAGATCGGATGGATTTTTCAGCCGGGAGCAGATTTTGAGCTGAATCAATCGCGGAGTCAGATATTCCAGCGATTTGTCAAGCTAGGGGGTTCGTGGCTTACTCCTGTGTGACAGCAGGAAGTTCTTGTACTAAGGGAAGGGATCAATGCTTAGTTTCATTGTGAATTTCCGATTCTGAGCAGTAGATTCAATTCTGTTATCATTTACAGTTTCTGAATTTCGCATCAGTGAAACTTAGTTTATATGAATCATTGATGCATTCATTAGTTTTTTTCAATTCTGCATTCTTATTAGATAGGTTGCTTGATTAGTGAACGATTGCACTTAATCTCAGTTTGCTTCGTAATTTAGTTCATTTCTGCGTATTAATTCTTTTTCTGCGTATCAGTTTAATTTTTGCAAGTTTTAGTTTATCATTTCTGAAGTTTGTATCAAGTGAACATTAGCTCTTCTAAATCTTATCTGAACATTAGATTGGAGCACTTGATCTCAGTTGCTTTGTTAGTCTCTGCATTCAATTTGTTGATGCATCTCTGCATACGGTTTCTGCGATTCTACATTTGTTTCTGCATCCGATTAGTTTCTGAATTGTCAGTTTTATTGTTGCGTATCAGGTTAGTGTTTCTGAATTTTGTATCAAGTGAAGCATTAGCTCTTTTGAATCTTTTCTGAAGTTAGATTTGTGCACTCGATTTCAGCTTGCTTTGTTTGTTCTGCATTCGCTTTGTTTTGAAATTCTGCGTTCGGTTTCTGAATTCAGTTTGTTTCTTAATTGATCAGCTCATTTCTGCATATCAGTTTTACAGCTTCTGAATTTTCTATCAAATGAAACTTCAGCACTGATTGATACCAAGTTAAACACAACTTAATTCCTGCATTCGTTTTTTTTTCAGCAAGTTATCATTCCTGCAAGTTATTAGTTATCATTTCTGCAAGTTTGTATCAAGTGAAAACTGATCATTGATTAGTGGATAGCTTGCTTGGCATTCGAGTTGTTTTGAGTTGTAATTCCTGAAGTTAAACATAACGTTAGTGTACTATTGCACTTTGTATCAATTTGATTTCCAAATTCTGCGAATTTACATTGGTTGATTAAGTTCATCATTGGTTGAGTCATTAATTGCCATTACCTAGTTCAAGTTCGTTTAGTTAAGTTTCTTTACTTTTCATTGTGTTTTCATTTTTGATTGCAAACAAAACCCAATTCTTACTTGAAACCCAAAAATATTTGATGACACATAAATTCGAGCTTGACCCAAACATCCTTAACTAGCCCTAGGAAAAATACGACCTGTGGCCCCTTTACTACATTTAAATTGTGAGCTAGGGTTTCCAACAGTTGAAATATCTAAATTTGAGACCCATATTCGTGACATCTATTTTGGGGTCCATTAACTTTTTGGCATCGTTGCCGGGGAACTACTAGTTGAGTTTGTTTGATTTTTGCTTGTGTGCTTACTACTATATCTTGTGATTTACTTTATCTGTTTTATTTTTCCATACACATTTGCTGCAATTTGTTTATTTTATGACCAGGTCAGCAGGTGGTGATCTCGAGGAATTTGACCCTGAAATTGAAAGAACTTTCAAAGCAAGGAGGAACCATGGCATAATTTCAGAGGCTATTGATATTCCTCCTCTTCAGACTATTCCTACTCATTCAGTCATTATCATGGCAGACCACCAGAAGACCATGAAAGAACTTGCAGCACCAGATGATACCTTTCAGTATTCCAGCATTGCTTATCCAGAGCTGACTGGCGATTTTGAGCTTAGATCCGGACTCATCCACTTGTTACCTAAATTTCAAGGATTATCTGGAGAGGACCTAAATTTCCATTTTCCCTTACTGGAGCAGCAAAGAATTGGTTCTACTATTTACCTACTGGGGCACGTGTCTAGCTGGATTTCCATGAAAAAGGCATTTCTAGAAAAATACTTCCCAGCCTCCAGAACTATAATCATCAGAAAGAGCATATATGGCATACAACAAGTGGTGAGAGAGACTCTTTATGACTACTGGGAGAGATTTAACAAGTTATGCTCTAGTTGCCCACAACACCAGATCAGCGAGCAGCTCCTCATTCAGTACTTCTACGAGGGATTATTGTAGATGGGTGGGATCATGATAGACACTGTAGCTGGAGGAGCCCTAGTTAACAAAACACCAGATCAAGCTAGGGAGTTGATTTCGAACATGGTAGAGAACTCACAGCAGTTTGGAAGCAGAGCATTGTCCACCAGAGAAGTGAGTGAGGTCCAGGTGGCTTCTAATGAACAAAGGGAAATTAGGAATTCTCTAGTAGAGCTCACATCATTGGTGAAGCAAATGTCTCTTAATAATGCAAGCCAAAATCCCAACTTTTCGGTACCTCTACAATCAAGCCAAGTGATGAGGGTATGTGGTATTTGCTCTAGCCAGGAACATAATTCAGATTCATGTCCCAACTCCAACAAGATGAGACAATAGCGACGTTGGTTAGGGGACAATTTCAAGCCAGGAATAACCCCTACTCCTCTACTTATAACCCTGGTTGGAGGGATCATCCAAATCTGAAATATGGAAATTCTTTCTACCAACAAAACCCATCACAACAACAATTTCAGCAGCCTCAACAAAATTTCCAGCAACCGCAGCAATCTCAGCAGCAAAATCAGCAATTCCAACCCCAAATTCAGCCATTCCAGCCAACATTCCAGCAACCCTTTCAAGGGAATCAACAAGGTTTCCAAGGGAATTTGAATTTTCAGCAACAATATCAACCCTTACAGCAACAATTCCAACAACCACAGCAAGGTTTTCAGCCTTTGAATCAAAACTTTCAGCCACAAAATCAAGGTTTTCAGCCCACTCAGTTTCAATCTTCACCACAACCATTCCCACTTCAAAATCAGAATTTTCAAGGCTATAATTCTCAGCAAGTTCAACCATCATTCCAGCCCAATTATCAGCCATTTCACAGCCATTTCAGCCCTACAATCAGCCCCACCCCAATTCCAACAATCACAGCAGGGTAATACTTTTCAGCAGCCTACCTCATCATTTCAAGGTCAATCAAAGCCCTATGCTAACCAAGGGGGCTATGGAGGTTCTAGTGGGGGAAATGTGCAACAACAAAGGATAGAAGAGATGTTTCAACAACTTTTACAACAACAAAGGAATGATCCCACCATACAAAACATCGAAAGGCAAATTGGATAATTGGCTAGTGGGATGAATCAAATTCAAGCTCAAGGATCAAGCCAACTACCTTCTCAAGCTACTCCAAATCCAAAGGGAAACGTTAGCGCTATTACTCTGAGGAGTGGGAAGGTTACTTCAACTCAAAATCGTCCAAGAGCTGAATTTTCTGAAAACAGGGCAGCACCTACATTTTCAGCACCAATCAGCCATGAAATCACTTCAAAATCAGTTGGTTCCACCCCTAGTCCGTGCTCAACTTCTTCCTCAAGTAATCCTGTGATTTTGGTGGAAAATGAGGGAGAAATCAGAGGCGAAATTGACCTTACAGCAGTTACATCAAGTGGGATAGCAGCTCAAAATTCAGCCCATCCAATTTCGGTTCAAGAGGAAGAAATGAGAGTTCCCTTGCCCTTTCCACAGCGAAAAACTCAAGCCAAAAGGCAAGTGGAGGAGGAGAAAGCTAAAGAATACAATGAGCTTGTAAAGTTGTTTTGCAAAGTAGAGATTAATGTACCCCTGTTGACCATGATTAAACAGATTCCTAAATATGTAAAATTCCTGAAAGATTTATGTGTTCACAAGAAGCTTAAGGAGAATGAGTTAATCAGCTTGGGGAAAAATGTTTCAGCACTCATCCATGTCATACCTCAAAAGTGTGAAGACCCTGGAGTTTTTACTGTATCATGTGAGATAGGGAGGACTATGTTTCATGACGCCATGCTAGACTTGGGAGCCTCCATCAATGTAATGCCCAGATCGGTCTTCCAGATGCTTGGCATTGGCCCTCTGCAACCCACTGGAGTGGTAATTCAGTTAGCAGACAGAAGCCAGACTCATCCAGCAGGAGTTATTGAAGATGTTTTGGTAAAAGTAAAGGAGTTGATTTTCCCTGCAGACTTCTACATTCTAGACATGGAAGGAGACTATCTTGCACATAGATCCCCACTCATCCTTGGGAGGCCTTTTCTGAAGACTGTCAGGACAAAAATTGACGTTTATGCTCACACACTTTCGATGGAAGTGGGGGACACAGTAGTCCAGTTTAGTATTTTCGATGCCATGAAGTACCCTAGGGAAGATCACTCTATTATGAGCATTGACATTTTGGATGGACTGGTTGATACAGATTCAGTGGTGGAGGGAGTTTCACATGATTTTTCTGGAGGAGATATTTTTGCAGAGGAGGCTGAGGGAGTACTTGCTGTTGAGACTGAGGATATTTCAGAGTTTATTTCAGATTCACTTCCAGCTGGTGAGGATTTTCTAGGTGTAGGGGATTGCACAGAGCTCCAAGGATCACCTACTTCTATTGAGATTTCAGAGGATTCAGAGCACAGGTATGATAGTGTAGGGGATTGCACAGAGCCCCAAGGATCACTCATACCCACTGAGCAGGGCCAGATTGAACTTAAGCCACTACCAGGCCACTTGAAATATGTGTACCTAGGAGAGGAGCAAAATTTTCCAGTTATCATTGCTCAGCATTTGGAATCAGAGCAGGAAGAGAAATTATTGCAAGTCCTGAGGCAATACAAGAAAGCGATTGGGTGGACTTTATCAGATATACCAGGTATCAGCCCAGCTCTCTGTATGCACAGGATATTCTTGGAAGAAAATGTTAAACCCGTGAGGCAGCCACAAAGGAGACTTAATCCACTCATTTTGGACGTTGTTAAGAAAGAGGTGACTCGACTTCTACAGGCAGGTATCATTTACCCCATTTCTGATAGTCAGTGGGTTAGTCCCATACACGTGGTGCCCAAGAAATCTGGAGTGACAGTGGTGGAAGATGGAAGCAACGAACTAGTGCCCACCAGAGTTAAGAATTCCTGGAGAGTCTGCATTGATTACAGAAAGCTCAACAAGGTCACAAGGAAGGACACTTCCCTTTACCCTTTATTGATCAGATGCTTGAAAGACTGGCAGGGAAGTCCCATTACTGTTTTTTGGATGGTTATTCAGGCTACTTCCAGATTTGTATAGATCCAGAGGACCAAGAGAAGACTACCTTCACTTGCCCCTTTGACACTTTTGCCTACAGACGTATGCCTTTTGGACTCTGCAACGCGCCAGGAACATTTCAGCGAAGCATGGTAAGCATATTTGGTGAGTTGCTAGAGCATTGTATGGAGGTGTTTATGGATGACTTTTCAGTTTTTGGCACATCTTTTGATTCATGTTTAGAAAATTTATCTAGGGTTCTACACCGTTGCATTGAGACTAACCTTGTGCTTAATTTTGAAAAATGCCACTTTATGGTAGAGCATGGTATTGTACTTGGACATATAGTCTCTAGGAGAGGTATAGAGGTAGATCCTGCAAAAATAAGTGTTATTTCTTCTTTATCTTACCCGTATGCGTACGGGATGTTCGTGCTTTCCTTGGACATGCAGGTTTCTACCGCAGATTTATTAGAGACTTTAGCGATATTGCTCGGCCCTTGACAAAACTTTTGCAGAAAGATGTTGAATTTTGCTTTGATGATAAGTGCAAAGAAGCTTTTCACAGACTCAGGGAGGCTCTTACCTCTGCTCCTATTATTAAGTCACCTGATTGGAATTTGCCATTTGAATTAATGTGTGATGCATCTAACTTTGCAGTGGGAGCTGTTTTAGCACAGAGGGTGGATGGAGCACCTCATGTCATATGTTATGCTTCCAAGACCCTGGATGCCGCCCAAGCAAATTACACTACCACTGAGAAGGAGCTTCTTGCCATAGTTTTTACTTTAGACCGTTTTAGATCTTACTTATTGTGCTCACATGTTATTATTTTTTCTGATCATGCAGCTCTAAAATACTTGTTGAAAAAGCCTGATGCTAAACCTAGACTGATCAGATGGATGCTCCTGCTCCAAGAATTTGACCTGGAGATCAGAGACAGAAGCGGCAAAGAAAACCTAGTTGCAGATCACCTGAGCAGAATTGAAGGAGATGGATCTCCTACCACCATTGACGATGATTTTAGAGACGAGCATCTTCTTACAGTACATGGTGAGACACCTTGGTATGCAGACCTAGTTAATTTTTTAGTAGCACGTGTTTTTCCTACACACTTTTCTAAAGCTCAAAAAGATAAACTCAAAAGCGATGCCAAATTCTATGTGTGGGATGATCCTTATTTATGGAAGTTTTGTAACGATCAAATAATTAGGAGATGCGTACCAGACCATGAGTTTTCTTCTATCCTTACATTTTGCCATTCATCAGCTTGTGGGGGCATTTTGGACCCCAAAGAACTGCTAGGAAGGTGTTAGAGTGTGGATTGTACTGGCCCACCCTTTTTCATGATGCATATCTGTTTTATAAGAATTGTGATAGATGTCAGCGAACTGGGAACATAGGAGCGAGAAATGAGATGCCCCAACACACTATACTTTTCTGTGAGATTTTTGATGTTTGGGGAATAGATTTTATGGGACCTTTTCCTGCATCATTTGGGTATCTGTATATTTTGCTTGCTGTGGATTATGTCTCAAAATGGGTGGAGGCCATTCCCTCCAAGACTGATGACTCTTGTGTTGTTGTTAGCTTTGTCAGGTCACACATTTTCTGCAGGTTTGGAATTCCAAGGGCAATAATAAGTGACCAAGGATCTCATTTTTGCAATAAACACATGAAGGCTCTACTTGGCAAGTATGGGGTTGTGCATAAAGTTTCTACATCCTACCATCCCCAAACAAATGGACAGGCTGAAATTTCTAACAGAGAGATCAAATCCATTTTGGAAAAGACCGTTGGGCCCACTAGAAAAGATTGGAGCAAAAGGCTAGATGATGCACTTTGGGCTTATAGAACGGCATTCAAGACACCGATTGGCATGTCCCCCTACCGATTGGTCTATGGTAAAGCTTGTCATCTTCCCGTGGAAATAGAGCACAAAGCATATTGGGCAGTGAAGGCTTGTAATTTCGATGCTACCAAGGTGGGAGAAGAAAGAAAACTTCAACTTCAAGAGCTTGAAGAGATTCGGCTAGAAGCATTTGAAAATTCAAGGATCTACAAGGAAAAGACCAAAAACTTCCATGACAAGCACATCTTGAAAAAAGACTTCCAAATTGGTGACAAGGTCTTATTGTACAAATCAAGCTCAAATTGATAAAAGGTAAGTTAAGGTCAAGGTGGCATGGTCCATTTATTGTAAATAACATTTTTCCCTATGGAGTTGTTGAAATTAGAGATGAAGCTAACAGTTTTGTTTGGAAAGTCAATGGCCACCGACTCAAAAAGTACTTTGAAGAATTAAAGGAGCTAGAGGTGGACGGAGTGAACATCAAAGACGCTATCTACCCAAATTAAGGGGAGTTTACTTTTCTTGCACTTACATTTCATTGTATATATCATTTTCATATTTCTAGAAGTAAATTTTTCTTTTTGAAGTGAGTTGTTGATAATACATTCTTAGGTAAAATAGAATGAATAAATAGACATTGTAAATACCATGTTATTTCTTTTGGCACTTTTTCTTAATGAGTAGGAATAAATGTATCCCTCTAGATTGTCTTCTTATCATTTTAGAGTCTCTTGAAAATAAATTAAATTTGGTTGTTAAAACTTAAGGTTTAAGCTAATGGATGAATTCTTGGATGCTTGAGAACTACTTGGCTATGGATTCTAAATTGATGACTTGAGATGAATTATTTGTACCTAGTGAGAATTAGCCTTATTTTTGTGACACACATATGTGATTGTACTCTAAACTTGCTTAGGTTCTTTCAAAGCCATATTTCTATGATTGGATCACATCTATAGAGGCTAATCAATTTGTTTCTCCTTTCCATATCAGTTTTTGGCAATAATCATAGTTAATACATAATCTATTCTATTTTCCTTCCTATATTTTCTGCTCTTAACCATACTTCTCCATGGACTTATTTGTTTGGGATGTTTCTTGATGTTACTTTGCCCGAGACGGACAAAAGATCAAGTGTGGGGGAGGTGGCTAGTGTTTTGGAATTATTTTGTATCAAAGATGCATTTCATTTCAAAAAAAAAGTGCAAGAAACAAAGATGCATTTCATTTGTATCAAGGATGTATTTTATTTCATCTCTGCGGTTGAAGCCAAAAGGTGCCAAGTTGAATTGAGTTTGGTATCAAGAATAAGTGGGAAATTTTATCAATAGTTGGAAGCATTGAATCAAGTGGTGCATGAACTCTTTCGAGCATTGTATCAATTATGAGGACAATGGTGAAGTTTTGGCAACCTACAAGCAAACCGTGCCAAGTCTAAAGCCCAAATGAAACCTTATGCGTTGTGAAACTGCAAAGTGCTGAAAATCTGTTGAAGAATGTTGTTGAATCTGTATTGGAAAATTTTAGATTGGAATGCTAGTAGGACTAAGATTGTGTTACCATAAAAGCAGTTTTGTATCAACTTGAAACTGAATCTGGGTTTTCGAGGCTATGAATCAAGGAATTAAGTGCATAAATGTATCAAAAAGTATTGAGTACATCCACTTTTGAAAGGGACAAAGGAAATTAGTGTGACTGCTTGGATTTTCATATCATAACAGAAAAAAAAATGCAGTGCAGTGCCGTGGCTGGAATTCAACTTGCTGATCAGAAATTCTCAAGTGGAGCATTTAAATTCTCCACTACTATGTGATGTAACTGCTGTGAAGAAATCAGAGAATTGCAAGGATGAAGAACTTGATGATTCTGGATTCTGAAATTAATTGCGTGGAGCTGGAATTTGAAACAGAAAAAAAAAGAATGAAAGTAGAAGTGTGCCAACTTGAAGGTGATGTGTATCAAAAGTGAGTTGCAAGAGTTGGTTAGTGAAGGTTACATGTGGAGCATCTAATTCTCTAATTGTTATTTGATGTCTCAAGTTTCTATGATACAATTCTGGTCCAAAGTGTTTCCAAATGAAGTTTGACTCCATTGGAAGTTTTCATATCAGAACAAAAAAAAACAGATGGGAAGCCGAATTGCAAGAAAAGACTGAACAAGAAGAAAAAGAAAACCTCACAGAGAAATAGTTCTGGTCAGCAAGTCTCCAAATGAACAAGAATTAGCTGCAAACACAAAACCATAAAAGTAGAGAGAAAAAAAGAGAGAAGGAACAAGGTTGGCACGCAATTGAAGTTTTGGCACCATGAAACCAGTGAAGATTTTCTCATCCGAATCAAATCCTTGCTCCACCACAATTCTGACTTTGCTAGAGGGTAATATAAAAAAAAAGAAAAAGAAAGGAAAAAAAAAAAGAAATGAAGAAAAGAGAAGGAAACAAGGTTGGCACGCAAATGCAAGGTTGGCACAATGAAATCAATGAAGTCCTTTTCATCCGAATCAAAGGCATTATCCAAGTCTTACTCCACCACACTTCTAACTTCACTAGAGGACTATAAAGAGGGCAAAGTGCATTAGAAATCTTCTTGAGCACCCAAGTTTGCCACTTCGTCAACTTTTCTATTTTCTTAACTTTTACTTCATTCTTACCATTTCATATGTCTTTAACTTGTTTGAGTAAACTTTTGTAGATGTGGATCCAAATCATGAATAATGGTGGAGAGTAGATAACAAGCAAGCCTATGGTAGTGCAAAAAGCATGTGTGTTTCAGTGAGCTCTACTTTCGTCATGCACTTAGAACTCAAGAAAAGAGCCACAAAAACTTCCCTTGAAAGACTTAGTGAGTTAAATTCATCTCAATGAATCATGAAGGATGAAAATGCTAAGTTGTTGATTTAAGGACGAGATACTAATTCATAGAGCTTAGATTTTTGAGAATTGACAACTATAGGTAATTTCTTTTCAATTGCTTCTAACTATGTTTGGAAAGAATCTAAGGGATACATATTTAGTAGTTTTCACGAGACGCTCAAGTTTAAGTGTGGGGGAGTTGATAAGTACTATTTTGTTGATTATTTCAGGCTCTAAAATCCATGTTTGACCCATATTTTACATGTTTAATCTTGAATTTACCCTAGGTTCTATGAATTAATTTTATTTTTGTGGCTTTATTGGAAATCTTTATACATTTGAAATATTTTGGCACTAAATTGTTAATCTACTTTTATAGGCTTGGAAGGATCATGGACCTAGGTCATGCTGGGTCAAACTTGAGTCAGAAGTGGATCCGGATCGAGTGATCGAGCATCAAACTAATATGGGCCGTCCGATTCAAAAACGGCTAGATCTGAGCCATCTGTGAACTTTTGATGCAATCCGAGCTAAGGTTAAAGCTAATCAAGCACTCGGGTCAAGATCTGAAGGTTTCATCTAAATCAGAGATCATTCAGCCGTTGGATCAAGCTCAAGAGGATCTAGACCGTCCATTCAAAGATTAGGTAGATCTGAGCCATCCGTTGCAAATCTGGAAGATCCGAGTTACTGAGAGGCAGATCCTGACCCTAGATCATGATCTAGATGGTTTGGTTCAGATCTGAAGAGATCCAGCCGTTGGATGGAGTTAAGAGAATCACAGACGTTCATTTCCAAACTATATAAACTGTTTCCTTCTCCGATCAGATTTGTCGCGTCTTCACCGCAGCTTAGAGAGTTCTTCCAGTTCTTCATTTCTTCTTCAATTTTTCTCATCCGATCGCGCGACCGCACTGATTCCAACCTTGGATCGAGTTCTAGATCGTCGGGACTATGTCTCCGTGAAGTTTTCAGCTCAAATCCGTCACTGAACAGAGTTAAGTGAGGGTTTCACCAGGTCTGCCATTCGACTGATCAGATCTCTGTTACGTGCCATTTTTCATCCACCTGAGCAAGTCGGAGGGTTCTCTAGATTGCCCTGATCGTTCCTAAGTCATTACCACAATCCCACGCATTGAGTTTGAGGAGATCGGATAGATTTTTCAGCCGGGAGCAGATTTTGACCTGAATCGATCGCGGAGTCAGATATTCTAGCGATTTGTCAAGCTAGGGGGTTCGTGGCTTACTCTTGTGTGACAGCAAGAAGTGCTTATACTAAGGGAAGGGATCAATGCTTAGGGGGCGTTTGGTTTGTTCCATTTTCCATTTTCATTGTCCAGAAAACCGCATTTTCTAGTTTTCTGGAAAATAACTTTTTTTCATTCTCTAGTTTTCCAGAAAACGCTATGTTTTTTTCTGGAAAACAAAGCTGGAAAATGCAAACCAAACATGTTTTCCAGAAAACTGCATTTTCTACAGAAAATGAAAATGAAAAACAGACTGGAAAATACAAACCAAACGCCCCCTTAGTTTCTTTGTGAATTTCCTTTTCTAAGCAGTAGATTCAATTCTGTTATCATTTATAGTTTCTGAATTTCGCATCAGTGAAACTTAGTTTCTATGAATCATTGTTGCATTCATTAGTTTTTTTTCAATTTTGCATTCTTATTAGATAGGTTGCTTGTTTAGTGAACGATTGCACTTAATCTCAGTTTGCTTCGCAATTTAGTTCATTTTTGCGTATCAATTCTTTTTCTGCGTATCAGTTTAATTTCTGCAAGTTTCACTTTATCATTTTTGAAGTATGTATCAAGTGAACATTAGCTCTTCTGAATCTTATCTAAACATTAGATTGGAGCACTTGATCTCAGTTGCTTTGTTAGTCTTTGCATTCAATTTGTTGCAGCATCTCTGCATACGGTTTCTGCGATTCTACATTTGTTTTTTGCATTCGATTAGTTTCTAATTTGGTCAGTTTTATTGTTGCGTATCAGGTTAGAGTTTCTGAATTTTGTATCAAGTGAAGCAATAGCTCTTTTGAATCTTTTCTGAAGTTAGATTTGTGCACTCGATTTCAGCTTGCTTTGTTTGTTCTGCATTCGGTTTGTTCTGAAATTCTACATTCGATTTCTGAATTCAGTTTGTTTCTGAATTGATCAGCTCATTTCTGTGTATCAGTTTTAAAGCTTCTAAATTTTGTATCAAATGAAACTTCAGCACTGATTGGTACCAAGTTAAACACAACTTAATTCCTGCACTCGGTTTTTTTTTCTGCAAGTTATCATTCCTGCAAGTTATCATTCCTGCAAGTTATTAGTTATCATTTCTGCAAGTTTGTATCAAGTGAAAACTCATCATTGATTAGTGGATAGCTTGCTTGGCATTTGAGTTGTTTTGAGTTGTAATTCCTGAAGTTAAACATATCGTTAGTGTGCTATTGCACTTTGTATCAGATTTGATCTCCAAATTCTGCGAATTTACATTGGTTGATTAAGTTCATCATTGGTTGAGTCATTAATTCTCATTACCTAGTTCAAGTTCGTTTAGTTAAGTTTCTTTACTTTTCATTGTGTTTTGATTTCTGATTGCAAACAAAACCCAATTCTTACTTGAAACCCAAAAATATTTGACGACACATAAATTCGAGCTTGAACCAAACATCCTTAACTAGCCCTAGGAAAAATACGACCTGTGGCCCCTTTACTACATTTAAATTGTGAGCTAGGGTTTCCAGCAGTTGAAATATCTAAATTTGAGACCCACATTCATGACATCTATTTTGGGGTCCATCAGTGTTGCACCAACTTCGAGAAATAAGAAAATCTATGATTGAAAAAGAATCAAAAAGAAATATCAGAGAAAAACAAGAATACCTTTTTTGATTGAAACACAACGAAAATTCGAAAAAAAAAATGCTCAACTGGTGGTCTCACTGAAATTGAGCAACCTGCCCTAATACATTTGTGGAATCGATGTGATCGACAGAGGAGGAGGGGTGAATATCGATTACAAATTTTTTCGGATATCAATCGAGAGTAAGCGCAGTAGAAATAAGAAATAGCAAGTTAAAACAATGCTAACACACTTTGTTTTACTTGGTTTGGAGTCTGTGACGGTTCCTACTCCAAGACCCATGGTCCTTGACAATTTTCATTGGGCAATTCTACAATACGCAAAAATGATTTACAAGATATGAGGATTAAGTACAAAACTAAAACTGAAAATGTTATATCGATAACACTTGTTAAGGGAAGAAGAACTTGATTGGTCGTAGAAGCGGCGTGTTATCGATCTCGGACTTCTTTAGCACGGAGAACTTGAGCACGGAAGCTTGATCGCAATAATTCCAAGTGCTTGAATTGATGTCTAGAACCAAAGGGGTGAAACCCCTTATATACTGCTACTCAGGCACCCGAGTGCTCATGGGGGTGCCCTCCACATCAGCGATCCGACCGTGTCGTTATCCTCTTACTCGGCCAAACCTTAACCACTCTCAAGTGCCTGAGAGCACTGGGGCACCTAAGTACTGATGTGGTGCATCCAATCAGTAGCCGCCAACTCAGCTTCGCCAGCGTTGAGCAAACCGACCTAGGGCACCGAGACCTCTCGGGCACCTTAGTCCTCTCAGGCGCCCCCAATGCGGCCAACTAATCTTCTTAGCCTTCAATCAGGGTTAGTCCAGGAAAATAATAATATATATGAAATGCATGAATATTTAACAACCAGAGCTGTCTGGTTCTGACTTTGGATTTCAAATGAAATCCTAGGTTGAACCGACGGCTACTGTTCCCTCTTTCGGGGAACGCGTCCTCACCCACTCCACTCTGGAGAAGTTACCTTTTATCAACTGGCACCTCCGATTGGACTTTTACTCGGCCTTCGAAGCTCCCAGATCTCGAGACATTCATATCTTGGCCCGTCCCTACTTTTGTCCATAGTCATCACTCAACTAAGTCTTTTGCCCGATTTGTTATGACCGGCAAGCGAGCTAAAGGGGGGGTGATTAGGTCCGATTTTCTTGTTGATGATTTTTCATTGCAGAAGACTCCAAGCAATGCTAACACTCAAGGATTTACTTGGTATTCACCTTCTTGAGGTGACTAATCCAAGGATCCACTCTTCCTCACTCTCTCACACACAATGAATGATCTCCTTCTTGAGGTGGAGAAACCTCTTACAAGCTTACAAGAAGAAACACTCAAGAACAAGCAAATACAATAGAAATCTTATAAGATTTACACAAATTAGCACTCTTTGCTTTTCTTGCTTTCTTCTAGCTTGGAATCACCTCTTGATCCTTGAAAATGCAGCAGTATTGAGCTCTAAGGCCTCACTTGAAATGGCGATGAGGAAGGTGAAGAGCGTCGAAGAAATGCCGGAGCGATACCGCTTCAAACCTGCGTGAAAACCCTATATACTCATGACCTAGGGTTCCCTAATCGATCACCCAATCGATTACCACGTCAGACTTAGTCGTTCAACCACTATTTTTTGAAGCTTAATCGATTGCTGAATCGATTCAGTACCTCTCTATGCCTCGCGCAATTTCACTGTAATCGATTTANTAAACATGATATACTCTGGCCAGAGGTTTTGAGTAACAATCCGACGATAGGCCTGGGTATACATCTCCTCGCAAGGAGTGGTGAATCCTTTGTAGGCTGTTCAAACATCTTCGGGCACTTCGGCTTATACCCAATCATCCTGGGTCCACACCTCCTTGGAGATGCTTGCTTAAGATGTTAAAGTATAAGTCTCCATGACCAAGATGACTTAAACACCACAAGTCAAAGAACATCGCACTTAAGCCGCAGTAAGAACTTCATTGACATATCTATATAGATTACCATATGAAGTCTTACAGCTAGTCACTCCAATGAACTAGTTCCCTTAACTAGCATCCATGTTTATCTCCGGACATCCCAATGTCACCAGCCAGTGAGAATCAGCTGATTAGAGAATAACCCATGCTAGTCTCAACAGAATTGATAGTGTCCGTTTTTATCAATTCATCGACTAGGGATATTTTCAATACTTCACATTTGCACATTTAGAGATAATCACTAGTTGTGATCCCATCACAAATTCTCTTATGCTGTGAGTTGTATTGCGGACATTCAGTAGATGAGTTTAAGATCCCAATCAAATACACAAACATGTATACTCAAATAGTGAATTATCATTTATTAAAATAAATGTTTACAATCATAAGGCGATTGCCTTAGGACACTTCTCTCATATCACTAACAAACTCCCACTTGGCCTAATGCCAATCGCTACGGTATCCAATACCACAGGCTCTAACATGACCCTCAAACTTGCTTTGAGGCAAGGCCTTAGTTAAAGGATCCGCTAAATTCCTTTCAGTGGGAATTTTCTCAATTTGTATATCATTCCTACTTATAATCTCTCTGATCAGATGATAGCGGCGAAGCACGTGTTTGGATCGCTGATGAGACCTTGGTTCCTTTGCTTGTGCAATAGCTCCATTATTGTTGCAGTATACCGGCACTGCTTCATCAATGGTTGGAACCACGCCAAGTTCGGAGACGAACTTCTTGATCCAGACTGCTTCCTTTGCTGCTTCCGAAGCTGCGATATATTCCGCTACGGTGTCTTGTTTGGAACTTTTCCAACTTACTGCGCCTCCATTCAAAGTAAATACGTATCCAGACTGTGATTTGGAATCATCCTTATCTGTCTGGAAACTGGGCATCTGTATACCCACGTATTACCATATCTCCTTCTCCATATATTAGGAACACATCCTTAGTTCTTCTTAAGTACTTAAGGATTGTCTTAACAGCCGCCCAATGATCCATTCCTGGATCCGACTGGTATCTGCTTGAGACGCTCAAAGCATACGATACATCGGGCCTTGTACATAACATAGCATACATGATAGATCCTATCGCGGATGCATAAGGAATCTTATTCATGCAAATCCTCTCGTCTTCTATGCGCGGACACATAGACTTTGAAAGGTTGATCCCATGCCTGATGGGAAGGTAACCTTTCTTGGATTCCGACATGCTAAACCTTTTTAGCACTCGGTCTATATATGTAGACTACGAAAGACCAAGCAACCGTTTTGATCTATCTCTATAGATTCTAATCCCAAGGATATAGGTTGCTTCTCCCAGATCTTTCATGGAGAAAGTTTTGGACAACCATATTTTAACTGTTTGTAAGACTGATATATCGTTTCCTATAAGTAATATGTCATCGACATATAATACTAGGAATACGACTGCACTCCCACTAACCTTCTTGTACACACAAGGTTCGTCTGGATTTTGTGAGAAATCAAACTTTTTGATTGTCTCATCAAAACGGATGTTCTAGCTCCTAGATGCTTGCTTCAGTCCATATTTGGATCGTCGAAGCTTGCATACTTTGGTTTTATCAACCGATGTGAAACCTTCAGGTTGTATCATGTATACATCTTCAAGTAGGTTTCCGTTAAGGAAAGCTGTTTTCACATCCATTTGCCATATCTCATAATCATAATGAGCTGCTATGGCTAGGAGCATCCGAATGGATTTAAGCATAGCTACTGGCGAATAGGTTTCGTCATAATCAATTCCTTGTTTCTGACGATATCCTTTTGCCACTAATCTAGCCTTAAAGGTAACAACATTACCTTCCATGTCGGTTTTCTTCTTGAAAACCCACTTGCACCCTATGGGCTTAATCCCTTCAGGTGGGTTAACCAAGTCCCATACTTGATTTTCGTACATGGAATCCATTTCCGACTTCATGGCCTCAAGCCATTTGTCCTTTTCTGAACTTTTCAGAACGTCTTCATAACTGATAGGTTCGTCATCGTTTATGAGTAACATGTCGTTCGATTCACTTACGAGAAATCCGTATCTCTCTGGAATATTCCGTGTCCTATCAGATCTACGAAGAGGTGGTGTAGTTTTAGGTTCAACTGATAGCTCATCTTTATGAGGTATTGGTTGTGGGTCTAGACTAGGTGTCTCTGTAATGTCTATTGGAGTTTCTTGAACTTCATCAAGTTCAATGCCCTCCCACTGTTTTCTTGTAAAAGAAATTCTTTTTCTAGAAATACAGCATGTCTTGAAACAAACACCTTTTGTTCCAAGGGATGATAGAATTGGTAACCCTTCGTTTCCTTACGGTATCCAATAAATAGACATTTATCAGACTTAGCATCCAATTTGTCTGATACAATCCGTTTCACATAAGCAGGACAACCCCATATCTTAAGGTGAGTTAAGTGGGGTTTCTTACTATTCCATGTCTCATATGGAGTAGTTGAGACTACCTTGGTCGGGACTCTGTTTAGCAAGTAAACAGCTGTCTTAAGTGCATAGCCCCAAAAGGATTTTGGAAGAGTTGCACGATTCATCATTGACCTAACCATGTCCATCAAGGTTCGGTTGCGCCTCTCAGATACACCATTATGCTGTGGTGTATACGGCGGAGTCCATTGGGATAATATCCCATTGTCCCTAAGATAATCTTGAAACTCTTGACTTAAGTATTCACCACCCCGATCGGATCGAAGTATTTTAATACTTTTGCGTTTCTCTACTTCATTTCTGAACTCCTTGAATTTCTCAAAGGCTTCAGATTTGTGTTTCATCAAGAACACGTACCCGAATCGTGAGTGATCATCGATAAAGGTGATGAAGTAGCTATAGCCTCCTTGCGCAAGAGTTGACATTGGTCCACATACATCAGTATATATTAGACCAAGCAATTCTCCCACTGGATTACCTTTTCCGGAAAAGGGTAATTTGGTCATCTTGCCTTTTAAGCATGATTCGCATGTATCAAATGAACCGGGTTCAAATGATTCCAAAATTCCACATCGGTGTAATTCGGTCATGCGTTTCTTACTTACATGGCCAAGACGACAATGCCAAGTGTAGGAGTCTATTCGATTATCTATTCGAGCACGTTTGTTGCTAGCTTCGATATTGAAAACGTCACTGGATAAATCTAACGTGTAGATACCATTGCACAAAGTTCCATTCCCATAAAGAACGTCATTTAAAGTTATGTAACAACAATTGTTACTAAAAGTTAAATGATAACCCTTTTCATTCAAACATGAAATAGATACAATGTTTTTTATTAACGAAGGAACAAAATAACAATTATCCAATTCTAAGACACGTCCTGTAGGGAGCTTTAGCAAATATGTTCCGATGGCAACAGCAGCAATCTTTGCTCCGTTTCCAACTCGCAAATTTGCTTCTCCCTTGACGAGTCTTCTTCTATTCCTTAGCCCTTGTATGTCATTACATATATGTGAGCTACACCCAGTATCAAATACCCATGTGTTTGAGGAAATAGAGTGACATTCAATAACGAAGATACTTGAAGAGGATGGGGCATCGGATGCCTTCTCTTTCAAGGACTCAAGATAAACCTTACAGTTTCTTCGCCAGTGACCCTCCTTGCCACAGTGATGGCAAGTGCCTTTTAGGGTATTTTCAGTCTTTTTGGCCTTTTTCTTCTTTCCCTTATTCTGTTCTTTGGCATTCCTCTTAGAACATTTCTTCAAGGAACCAACTAACAGTACCGTCTTTTGATCCTGCTTCACAGAAGGCTCTACAGTCTTCAGCAGGTTGAGCAACTCAGGAAACTGGTCCAGAGTTGCATTTTCAGGAGGACGGTTGGGAAGTTGATCTTCAAGGACATAAGCAAGCTTCTCTGCCTTGAGGACTATCCTCAGGTTTCGAAGCCAGTCCATGAAGTTTGGCCCAGTCAGTTTATTGGTGTCCAAAATGGAACGCAAATTCAGAGAAGACATGATCGAGTGATTATCCTAGAAATACAGATTGAGCTTATGTGAGAAGAATGATTAAAGAATGTATCAATATACATTAATTAAAAATCCTATTTATTTATCAAATTGAATAACCCTTTTTATCAATTCGGGAGATTATAGGAGTATCTCCAAATAGGTTGATATCCAACCATAGATAAGAACAACCATGGCTGTGGCCATCAAGTTTTTCTTAGCTATGAAGGTAGGTAATTATACCGATTACACACCGCATATATGTAACTATCACTTTATGCTATCAACTAATTGAATGTTTGCATAAATCATTGGGTTGTTAACTCATTAACAAGTATGCAACTTTATACATAGCACCCAACTACACCTCTCTTTGCATCGACCTTGGCTGTGGCACAACAAATCGATGCTCCAAGCTTAAGGCTGACCCATTAATCAAGAAATAGTTTTAATATAGTTGGAGCTCATTCAACCGTTTAGTCAGGCTTGGATGTGTCCAACATCCAAAACTAAGGATTGACCTCTGACTCCAACTATATTATTCATAAACTAATTCCATGGTTTGAACATGTTGAGGTTCAAGTCGGGCATGGATGTGTCCATCAACCCAAATGAGAAACAAAACTCCGATTCTAACCATATTAATGGAAGGTGTTGGCCTTAATATTTTGTAAGGGGTTTTGGGTCTCATCCTTTCTTTTCTAAGCACATTCATGACATAGAATTATGTCATGACTAACGATTTCCTTAATAAAGTATGTATGTGACTTAATTTATCAAGTCTCATTATTTGAATTAGGAATCGGATTTCCTAATTCTAATTTCATACTTTATTTAAAGAATTGTTTTGGGAAACAATTTCCTAAATTGTCATAATCAATTTCAGAAATAATATGTTTTAAGACTTTGATTTCTCTAAATCAAATCTTATTAAATTAAGAGACAAATCCCTTAATTCAACCACATATTATTTTCATGAAAATCTCATTTAAGAAACTCTATAGGAAATCATTTTCCTAATTAATTTTGGAGACAACAATATGTAAGAGCATCACCTCTTAAACATATTTTATTCATGGATTTAATTAATTACAATAAATCGTTTTCTAAGAGTGGCTCCCCGAGGCTCAGATACCCAAAGAAAAGTAATTTGTTGTAAATCCAATTGGACGGCTCCCCGAGGCTCAATCCAAATCAAACATGACAATTTCAATTAAAATTGGGAAATTAAATTACAACAACTAACTTTAAATTGGGCGGCTCCCCGAGGCTCAATCCAAAATAAAGAATTTTGTTGTCAATTTAAAAACCAATTTAAATTTAATTGTCAATTAACTGTCCATGAATTTGTCTAGACTTTCTTAAAAGAAAGTGCCCAAAATTGCGAGATTTCATAAATAGGTTTTCAGAATAATTGTAAGTTTCTGGTACAAAGAAAATTTACATATTTCCAAAATTGGAAAATTTCTAAAATTAAAAAAATTTCCAAAATTGGAAAGTTTCCAAAGATAGGAAGTTTTCACAATTATTATAAAATTTCAGAAACTAGAAAATTTCAAAAGTTTGCGAAATTTCATGAGGATTTCCAAACTTAGAAATTCCTAAATCTAAAATTTATTATAATTTGAAAGTTTCCATAATTGAAAATTTTTTCCAAAATTGAGATCATGACAAAGTTTTCTGCAAAACAATTATATGATTATGTCGAACACTAACCGGCTCTGATACCACTGTTGGGACCGGGTGCATGTCGACAAAGATACGGGTTCGTAAAATTTTAACTTTTTACGTGCAGCGGAAGAATTAGCATAAAATAATTTCCTAAATTATTTTAACCACGTATCTAGCATGCAACCTTATGATGTGTTGACATAATCATAAATTAAAACTTTGCGGAAAAGTAAACAAATTTACCAAGTACCTCGCGTAACTCGAAGTAAGGGACGAGATCCAACCGTAGCGTCCCTTGGAAGCTCCGCCTCTATTCGCGTCCACGCCGAGTTCTCTTCGGGATGACATCGCAAAGTCACGAGTTTTGTGCCGACGAGAACTACTAGATTCTCTAAAAGCACAACTAGAAGAACAAGAGAAAAGATAGGAAACTAACCACCAAAGTAACGGAATCAAAATTCCGAGAAGAGAGGAGTTGTGATCCGCTTCTTCTTCTACTTGGTTGGCTTCTCCTTCTTCTTGATAGCTCACGGCAACCAACTTAGAGGGGTGAGGGTGCACCGGCCCTAGTTTGGACAAGGGGAGCCGGCCCTAATCCTTAAGGAGGGCGCCGGCCCTAAGGGAAGAAGAAGAGAGAATAAGAGAGAGAGGGGGAGAGAGCTTCTAATCTCTTGATTACTCTATATTGGAATTAAGGGCTTGCCTTTGGTTCCTTTATATAGTAGCATCTCCCTTGCCAAGTCTCCCTCTTAACGAAATTAACGGAATTAGTTATCATAAAAAATTTATCCTATAAATTCTCTTATGAATTATTCCGTTTAAACCAAGTTTTATTATAACTAACTTTATAATAAAACTAATTAATCTCTGTTTTATTATGGAATAAATTTTATAAGAAATTTATAAACTTTCTTATTATGGAAAAATCAATTCATAATTGATTTTATAAAATTAAAATAAATCATTCCATGGATCATTTTAATTTCCATAAAAGGAATAAATTTCTATAAATTTATTTATATAAATTTCTTTACACAAATTTATTTATCCATAATTTATAAAACAAATCGCACTAGATTTATTTTATTAATAAAACCAATTAAATTGGTTTCTTTCCCTTCTTGTGGCCGGCCAACCCAAGGGGTTTGGCATCCTCTTTGGCCGGCCAAACCAAGCCGAACCGATCGCGAATTAAACTCATTTAATTCGCCCAATAAGCCTTCAAAAGACTTAGTCATTTTTAGCTTCCATTGCGCCTCTGATAAATTCAGATTCGACTTATTTCTCTTGATCGAAAAATCCAATTTTCAACTCGTTTTAAATCCCTCGGATTACTCGTAGTGCGTGTGACTAAATAGGCTTTCGATTTATGTTGGCCGTCTATAATCAACAAATTATAGAACGATCATGAGTGGCACCTAGTAGTACATCATGACCCCCAATTAATCGAAAGATCAACGGTTGACCTCAGAAGTAATTCTGAAACCCTTCAGCAGCTCTAATGAATCGTGCCCCATTCCCTTCACCATCTAATACCCACTTGGTTCAGGACACGGTCTATATGTGTCAGTCCCCACTAGGCTGACTACGTCACACCTAGCCCAAGTAATGTCTTTCTCGTCCTTTGGATTTCTAATTACTCTCATGTATTTTAGAGACTCGCACTCTAAACATGATATACTCTGGCCAGAGATTTTGAGTAACAATCCAACGATAGGCCTGGGTATACATCTCCTCGCAAGGAGTGGTGAATCCTTTGTAGGTTGTTCAAACATCTTCGGGCACTTCGGCTTATACCCAATCATCCTGGGTCCACACCTCCTTGGAGATGCTTGCTTAAGATGTTAAAGTATAAGTCTCCATGACCAAGATGACTTGAACACCGCAAGTCAAAGGAACATCGCACTTAAGCCGCAGTAAGAACATAATTGACATATCTTTATAGATAACCATATGAAGTCTTACAGCTAGTCACTCCAATGAACTAGTTCCCTTAACTAGCATCCATGTTTATCTCCGGACATCCCAATGTCACCAACCAGTGAGAATCAGCTGATTAGAGAATAACCCATGCTAGTCTTAACAGAATTGATAGTGTCCGTATTTATCAATTCATCGACTAGGGATATTTTCAATACTTCACATTTGCACATTTAGAGATAATCACTAGTTGTGATCCCATCACAAATTCTCTTATGCTGTGAGTTGTATTGCGGACATTCAGTAGATGAGTTTAAGATCCCAATCAAATACACAAACATGTATACTCAAATAGTGAATTATCATTTATTAAAATAAATATTTACAATCATAAGGCGATTGCCTTAGGACACTTCTCTCATATCACTAACAGCAACCTCATCACATGTTGAAGTTCCAGAAGCTCATCTATGATATCTTAGACTCGAGATTTTTGTTCTTGAATTTAAGATATATATTCATTTGCGTGTCATCCTAGTTATGATTTGAAATTGTCATTGATCCGGAAATTAATAGGAAATATGACAATTGCTGGTGATGCAATATGTTCGACGAGCGAGGAAGACGACAACATGAGGAAACAACTCCAAAGAACGTTAATAGGGCACCGGAAAATATTCCGGCAATCCTACTTCGACACTCAAGTCAGTCTAGGATCAAAGAAAAGGGGAAAGTAGTATAGTGTAAGAGTGAGAGAATCCAGACTTTTTCCTATATCCTTCTTTACCTTTTTTTTGTTGGTGCAGACAGCACCCAAGTCGAACCTGTGTTTTGATAATGGCAAAGGATTCAAAAGTTAAGCAGTATTGTTTATCTAACATGCTCTTTAAGTATGCAGATCAAAGACCTAGCGAAGGGCTGCTAGGCACCTGGCGAAGGACTGTCGGGATACAAAGACCTAGCGAAGGGCTGCTAGGCACCTGACGAAGGAATGCTGGGATACAAAGCCCTAGCGCAGGACAACTAGGCACCTGGCGAAGGAATGCCAGGACACAAAGCCCTAGCGAAGGACTGCTAGGCACCGGGCAAAGGACGGCTTGGTACCTAAGCCCTAGCGAAGGATTGCTAGGCAAAAGTCCAACTGGAGGAGCCGGTTGGCAACATGTAAATTCTCCCGAGAGCAGTAGGTGAGGACGCATTCCCCGTCGAGGGAACAGTAGGCGTCAGTTCGACCTACGGCTCCATTTTGGAGACCCAAAGTCAGAACCAAGACAGCTACGGCTGTAAGACTCACTAACATGCTTGCTTTGTTTTGTTTGGTACTAACCCTGGATGCAGGACCGAAGAAACGATTTTCTGCAGCTCAGAACACCCCAAAGGAGAAGGGCAGCAGCTGGGCAGGGCGCCCCCAAGGTGAAGGCAAGACAAGCTAAGCAAGTAATGCTTCGGAAGCTCACTGGGGAGGGCGCCCCCGTGCTCCCGGGCGCCCCGGATGTCTAGGGCGCCCCCGTGCTCCCGGGCGCCCCGGATGTCTCGGGCGCCCTCGGTCGAAGCCAACGAAGAAGATAGAGGTTAATCCACCGAGAAGCCAGCTGACCGAGTCAACCGGGGCGCCCCCAGCGTCCCGAGCGCCCCCACAGTCAACTCTCTGCCCTATTCAAGTGGGATAAGGGCTGACCGAGACTTGTCCGAATCGACTGACACGTGGGACGGCGCCCCCAACGTTCAGGGCGCCCCAGGAGGCTATAAATAGCCCCTCGACCCCAAGGCTTCAGACAACAACTTTCTAACGCTTCTACGCTCTTTGACTCAAACGCGCTGCTCCAGAAACCTTTCATTTCGAGATTCCAAGCGCCTACGATGACCCTCTACACCGAAGTACGATCCATACCGGGCGTCGATCACGAAGAGTAAAACTGTTATATTTACTGCAATTTACTTATACAATTCTTGTAAACCTTTTGCGCTATATAGAATTGCCAGCAGTAAACGGTCAACGACCGTGGGCCTTGGAGTAGGAGCCGACCGCGACTCCGAATCAAGTAAAACCGCTTGAGTCTTTGTGTTGTGTTTTGTTTATTCCGCTGCGTATTTGCTCTTTTGTCAATCCGAAATGATTTACGATATTCACCCCCCTCTATCGTTCTTCTCGATCCAACAAGTGGTATCAGAGCGGGGAAGCTCAAATTTGGTGCAACCACCTATTTGAGAGTTTTTTGGATTTCTTTTTAATTTTTATTAATTTTCATCGTTAATCGAGGTTGGTGCAACACCCCTCGATAAATATTTTTTTTCTTCTTCCCGCACTACTAATCCAAGACCAAGTCTTGGGATATTTCTTTCCTTTTACTCTTATTTTCAGATAAATGGCCATGCAAGAAGGTTTCAGCACAGCCAGACCACCACTTTTCAGTGGGGAGGACTTCTCCTACTGGAAAAGTCGGATGGAAGTCCACCTGAAAACTCAGGTGGACATGTGGATAATCATCCAGTCTGGACTGGAGATTCCAAAGAATGCAGAAGGAGTGCCACAGTCTTACACTGAGTGGGACACCGCTCTGAAAAGAAAACTTGAAGATGATGCCAAAGCAACCTAGACACTTCAATGCGGCCTGACCAAGGAAGAGTTGAATCGGGTAGGACCATTCAACAGTGCAAAGGAGCTGTGGGGTAAGCTGATCGAGCTGCACGAAAGAACTTCAGATACTCGAATCAACAAGAGAGATCTGTTGGATCGAGAGAACCGATAGAGGGGGGTGAATATCGGAAAACGTTCGGATTTTAGAATTAGAGAAATTACGCAGCGGAATAAAACAATCGCGAACACAGGTGTTTTTACTTGGTTCGGAGCCTAGGTTGACTCCTACTCCAAGGCCCACGGTCGTTGACTGTTTTCTGCGGGCAATTCTATAAGTGCGCAAAACGATTTACAAATAGATGTTACAATTGTAGTATAGTAAACACAAAAGTAAAAGATCGCTCTTCGTTACTGACGTCCGGTGTGGAATGTTTCTCGGAGCAGAGGGACGTCGTCGGCGCTTGTATCTCGAGTCGGGAGGTTTCTGGAGCAGAGCGCGGGAGCGGAAGAGCGTGATTACGTTGAATGAAGTGTTGTTCGAAGCCTTAGGGTCGAGGGCCCTTTTATAGGCCCTGGGGGCGCCCGGAACGTCAGGGGCGCCCCCCCCCCCACGTGTCGGTCGATCCGACATTCACTCAGTCAGCTTCTGATCCCTTCAAACTCAGGATCAAATCTTGACCGGGGCGCCCGGGATGCTGGGGGCACCCGGGTTGACCGGGTCAGAGCTTATCCCTTAGCTTCGCTGGCTTCTGCTTCGATGGCATGCACAGGGGGCACCCGGGACGCTGGGGGCGCCCGGGAGCAGCGGGGTCGCCCGGGAGCACGGGGGCGCCCCGCCCATGAGTTGCAGAAGCAGTTCCTTCGCTTCATGTGTTTTGTGTTCACCTTGGGGGCGCCCGGGACACTCCGGGCGCCCTGGTCAGCTGTTGCCTCACTCCTTTAAGGCTCTCTGAGCTGCAGACACTCGTTCCTTCGGTCCTGCATCCAGGGTTAGTCCAAAACACCATAAAGCAATAAGATGTTAGTTTATACAGCCTTAGCTTCTTGGTTCTGACTTTGGGCCTCCTAAATGGAGCCCTAGGTCGAACCGACGCCTACTATTCCCTCGACAGGGAACGCGTCCTCACCTACTCCTCTCGGGAGAATTTACCTGATACCAACCGGCTCCTCCGGTTGGACTTTTGCCTATCGATCCTTCGCCAGGTCTTGGATACCAAGCTGTCCCTCGCCCGGTGCTAGCATTCCTTCGCCAGGTCTTCAGTCTCAAGCTGTCCTTCGCCTGGTGCCTAGTAGTCTTTCGCTAGGGCTTCAGTCCTCTGGCATTCCTTCGCCAGTGCCTAGCAGTCCTTCGCTAGGACTTTTTACCCTGGCATTCCTTCGCCAGTGCCTAGCAGTCCTTCGCTAGGATTTTTTGCCCTGGCATTCCTTCGCCAGTGCCTAGCAGTCCTTCGCTAGGATTTTTCCTGCACACTCGAGTAACATGTTAGATAACAAATAAGACTTAACTTTTGAACCCTTTTGCCATTATCAAAACTCAAGTTTGACTTGGGTGCTTTCTGCACCAACACTTTCGCCTACAGACGAATGCCTTTTGGACTCTACAACGCACCAGGAACATTTCAGCGATGCATGGTAAGTATATTTGGTGAGTTGTTAGAGCATTGTATGGAGATATTCATGTATGATTTTTTAGTTTTTGGCACATCTTTTGATTTATGCTTAGAAAATTTGTCTAGGGTTTTACACCGTTACATTGAAAATAACCTTGTTCTTAATTTTGAAAAATGCCACTTCATGGTAGAGCATGGTATTGTACTTGGACATATAGTCTCTAGGAGAGGTATAGAGGTAGATCCTGCTAAAATAAGTGTTATTTCTTCTTTATCTTACTGATAACTACTATTTTGTTGATTATTTTAGGCTCTAAAATCCATGTTTGATCCACATTTTATATGCTTAAGTTTACAATTATATTAGGTTTCATGTATTTCCTCAATTTTGACTTTTAAATTCAAATCTTTATATATTCGGGATATTTTTGACACTAAATTTGAATATCATTTTATAGGCTTCAAATGATCATGGACCTAGATCGAAGTGGGTCAGACTTGAGTCAGCAGTAGATCCAGATCAAAGAGATCAAGCATCGAATTAATAGGAGCCATCCATTCCAGAGAACGGCTAGATCTGAGCCATCGATCAACTTCTGGTCAATCCGAGTTCAAGATAGAATCACTCATGACCATAGATCAAGATCTAAAAATTTCAGCCAAATCAGAAGTAATCTGACCGTTGGATCAAGCTCAAGATATTCTAGACCATCCATTCAAGAAAAGGAAGATCTGGACCATCCGCCACTGATTTGGTTAATCCGAGCTGGGGGCAGGTAGATCAGGACCATTGATTGGGATCTGTGGAGTTTGGTTCAGATCTGAAGAGATCTGACCGTTGGATGAAGCCAAATCGATCTCAACCGTCCGTTGCAAATTCTCTTCTGAGCTGTGAGCTCTGGCTTGGCTGACTGGACTCGATCTATTGGACCGAACCTAGCTGCTGGGTTGAGCACACAAGTGGAATCAATCTGCTGGACCAGAGCTGGGCTGAAACCTGATCTAGATTAACTGAACCAAGATTGGCTGAACCAAGGCATTGGCTGAACCAATGGTCGAGCTGGGTTGAAACTGCACACAAGGCTGGCTTGGCTGATCGAATCCAAGGCTGAACCACTGAAGCTGGCTTGACTGGGCCGAACCGCTGAAGCCGAGACAAACAAAAGGGGTAGAGATCGCACAAGCTAGGGTAGACGCGGGGTTCCCGTCTCACTCCATCCATCTCCACCGGTGATCGCCTTCCATTTCATCGCCGTCGACTGGAGCTTCGATCGATCAATTTGAGGGGTTCCCGACTCGATCAGATCTTCTCCATCCACTCTCCACTCCATCACAAGCTAGGGCCCAGGGGTTCCAAGCCCTAGTCGACTTCACCGCCGGCGATCCAATTCTTCAGCAGTTTATTTCTTCCAGCAGATTTCATTTTGCAGTTTATTTCTTCTAGCAGATTTCATTCAGTAGTTTATTTCTTTCCAGCAGATTTCATTTTCTAGATATCAGATTTCATCTTCTCAGTTTTTCCTTTACAGCAGTTCACCCTTCATATAAGTTCTTCACAGCTTCAATTTCCAGCAGCACCTCATCATTTCCAGCAGTCGGCAGTTCCTTCATCAGCAACTACCTCACAACAATTCCATTTTCCTTCACAGCTTCTTCTCCACTTTTTCTCAGTTCTTCCTTGTTCCAGTACCGGCAGTAGTTTTCCCAGCTGATTTATTTCCCAAAATCGAATTCAATTCCATTTTCCGATTCAGCAGCCAGTAGATCTCCTTCCCAGCAATTGATTCCTTTCAGCAATTCTTCACAGCTTCTTCACAGCAGCTTGATTCAGTGGCGTGTTTCAGCTTCTTCACAGAAGTTTCCTCTTAATTAGATCCTGGGGTCAATTTGCATGTTTCAACGTGATTCGGTTGATGAATGTTTTGATAGTTGGTTGTTTGAGTTAAATGATAAATGTTTGTATTGGATTAAACTTCCCCATTTCAAATTGCACGCACTCATGTCATTTTGAATTCTGCTCATAAGTTGTTCAACTAAATGCTTCTATAGCTAGGTTTAATTTCATGTCTCTTGTTTTGTTTAATTCTTGCTTGTCTTGTCTCTTCTAGTTGCTTTGAGATCTTGTTTTTATTTGGATTTAATTAGGTTTGATTAATTTAGGTTTTGTTAATTGCTCTATTTTATGTTGCTTTTAATCCTTGCAAGTATAGTTAGATTAGAGTAGATCTTCTTTATTCGCATTGCCTTTCATTAATTAGGATTAGATTTCATACTTGCTTTGCTATTTCATTTCGTAGTCTTCACGTTCAAATCCAAACCCCAGCTTGATATCAAAAACCAAAAGCAATAACATACGATCCTGAGATTTATCATGTACCAACTACATTCGTTGAGAGACGACTCGAGTTACTCTATGCTACATTAGTTTAGAGGAGTTCGATACTTACATTGTATTTGATACTCGTAGTACGACACGCGAGCCTTATCACTTACCCCGTATGCATACGGGATGTTCGTGCTTTCCTTGGACATGCAAGTTTCTACCGTAGATTTATTAGAGACTTCAGCTTGATTGCTCGACCCTTGACAAGACTTTTGCAGAAAGATGTTGAGTTTCATTTTGATGATAAGTGCAAAGAAGCTTTTCACAAACTCAGGGAGGCTCTTACCTCAGCTCCTATTATTAAATCACCTGATTGGACTTTACCCTTTGAATTAATGTATGATGCATCTAATTTTGCAGTGGGAGTTGTTCTAGCACAGAGGGTTGATGGAGCACCTCATGTCATCTGCTATGCCTCCAAAACCCTAGATGCCGCCCAAGCAAACTACACCACCACTGAAAAGGAGCTTCTTGCCATTGTTTTTGCTTTGGATCGTTTCAGATCTTATTTATTGTGCTCACATGCTATTATTTTTGCTGATCATGCAGCTCTAAAATACTTGTTGAAAAAACCTGATGCTAAACCCAGACTGATCAGATGGATGCTCCTGCTCCAAGAATTTGACCTGGAGATCAGAGATAGAAGTGGCAAAGAAAACCTAGTTGTAGATCACTTGAGCAGAATTGAAGGAGATGGATCTCCTACCACCATTGACGATGATTTTAGAGATGAGCACCTTATTGCAATACATGGTGAGACACCTTGGTATGCAGACCTAGTTAGTTTTTTGGTAACACGTGTTTTTCCCACACACTTTTCTAAAGCTCAAAAAGATAAACTTAAAAGTGATGCAAAATTATATGTGTGGGATGATTCTTATTTATGGAGGTTTGGTAAAGATCAAATAATTAGGAGATGCGTACCAGATCATGAGTTTTCTTCTGTCCTTATATTTTGTCATTCATCAGCTTGTGGGGGGCATTTTGGACCCCAAAGAACTACTAGGAAAGTGCTAGAGTGTGGATTGTACTGGCCCACCCTATTTCATGATTCATATGTATTTTATAAAAATTG
Organism: Boesenbergia rotunda; assembly: GCA_024364735.1. Taxonomy (NCBI): domain Eukaryota; kingdom Viridiplantae; phylum Streptophyta; class Magnoliopsida; order Zingiberales; family Zingiberaceae; genus Boesenbergia; species Boesenbergia rotunda. Next base: position 383,019 of record JAGFNQ010007267.1, on the reverse strand, counting down.
TGATAGATGTCAGCGAACTGGGAACATAGGAGCGAGACATGAGATTCCCCGACATGCTATACTTTATTGTGAGATTTTTTATGTTTGGGGAATAGATTTTATGGGACCTTTTCCTGCATCTTATGATTATTTGTACATTTTACTTGCTGTGGATTATGTTTCTAAATAGGTGGAGGCTATTCTCTCCAAGATTGATGATTCTTCTGTTGTTTGTAGTTTTGTTAGGTCACACATTTTCTACAGGTTTGGAATTCCAAGAGCCATAATAAGTGACCAAGGATCTCATTTTTGCAATAAACGCATGAAGGCATTGCTTAGCAAATACGGGGTTGTACATAAGGTTTCTACATCCTACCATCCCCAAACAAATGGACAGGCTAAAATTTCTAACAGAGAGATCAAATCCATCTTGGAAAAGACTGTTGGGCCCACTAGAAAAGATTGGAGCAAAAGGTTAGATGATGCACTTTGAGCCTATAGAACTGCATTCAAGACTCCGATTGGCATGTCTCCCTACCGCTTGGTCTATGGTAAAGCTTGTCATCTTCCCGTGGAAATAGAGCACAAAGCATATTGGGCGGTGAAGGCTTGTAATTTCGATACTACCAAGGCGGGAGAAGAAAGAAAATTGCAACTTCAAGAGCTTGAAAAAATTCGACTAGAAGCATTCGAAAATTCAAGGATCTACAAGGAAAAGACCAAAAATGTCCATGACAAGCACATCTTGAAGAAAGACTTCCAAATTGGTGACAATGTCTTATTGTATAAATCAAGGCTCAAATTGATAAGAGGTAAGTTAAGGTCAAGGTGGGAAGGTCCATTTATTGTAACTAACATTTTTCCCTATGGAGTTGTTGAAATTAAGGAGGAAGCTAATGGATTTGTGTGGAAAGTCAATGGCCACCGGCTCAAAAAGTATTTTGAAGAATTAAAGGAGCTAGAGGTGGATGGTTTGTACATCAAAGATGCTATCTACCCAACTTAAGGGGAGTTTACTTTTTCTACACCTATATTTCATTGTATATATCATTTTCATGTTTCTAGGAGTAAATTCTTCTCTTTTTGAAGTGAGTAGTTGATAATAAATTCTTAGACAAAATAGAATGGATAAATAGACATTGTAAATACCATGTTATTTCTCTTAGCACTTTTGTTCTTAGTGAATAGGAATAAATGTATCCCTATAGGTTGTCTTCATGTCATTTTAGAATCTTTTGAAAATAAATTAAATTTGGTTGTTAAAACTTAAGGTTTGGGCTAATGGATGAAATCTTGGATGCTTGAGTACTACTTGGCTTTAGATTCTAAAGTGATGACTTGAGATGAATTATTTGTACCTAGTGAGAATTAACCTTATTTTTGTGGCACACATATGTGCTTGTACTCTAGAACTTGCTTAGGTTCTTTCAAAATCATATTTCAATGATGGGATCACATCTATAGAGGCTACTCAAATTGTTTACCCTTCCATATCAATTTTTAGCAATAATCATGTTTATTCTATTTTTCTTTCCTTATTTCCTACTCTTAACCATACTTTTCTATGGACTTGTTTGTTTGGGATGTTTCTTAATGTTACTTTGCCCGAGACGGACAAAAGATCAAGTGTGGCGGAGGTGGCTAGTGTTTTGGAATTATTTTATATCAAAGATGCATCTCATTTCAAGCTCATTTCAAGAAAAAAAAGAAGAAAACAATGCAAGAAATAAAGATGCATTTCATTTGTATCAAGGTTGTACTTTACTTCATCTCTGCGGTTGAAACCTTATGTGCCAAAGTGGAAGGGAAATGGCCAAGCAAAGTATCAAGAATGGAATTCAAACAGAAATCAGTGAGAAAAAAAATATATACTGCAAGTCCAAGTTCAAAGGGGCACGCAAATGAAACCTTATGTGCCAAAGTGAAGGAAAAAAAATTTTCTGTGAAGCTATTTTTGGTCAGGAATGATTTGGATTGCAGCTGTGCTTTGCTAGGAAGATCAGTAACATTTTGCTATAGTCTGAATTGCAGCTGAAAACAACCTGAATTGAAGCTGAAGACAATCTGAATTGAAGCTTAAAAAAATCCAAGTGAAGCCGGATTGAGCTGGGTTGCTTTGATAGGAATCGAATTGCAAGGTCTAGCTATCTGAATTGTTGAAAAGCAGCAGAATGTAAAAGTTACTGAGGCATGGTCGTGAGGAAGTTAGCCAACAATAAAAAAAAAAGAAAACAGCAAAAACACAAAACAAGGTGGCTGAAATTTTGTCAATGAGGACAAGCTGAATATCAATTAAACATTAAGGGAAGGAAGAGCTGTGTTATCTGAATATTGGGGAGATCTTGGGTGCATTAAATTTGGCACAACATGTAGTTTTTGGCAACCTATGAGCAATTGATTATATCTCCATTGGAGTTGGTCGAAGGAAGCTAATTTTCTACTCTAACTAAATCTTTTGGATGCAGATTTCTAACTATTGGGATGTGTGGCTGCTGAGAGGAGTATCAAGAGTGAGATAAAATTGCTATTAAGGCAAATGGATGAAATCAATCAAGGATAAATCAGTTTATCAACTTGAAACTGTTTGTGCCGTGGATGAGATTCAAACATGCTGAGGAGAAACTATCAAGTGAAACACTTAAATCCTCCACTACCATTTGATGCAAGTACTAGTTGATGCTAATTGTTTTGAGAAATCAGAGTTTTGCAATGAATATGTCGTGGAGCTGAATTTGAAAGAAAAAAAAATGTAAGTCGAAGAAAGTGTGCCAACTTGAAGGTGAAGTGTATCAAAAAGGAGTTGCAAGAGGTGTTTAGTGAGGATTGTATGTGGAGAATCTATGTTACTTGATGTCTTAAGTTCTCTGATATAAAATCTGATCCGAAATGCTCCATTAGAAGATTTGATGAGCAGAAAAAAAAAAAGAGAAAACAGTTTGAAAAAAAAAGAGGAAGAAACAAAGTTGGCACGCAAATGAAGTATTGGCACCATGAATCCAGTGAAGATAATCTCATCCAAATCCAAGCCTTGCATCACTACATTCTGACTTTATTAGAGAGAAAGAAAAAGAAGAAAATGATGATGAGAAAAGAGAAGGAAGCAAGGTTGGCACACAATGGCAAAAATTGGCACATTAAGACCAATAGGGTTTTCTTCATCCAAATCACAGGCATTATCCAAATTCTTACTCCACCACACTTTTGACTTCACTAGAGGACTATAAAGAGAAGCAAAGTGCATTGGAAATATTCTTGAGCAACCAAGTCTCCCACTTCATCAATTTTTCTATTTTCTTGGCTTTCACTTCATTCTTACCATTTTCTATGTCTTTCACTTGTTTTTGTAGATGTGGATCCTAATCATGAATAATGGTGGAGAATAGATAACAAGCAAGCCTATGGTAGTGCAAAAAAGCATGTGTGTTTGAGTGAGCTCCACTTTCATCATGAACTTAGAACTCAAAAAGAGAGCTAGCCACCGACATTTCCCTTGAAAGGCTTAGTGAGTTAAATTCATCTCAATGAATCATGAAGGATGAAAATGCCAAGTTGTTGATTTAAGGACAAGATATTAATCCATAGAGCTTAGATTTTTGAGAATTGACAACCTTAGGTAATTTCTTTTCATTTGCTTCTAACTATGTTTGGAAATAATCTAAGGGATACATACTTAGTAGTTTTCGCAAGACGCTTAAGCTTAAGTGTGGGGGAGTTGATAGGTATCATTTTGTTGATCATTTTAGATGCTAAAATCCAAGTTTGACTCATATTTTACTTGTTTAATATTGAATTTATCCTAGGTTCCATGAATCTATTCTATTTTGGGCTTAATTGTAAATCTTGATATATTTGAATTATTTTGCTACTAAATTGTTGATCTACTTTTGCAGGCTTGAAAGGATCATGGACCGAGGTCAAGATTGGTCAGAATCAGGCTCAAATCAAGGCGATCAAGCTCTGGAGAACTGTGAGCTGTCCATTCAGAAGATAAGCAGATCTGGATCATCCAGGGAAAATCAGATGGATTCCAGCTGAGGAAAGGTAGATCTGACCTTCATAATGAGATCTGGAAGTTTAGGGGTAAATCGGAGAAAATCCAGTCGTTGGATCAAGCCAAGAGGATCTAGATCGTCTATTCAAAGATCAAGTTGATCTGAGCCATCAATTGCAAATCTGGAGGATCCGAGCTACTGGGAGGCAGATCCTGACCCTTGATCAACATCATCAAATTTTGGTTCAGATCGGACGAGATCCAACCGTTGGATGGAGTTAGACAAATCTGGGTCGTCCATTGCTAAGTATTTAAATCAAATCCTCCCCAGGTCACAGCTTGTCGCGTCTTCACCACAACGTCTCCTTCTTCGATTGTTCTTCATCGTTTCTTCAAGTTTTTCTTCTTCTAAGGGCGCGACCACTCAATTTCTTCATTGGATCAAGTTCTAGATCATCGGAATGAAGTCTCCGTGAAGTTTCCAGCTCCAATTTGCCCAAGAAACAGAGCTGAGTGAGGTTTTGTCAGCTCTGCCATTTGCTGTCCTTGGTCTCGGTTGTGCACCATTTCCATCCATCTGAGCTATCTGGAGGGGTTCCCTAGAGTGCTCGGATCATCCCCAAGCCATCAGCGCAATCAACCACAGCTGAATCAAGGAAATCGAATGGGTTTTCAGAATTGAGCAGAGGCTGAGTTGGATTTGATTCGCAGAGACAGATTTTCAGCGATTTGTGGAGCTTACAGGTTCGAGGCTTGCTCTTGTATGACGGCAAGAAGAATTTGAGCTAAGGAAGGGATCGAGGCTTAGTTTACTTAGTGAATTTTCAATTTATTAGCTGTAGTTTTCGATTTCTGCAAGCATTTCTATTACTGATTTCGTATCAGCTGCTTTAGTTTTCTTTTCCAAATCGATTATGTCTTAATTAGGTTTTAATTCTTCAAGTTAAGTAGCTAGGGAGCTTATTTAGTGAACAAATCTTTTCAATTTCAGTTTATTTCATACTTCATTGCCTGCATATCAGTTTGTTAGCTGCGTATCAGTTTCAATTTCAGCAAGTTTCAGCTTAGCATTTCTGAGTTTGTGTCAAGTAATCATTAGCCCCTTTTAAGCTTTTCTGAACTGTTGATTAGTGCTTCAATTTCAGCTTGCTTCTTTGTTTGTTTTGCGTTTAAACTGTTGTTGTAATTTTGCAATTGATTCTGAATTCGACTAATCTTTGTATTCGACAGTTTCAGTTCAGTTTTATTGTTGCAGTGTTTAAGTTCATCAATTCTGAAGTTATATCAATGGGACATCAGCTTTTCTGAATCTAATCTGAACACTAATTTGAGCAATAAATCTAAGCTTGCTTGATAGTTCTTTTGCATTTGGATAGTTGCCGCAATTCTGCCCTTATGTCCTGAATTCCTGCATTTAAATTCTGCATTGAGTTCATTTCTGAATTGCTGCATTCATTTCTGAATTTCTTCCTTCATTCATGCATAGTACTTCATCATTAGCTTGTTTTTCTAGTTGAATTGATTAGTGTCGAGTTGGAATTGTCAGTTATTAGTTCTGCATTTAGCATCCATTTTTGGCACATAAGTTTCTTCCTCTTGTATCAAGTTTGTTCATTTTCTTCACTTTGTATCAAGAAAAGTTTCGGCAGGTGTTGGTGTCAAGTTGAATGCAATCTTTAGTGTGTTGTAGAGTTTGAAATCAGTTTGTTTCGGGTCTAGCTTGTTACTGAATTCAATTTTCATTTTGGCATTACTATCAAGCTTCATTTCTGCAAATTGGTCTAAAGTTTCTGCATTAGTATCAACCAAAAATTTCAGCCTTGTTTTGATTCATTTGCTTAGCATTTGGTTTGCATTTGATATTAGATTTGTTTTCCCAAATTCGGTTAAGTCGCATTTGTCGATTAAGTTTCCCATTAGTTGAATTCATTAGTGCCGTTACCTTGGTTAGTTCCTTTTGTTAAGCTTCTTTCTTTGCATTGTGTTTCCATTTTTATTTGAAATCAAACCAAGTTTTATTTGAAACCCAAAAATATTCGACGACACCTAAACACGAGCTTGAATCCAACAGTCTCAACTAGCCCTAGGAAAAATACGACCTGTGGCCCCTTTACTACGTTTTCATATTGGCTAACAAAAAGGGTTTCCAGCTTTATACATATCTAAATTTTGAGACTCACATTCGTGACACCTAGTTCGGGCTCATCACCTTCCCGGGCGCGAGCCTCCCAGGGTACTCCCGGGAGGGGCCTTCGGACTGACCTTCCCGGGAGCGTCTCCTGAAGGGGGTCCTAGGGCTCGGGAAGGAAGGTCGCTTCGATCTGTCATGTCGCGCCAAGAGGCTTTTTTATCTCTCGTGCCGGCCACGGACTATTCAACTCTATCAGCTTTTAATAAAAAGTGTTGTCTATGTTTTTTTATTTCTTATTAATGACAACACTTTTTTAAATAAGCATGTTTATTGGTTTTTTTTTTGTCAAAGACAACACTTTTAAAAAAGTGTTGTCTATTGATATTTTTTAAGGAAAATGATATGCTCAGTGAAAAATCTCAAGGAAAAGCTCAGTGAATGACGTGACACTTTATATGCAACGATCCCCGACGGGTTCACCATGCCCCCAGGGTAAAGTTTGATTCGGGACGGCGGCCGGAAGCCGCCGATGATGTCCAAGTGATAATCGGACGTGTGCATGCAATGTGCCACGTCATTCACTGAGCATTTCATTGAGTTTTTTCACTGAGTATATCAGAGCTCATTTTTTAATATCTATAACAATAATTTTTTAATAAGTATTGTTAACTTAACCTCCTTTGTCAACCCTCTCCTTTGCGAAAACGTACCCATCTCCACCAATACTCCACGAAAAACCTTTTCCTCCGAAACCCTCTTTTTTTAGGGCAACCCAGCGTATTTCTGTCTTCTCTCTCGCTCCATGACGATGTTCATCCAACACTGAAGAAGCCGTCAGGAAAGTTCACCACAAATCAAAAAGTAAATACCTTTGACGCCCATTATTTTCATGTATAGATAGCTATTTTTTCATTTTTGTATCATATTTTTTTAGTTAATATTCACAATAGAAAAATGCTAGTTTCTATTTTCTTTTTTTTTTCTTTTGCCGTACGATGTTCAACTTTTCTTTGTCATACGGTAAAAGCATTTGTTGGAGCTATTGTTATCATTAAATGATTTCTTAATTTATTGTTATTCTTTTCTTTGCCATGCAATGTTCAACTTTTATTGTTATCAATAAAAAAAAACCTTTTTGATTAGGATCAATATGTAGATTCATAGTTTAGTAGTTATTGTTATCATTAAATGAAATGTATACGTGCAGTGTAGTATTTTTGAGTCCTCGTTTCAACATTGAAATGTATCTTTATTGGATCATACATCTCTAGGCTCCCATTTATGAAATCAAACGAGTTCCTAAGTTATAGGTTCAATAGAATTATATAGTTTATTGATTTATATAATTTTTACGTTTCATTATATATGGTCGTTTATCTCATTCACTCTTACATTATTTAAAATAGAATCTCTAATGCTAAATTTTTATTTTGATATAGTGTTAAATCATAGTTAAAGAACTTGAGAAGTTAAGCCCAAAGAAAGGTGTCTTCATGATGTCTGTGAAGGATATTTTGCAAAACATAGTCGATGATGATCTTGTTAATTATTAGGCACTTATGTGAGTTCATTTTCCTTCTTATAATCCAAGAAGGATTTTGCTTTTGTATAAACTTAATATAGATATAAAGTTAATTTGAAGATTATACATCCATACTTTTTGTTTAGATAGTATGAAGTTGTATCTTTTGTTAAATAGTTATATTTTAAAAAAGATTATGGATCCTTATAATTTTTGCTTGTGGATATTTATATTTATAGTTTTTAAGCATTGCAAAAACTATCCTTGCAGAAAATTACAATGTTTTTTAAGTGTTGTAAAAGCTTTGTTCTAGTAAAAAATGACAACATTTTTTAAACATTAATGCAAAAGCATTGTCTTAGCAAAAAATGACAATGCTTTTTAAGGATTGCAAAAACATGGTCTTTGCAAAATCAACAATGTTATTTAAGTGTTACAAAAGCATTGTCTTTATAAAAAACGAAAATGCTTTTTAAGCGTTGTCTTTGCACAAAAGGATAACGCTTTTTTAAGCGTTGTCTTTAAGCGGACTTTTAACAATAGTATTTTTAACAATGTATTTTAAGTCACAGACAACACATAAAAAGCGTTGTCTTTTAGCTTTTTTTTTTTATAGTGTAGTCATGTATCCAGGTTGGTAATTTTTATAATTTATCTTTTTCATGTTAATTTTGAGACGGATTAACAGGGACGTTGAAGACGAACGAATCATTTTTGTCATCTCTAAGGGGTGCGCATGCGTGGGAGATCAGAGTCAACTTGTAACGTAGGCATATCCTCTCAGGCGGGTGCACGAGATCAGTTTTGCCAAATGAAAAAAAAAAACTTTGGAATAAATTTGTGGTGGGAACAAATTTAAAAATACTATGTCGATATTTCTAATTAATATACTTTTTTCATAGGTACGATTCTAAAACGACAAACATCTATCTAGGCTGGGTTGAATTGATTATCCTTCTAATTAGGCAACAGATAAATTGAATCTAGAGTGATCGGCTCAACCTCATAGAAGTTTCCCACCGGTCATCAGGATAAATCGAAAAGTGCTCGCGGTGGCCAATCTAGAAGCCTAGCGGCCCAGGATTCGCGCCCCATTTAGAGAAAAAATTCCTGTAAAATACGCCGTAGTTGAGAATCGAACCACGGATGCATTGGTTGGATTGATTATCATATTATCAATTCCCAGTAAAACAGGGAAAAATACTCTCTAATATATAGTTTATTCAATTTATTTATTTATTTTTTATAAATGATTATGGATGATGGTCTAAGTTGTTTGGTGTCTGTATATGATTTTGCCAAATAAATGGCCAAAAATCATAATGACGTCTTTTTTTCTTAATTGTAAAAGGGTGACCAATTTGAAATTTTTATCAAAATATTATCTCATCCTATTTATAATTACCCAATAATATTCCATTATACTATTTCCTGATATATGTCTCATTAAAAATTAACGTGTCATATCTTTTAATTTGAGATTCAGAATTAGATTTTATTAGTCATATGCGCTTTTGTTATGAGAAACTCATAATTACCATATTTTTCAAGTAAAAAGCACCATTTAAATTCTTTTTAAGCCTCCAAACATCGTTTTTGTTATTTTTATTTCATAGAGTTTTCAGTATTTTTAATATTAATTATAGGTTAAAATTTATCTATATCACCTATTTATTATTTTTTTATTAGTATTTCTTTTAAATATATTTTTTCCTAAAGGACTTCTTTTATATTTCTTTCTTTGGGGAGTCGGGTTTAGATTGAGGGACAGGTTGATGCGTTTTGTAGGTGTGTGATGATTTGCTCCATGAAGATATATAGCAGAACAACGTGAGTGGTCTCCAAACTCTTCCTCCACCTACGATCCGTCCAATCAAAGTTTTTGTTTCCTCTCTAGGTGTCAGACTTACTCCCGTATTTATTAATTATATTTAATTTATTCAAATCAAAATATTTCGGCATTTTATCCAACAGCGCACGTGAAAAATCATAATTATTAAAAATCATCTTGAAGTTTAGTTTTTATCAAAAGGCACATCAAAAATTATCTTCTTCCACTTATACCCCTCCCACCAACCATTCCTTTTCTCAATTAGTTTTCTGAGGCATCCGAACTACTTTTTATTTATTTTCATTTTAAAATAAGAGAGTGTGGTTCGGATGCACCAGGTATTCTCCTTTTTCTTCTTTCTCTCTCAGCGCAGACAACCTACTTGTCATTGTCGAAAAGTGATACTTATGTAGGCGCCCTAGCTGTGTTATAGTCGTGAGCTCATCCCCCAATCCCTCCCCCCAACCAAAACCCTAAGCAAGTCTGTTCGTGTGTCCCTCAGGTGGCTTTAAAGGTTTGCGTGAAAGTATACACTGATCGACACTCTCCAGAGTAGGGCTCAGGGTTTCTGCACTGCTTTATTTTCATAATAGCGGAAAAAAGGTTTGTGAATGTTTTATTTTCTTCTTCTTTGGGATTATCCACCAAGGTATATTAGCAAGCTGATTAGGTCAAAACAACACTATTTCTGGACATGTTTATAAAAACTTCCAACTTGATTTTGCAAATCTAAAAATGTTTGGGTTTGATTCTTAATAAATTTATAATGTTTACAACATGTAGACATCAGAAGACTTTGGACAAAAATTGCATTAGTGCAGTGTTTTATGTCACTTTAACTGTTTTTATGAAACATTTCAAATTTTGCATGGTCGACACATTGCGAAGATCAAAGAGTCTCCCTTTAGTGTTTTCTTGGACATACAAGAATTGCAGTATATCCGTGGAATTTTGATCGATATATTTGAAAATTGGGATTCAACTTTGCAAGCTTTTAGATTCTCAGGTACATCTTTTAATTATGAATTGTAAACACGAATTATAGTAAGATAAAATAGAGATAAAGAGAGCCTGAAATAATTTCATTTCAGACTCATTTCAGAGATAAAGACGACTTTTAGATTCAACTGGATTGAAGTCATCCATCAATTTTTGTCTCCACAATTACCTAAGATTGGGGACTTATTTTCATCAACTCAGAGATACCACAGTAGCTCCACCCTCCCTTCCTAAAGGGATTTACGCGTTTTGGCAGTGAGTATAATTTTGATGTTAAATTTTATAATATTTTGTTGTCGTTTATGTATTTATATGTAACACTTGATATAGACATGGTTTTTGGAGCATGTTTCAATTCAAAAACCATACAATATTAAAGGACCCCGAATAAATAAGAGGAGGAATTTTCCTTCGCATATTAGTAAGGTGAGGACCCTTGTCGACTGACTCTCATCTGAAGAGCTAATTAGTCTAAACTATGACCTATATTAGTTTGATATGTAGTTGTTAACATTTGTGTACTTGTTAATTGGCTGGTTATGATTGAAATAATTCCTAAATAAATTAAAAAATATTGTTTGAGAACCTTGATATTGGTGATGACATTCCACGCCCAATGGAGACATCACAAGGAGATGTCACAGAAGTCGTATGACAAAGTAGTAAGGAATGTGGTGACTGCATTCTTAAAGATAACTGAATCAAAGAGCTATCAACAGAGAACATATATTTGAATGAAAGGGTTAAAGAATTACTTGCAATAATTGAAAAAAGGGCATAGAGGCTCAATCAAGCTATCTTATAGTCGATCCTCTTTCTGAACCAGTAGCTTGAGAACAAGGAGAAGAAGAGGATGCGACCGAAGTTAGTATAATTCCATGGATACTCCAATTGACATTCCATTATGGCACCAGCTATTACCTAAGGGGAAGCGGAGTAAGAAACAAATATCAGATGTAGAGGGTAAAAAATCTGAACAATAATCTATTTTTTATGGACAAAGGAAAAAAGAAAAATTAGTGGGGATGAGATGAATGAAGAAAGAGAAACCATCTCTGTAATGGAAGTCAAGTATAAAAATGACATAGAGGAGGAAACAAATAGGATCGCCGAACTCTACAAAATGAGGAAACAAGGCATTGTTGTATGTGATTTACTTGCATGTAAATAGATAAATTAAGTTGATTTTAGTCATTAATTATTTTTTTATATTTATGGGTGTAGTTTGTGAAGAAGCATTTTATGACTTCAAAGAAGAAAAATCAAGATGAAGATGTGGCCTACCTACTAAATAAATTGGAGAACCTAAAGTAAGCTAGGACACATAGTTTATTTAATATATCTTTTTCTTTAATATATTATCTTATCGATTAACTTTGTAGGTTTACAACTCAATTAATTTGGGAGGATGCACCCTTTGGTTTAAATATGCATTTATTCTTATCTGTTCTGAATGGAGAGCTTTTTATAAAAGGCGAGGTAATTGATGCCTATTGTAAAATTTTATTTAGGGGAGCATCCGCATATGGTAGGTCAAACAACAAGTCAATATATTGTTCAACCTTCTTCATAGTAAGGGATCTAAATGAATTTGGAATATAAATTATAGTAGAAATAATTTTATAATTTGATTATTAATAATTTTGTCTGTGCATATTTTTACTCATCAATAAGATCCTTAAGAAAATTTAGCCTGCAACAAGTGATGAAAACAAATATGATAGATGAAGGGTTCAAATATATTTTAATACCTTTGTGCAGTGATAATGAACACTTTCATTTGTTGTCGGTGGATACAAAATCAATGACTTTCAATCATTTCAATTCTCTTGCTAGTGGCCGTAAATATAAATATGAATTTGACTTAGCGGCGAGCAACCATTATTCATTTCTATATTAATCATTTAGTATAAAATCTCATTGATGATGAATTTTAAATTCATGGTCTTACTTACAGGTAAAAGATCTAAAACAATATACTCGCGAGCAACTTTGGGCTATTCATCCATATCTAGAAAGTCATCATCCCTTGGACCAATAGGGCTCCGTCAGAGTAAATTGTCCCCAACAAGAAGCTAGGTAAGTAAATGAGGATGAGTTTCAATTAAAAAGTATTTTATAAAAAATATAAAAATTAAAATTGTTGATATTATTTTTAGCGTAGACTGTGCCATTTTTGTGATGCAATACATTTGATGTCACTTATATGATGAGAAGATGAACTTCAAACAAGGAGATATGACAAAAAAAAAAGAAATTTGATATAACACTTTTATTTCTGAGGGACATGTTCCGTAAAACATAGGATTAATTATTCATTGTATTGTAAAAAAACATCCTATGGTGTTGTAAAAATAATTGTGTGTTGGTGCCGGAAGCTCCAGATCGAACTTGATTTTGATAATGGCAAAGGGTTCAAAGTTATGTTTATATTGTGATCTAATGTATTCACCAAGTGTGCAGGAAAGTCCTAGTTAAGCTAGGCACAAAGTCCTGACCTGTAGGGTTAAGCAAGAAGTCCTGGTCGAGGACTGAGCAAGAAAACCTGGCCGAGGGCTGGCCACCGAAGACTTGACCGAGGGTTGGGCAAGAAGTCCTGGTCGTGGATTGGGCACCGAAGTCCTGATCAGGAAGATCGGGCAGGAGACTTAGCTAAGCGAGGATGTGGACAGAAGTAGAGGCGGGTCGAGGTACGAACGTCTCGAGATCTGACAATCTCAAAGGTCGAGCAAAATTCCAACCGGAGGAGCCAGTTGGCAAAAGGTAACTTTTCCTGAGAGGAGTAGGTGAGGATGCATTCCCCGGAAGAGGGAACAGTAGGCGTCGGTTCTACCTAGGATTTCATTTTGAAATCCAAAGTCAGAACCAAGACAACTCCGGCTGTTAATCATGCATGTATTTTTCATATTATATTATTCTTGGACTAACCCAGGTCATAGGACTGAATGAAACCAGCTGCTGCTATCCCAAGCGCCTGAAAGGCTTCAGGCGCCCGAGAACCCAGGCGCCTGATATCTATCAGGCGCCCGAGAAGGGATTTTCTGCAGATGGAAGAGCTGAGCTGGTAGGTTCGCCACGTCAGCTTCTCAAGCACCTGTGAGCCATTAGGCACCTCAGCACTCCCAGGCACCCAAGACCAGAGATAAGGATTGGCCAAGTCTACGGATAAGCACGCGCCAGATTCGGTGACGTGGCAGGCACCCAAAACCTTATTAGGCAGCCAAGAAGGCAGTATAAAAGGGGCTTCACCCGTTTGCTTCAAGATCAACTTAGAACGAAGATTTCCAACTTAAGCACTTAAACACGCTCTGTCATTCTTCCGTGTTTGAGTTTCCCGCGCCGACAACGCTCAAGATCTACGACATGCTGCTCGAGAAGTTTTCGCCATTTTGTCTATGTCGTCGGTATAATTGTATTTAATTACTTAATTCTGTATTCGAAGCTTTTCGCTTGTATCATTTCTCGAAATATTGAATTACCCAACGAAAACGGTCAAGGACCGTGGGCCTTGGAGTAGGAGCCGTTACAGACTCCGAACCAAGTAAAAAGAAACTAAGTTAGCATTGTTTTACTTTCCGATGCATATTATCTGAATTTTCAAAAAATTTTAAGAAATCGTTATTCGCCCCCTCCCCCCTCTCTCTATCAATTACAACGATCCCACAAGTGGTATCAGAGCGGGTGACTCAATCTTGGTGAAACCACCAACTGAGCAAGTTTTTCAGAGTCAATCATTAATTATTTTTTTCGTTCATAAGATTTTCATTGTTCGAGGTTGTTGCAACACCACTCGAATTTTTTTTTACTTTTCATTTTCTTTATATTGCACTACTAATCCAAGACTAAGTCTTGGAATAAGTTTCTTGTTGTTGCAAAATTTTAGGTTCTTTAATGGCCATGCAAGAAGGCTACAACACCGCACGACCACCTCTGTTCTCGGGCGAAGACTTCTCCAACTAGAAGAGCATAATGGAGATCCACTTGAAAGCTCAGGTGGATATGTGGATTATAATCCAATCTAGACTGGATTATCCCTAAGAACTCACAAGGTGAAGTTCAGGGATATTCAGCGTGGGACGCACCACTCAAGAAAAAAATTGAAGCAAATGCTAAAGCTACACAGACCCTCCCATGTGGCTTGACAAAAGAAGAGCTCAACCGCGTCGGCCCCATTAGCAGCATAAAGGAGCTATGGAACAAACTAATCGAGCTACACGAAGGAACATCAGATACAAGGATTAGCAAGCGTGATTTTCTTCTCAACAAGCTGCACACTATCAAAATGCAAGACGACGAGACAACTGCACAACTCTACGCAAGGATCCAAGAGTTAATGAATGGTCTACACACAATAGGTAACAAGGTAAAAAACCGTGACCTAATAAGATACACTCTAAACTCGTTCTCGAGAAACTCTTTGTGGGCGTATATGGTAGATGCGTACAAGGTTTCAAGGAACTTATCTGAAATTAAGCTTGATGAGTTATTTTCTAAATTAAAGCTGCATGAACAGACTAACACTGCACAGGTTGAGAAAGGTATAGCATGGTTTGCAGGTAAAGTCCCTCAAAAGCAGAAGAAAAAGAAGCCACAACCGATACCCAAGTCAGATTCCGACTCGCAATTTGACGATGACGGAATCGATAATCCGGAGCTGGTTCAGATGGCTCGGAATTACTACAAGATGATCAAGGGCCAAAGAAAGAAGAAGAAGGTGGTTCAATAAAAGGATGATCCCGCCGAACCTGCTACTAGTCAGAAGGCGAAGAGCGAGGTAACCTGTTATGGGTGCAACAAGAAGGGTCATTACAAATCGGAGTGTCCCAACTTGAAGGAAAACAAGAAGACTCGGAGGAAGAAGGCTCTCCAAGCTACGTGGGACGAGTCATTTTCAGAGGATGAAGAAGAAGCTCTGCACTCCAACCTCCTCGCGTTGACAGCCTTGGACAATCTCGACACCGAATCAAAATTGGAACCGGAAGAAAGCATCGGAATCGAAAAACTGTCAATTTCGGAAGACGGACAAATAACGGTAAGAGGCTATCCCGAATCGCAACTTTATGATTTAATTTCATATTTGTCTCGTATGTTGGCCAAAGCCAACGTTCGGGTTGAATCCCTTGTTGGGATCTCCCAGCACCAAAACATAAAAACACAGCGGAAACAAGATCCCTCGAGCGATCTATGCGAAAGAAAACTCGTACAAAGTTCATCTATCTAATAGATCTATCTAAGTGTATACCTTTGGAGTGTGCCCTTCGCTTATCCCGCTCGTCCAAGATGCGCCGGATCTCTTGCAAGTTCAAGTGTCTGTGCCTCTATTCATATCCACACGGACACGATCTCTCAACTTCGGGAAGAACTACCTTAGTTGTGCTAGCAACTTGAGGTAGTTTACCGAGAAGGAGGTTGCTTACTATCCGGTGTTCATCGGGGCTTGATTTGCCGACGATCAAGGAATCACCCACCTTAAGGGCACGCCAAGGAGTAGGGGCAAGTTATCCCCGAACCTTGTAAACCCTCCTTGTTAGCGATCTTGTGTGATTTGTCTAGTTTGTTTTTGTTTTCTGCATTTCTGCACTTCTCTACTTTCATTGTTTCCGCTGCGGTGCTACTAACTAATTGAGTGCAGAAATCTAATAAAAGCTCTAAGTCCAAGTGTTTGACTATATTCACCCCCTCCCCTCTCTAGCCATCCGGGTTCCAACAACAAATTCAACCAAACTACATACAACATATTGCAAAGTACCTAACAAAGTTCATAAACATACTAATAACTGACATATGATACAAAGTCACAAATACCATAAATACAACCATTAGTTTCGACCTACATAACCATAGTGCACAATAATAACTGACACATGATACAAAGTTCAGAAACATATTGCACAATTTTTTCCTCCCCCTGAAAACACCAATGCAGCCACCATTCAACCAGAACCAATACGTAAATCACCAATGTTGCCACTGATACATGTTTGCTTTCTCGAATGCAAGACCCTGCTTGATTCCCCTTCTAGCAATCTCTTTTTCCTGCAGAAGTGTATATCAAAAAGTATCATACTACCCATACAAATTATAGAGTATGATTGCAAAAATAAAACCAAGTGTTTACAAACAAATCAAACATACATAATTTTGAGCATAACAGCTAGTTTATAGCTTCTTTGCAGCTTCGCCTGTTGTGGCCTTTCTTATGGCAACGACTACACTTTGACGCACGTGTTTCAACTTGTGATGGTATTCTCTTAGTCCTCCTACGACCTGGCTGACTGCGAACATCTGGAGCATTGATTATATTTCCTTCATCAAGATTTGACTCATTATTGTCAACAGTTGGGATTGGATTAATAATTCCTTTGTATGCTTGGCGATACATTCTAATCTTGAAATACTGATCACAGAATTCATACAACGACAACGACTTCGACTCAATAGCAGCACAAGCATGCTTGCATGGAAGCTTAATGATCTGCCAAGCTCTGCACGAACAACTCTTATCAATTAAATCAACAGCAAAGGATTTTTCCCCATCAACTACCTCAAACCTCCAATTACATGACCGATGCACTCTCAACTTTCGGGATTCAAGATAAACACTAGCAATAGCCTTCTCCTTTTGGGGACTTAATTCCTTAACCATCGCATTGTTGATTCACGTCGCCGATGCATTATGTTCATGATTTGTATGCGTATGTGATCCACCATAGCCACAATAGGGAGATAACGAGCTGGTTTAACCCAATTATTCCAACACTCGACCATGTTATTATTCATAACACCCTATCTATCACTAAGAAATAAAGCATTTGCCCAACTTTATGGTTGGAAATGTACAATAAATCCTATGGCAAGTGGTATGGAGTCTATGATATTTTTTATATGTTGTTCATGCTCCTGCAAAAATAGAGCATATGCAGCGTTCTTAAATATCGAAGACCAGTGTTTTTTGTTATGTTTTGGATAACTTCGCATTACCTATAATGACAAAAAAACCTTTTTTATTCAAAACATGTATTAAAATTAAATTCAAATTCAAATTCAAAACAAAAGTAGGGTTTTAATTACCTGCTTCACAAAATTATCCACTAAATGTCTCAAACAATACGCATGGTAACTACCCATAAATAGTTGCTCAACTGCCTTCATAATCCCAGGGTGTCTATCGGAGAAAAATATGAACTTATTGAATGGAATACTTTGATATGAAAGTAGCACACTTCTCAAAAGATAAAAAAATTATTCACAATTATCATCATTCTCTGCATCCACTACCGAATAAGTAATTGTGAAAAGATCATCATTGGCATCCTTCGATATAGCAACTAGGATACTACCTTTATACTTATTCTTTATATGAGTCTCATCCAAAAAAATTAACGGCCTACAACCAATAACAAAACCAACTGCACATGCATGAAAACAAATGAATAGTAGTTTAAATTTATTAGTTACAGGATTAACCTCACACTCAGTAATACTGCGAGGATTTGTTTCTCGAATAGCATGACAATACCATCTTAACCTATCATAGCATCTCGTCTCTGTACCATGAATATCATGCATCGCTAATTCCTTGCCTATCCATACTTTGCGATAGTCTAACTCTACCTCATAATCTTTTTGCAAGTCTTTTTGAATTGTACAAGGGCGATAAGAGGGCTCTTCTCTCAATTTTTCTTTCACCACATTAGCAATCCAAGTTGCATTAACTTTAGGATATCCTCTAGTACATAGATTATTCTCACCACATGTATGTTGCAGGTTACATTTTCGAATCCCAAATATACCATCTGCTTTATATTTTGAAGCATAAATTCTCCATCCACAACTCCTTTCACTACAAATAGCAATAACCTTCTCGCTGTCATTTTTTCTATATAAAAATGAGCGTCTTGTAGCAACAGCATAGTTTTTAACACATCTTCTAAAATCAGCAACATCCGTGAATGTTTGCCCTTCACCATGAATGCAATTAATCCAAGCATCTATAGTATTCGGCAACAAAGTGTGTTCAATCTCCTCATCACTCCTAGATTGTGTCTGTTTCTCCTCAACCCTTACCAGTTTGATACAAAATTATTAAGATGAATCATACACAAATAAGTATAAAATATGGACATACCATACATACATAATGAAAGATATTAAATTTAAATAAGATTAATAGTGTCAAATAAACCATATCATATGCACTTATGCTAAAAGTAACATAACACAAAAATATGAAATGGTTACCTCTCCAAATTTAGGTTGCCAATGTATGCATTTCTACTCTCTACCCTCAAATCGATCATACTGAGCTTCAAACACATATGAAGATGTATCATATTCAGGACATCATCATCGTCATTCAAAGTCACGTACATCTTATATTGTGGCGCTATGTATTGCAGAATCATAGATTTAGGAGTAATCTCCGTACAATTTTTGCCAAGACTCACAAATATATCCAGTAAACTACAATCACTGAAAATTGAAATCACAAACAACTCATTCTTGCACTTACAATTACCCAAAAATGCAAGGTTGCAAGGCCCAGTTTCAGATTCCATTTTCAACCTAATCCACAAAAATATAACATTTTATTCAAATATAAACTGAAGATCAATGTATCATAAATTTTTTTCTCCATCAACCAAATATTGGCCATCAACTCGACAATCAACCAAAAATACACACAAAATCCCACAATCAACCAACAACTAAATGCAAATCTCATTGAATACACATAATAAAAAAAACTAAATGCAAATCTCATGGAATCATTCAATCAAAAAGATCAAACTCAGACTCACTGATAAAGGTGTGATCGCCTCTTTGAGTGAGGGCAAGAATGTGTGGCGTTACCAGTTGGGGCTACGGCCGAAAAAATGAGCTGAAAATTTGTTATTCCCTCTTTGAGTTACAGCAAGAAGGCGTGGCGCTGCCAGTTGGGGCTTCGACCGGAAAAATGAGTTGTAAAGGTGTGATCTCCTCTTCGATTTTGGCTTTCAATGCATCAACATCGGCTTTGTTCGTCACATTTTAGAGAAGGAAGTGGATGTTGAGTTAGGGCAGGCATTGCAGTTGATGGTTCGGGCGGAAATTTTGAGCTACCTACATATGAGTTTTAATTAAATTCATGGGTAATTAAGTAAATACACATTTTCAAGGGAGTTGCAGTTGGGTACCAGGTTTTAACAGAGAGTTAAAATTCATTTTCTCTGACCTGGAGACTGAAGACAGAGTTTGACCTGTCATTAAGGATTTAAAGCCAATTTCCCGTAGAAGGAATGGGCATGCAATAATATTCCATGCTATGCTATGTCATTATCGAGATATATATATATATATATATATATATATATATATAACTGTTAAAGGAAGTCCGAGGTTTTATAATATTACTCAATTATGAGTTCAATAATTTAAATGATCAAACTAAATTAAATTTTTAATATGAATCATATTAATTCGTATCATCATAATAACGGTTAATAAAAATTTGATTGAACTAACTAAATAGTTCAAAACTTAGTTCAATTAATTTGATTATTTAGATATTACTCAAAAAAATTTGATTTTTTAATTGATAGTTCAATTTCGATTTTAAAATTTTTTTATTTGATTAAATTGGGGGTAAATTTTCCTAAACTCCGCACTTACCAAGTCAACTTTGCATGCAATCCCTACACAAACATTTCTTTGCATGCAGTCCCTGATAGGATGTTTGGTGAGTATTATTTGAAAAAAATTGAGTATAAAAGTTAGAAAATTGAGTATGACAGATTGCATCCACCACATCAATAACCCTGTACTCAATTTTCACTCTTTTATACTCAAGTTTCACTCTTTTATACTCAGTTTCACTGATATATACTCAATTTTTACCCTTTTATACTCAAATACATCAGGGAGTAAAAATAAAGAAAAATTTATGTGGGGAGTGGTTGCAAAGTTCAAAGGGCTATTAGGAAGTTTATGACAATTTATCGTTAAATTGGATAAATCAAAATTAAAAAATTGAATTGGTAAATTTCCATAAAATAAAAAAAATCAATTTCAATTTTGATTAAATCTCTTATTATTCTAAAATAATTCGATAAATTTGATTTTTCACCGAATTAATTAATATTTTATTAATTTTATTTATTTATTTATTATTAATAAATTTAATCAATTCAATTAATTAAAAAATAGATTAATTAGTTTCGATTATTTTAACTGTAAATTATTTTTAAATCCTCAATTGAATCTTAAACTTTATCCTCAGTCACTATATCAGAAAAAGTTTATTTTCACTCCCTATATGTAAAGTTTCATTTGTTTCAGCTCCCTAATAAATATTACTTTACCTAATTACCCTTATTATTTTTTTTACAAAAAATCCAAAATGAGGTATAGTTCCTCCTAAATTCAGTATCATATAATTAAAATCTAATATATTTTCTATCAGATTAAGTATCATACTTTTTATACGTATAAAAAGTCCAGAGAAAATATAATTCTTCCTAAATTCAATATATTTTAATTAGAATTTAGTATATATTCTATTAAATTTAGCACAATTCTTTTTCCACTGGACCAATTGATTAGGAGTTCATACCTAATTGCACTTATTATTTTTAGGTACAAAAGTCCAAAATAATGTATAGTTCCTCCTAAATTCAGTATCATATAATTAAAATGTAGTATATTTTTTTATCAAATTAAGTACCACTCCAAAAGTAAGTATAATTATTTCTAAATTCAGTATATTTCAATTTGAATTAGTATATGTTCTATCAAATTGAGCACAATTCTTTTTCCTCCGGACTAATTGATTAGGAGTTCTTACCAATTAATTAGCTTAGGATGAATTGATTAGGTCATACTAAATTTGATATAAAATATACTAAATTTTAGTTAAATGATGTTGAATTTAGAAAGAATTATATTTGATTTCAGATTTTTTGTACTTAAAAAAATTGAGGGGTAATTTAGTAAATTTGTAGTTGAAATATATGAAACATTGCATATAAGAAGTGGAAATAAATTTTTTTTATATAGAAATTGAAGAGAAAATTGAATTTACATGCGGTAAATTTATGATAATTTTCTCTTATTTTAACCGAATGCTCATCTACGTTAATTTAAATCGATTATTTTAACCCAATGATCGATAGAAGTGGGTGAACCCAAACCGCCCTTGGATTTTAACTGCAAAGGGACAAGGCGAGGGTGGGCCCAGAGACCACTGCTGGGTCGTGGGCCCGATCGATTTCAGCCCACGTAATCACAACCAAGGACCGAATCAGCTGCCGCCATCGCCGGACCTGACGACAACACAACCATGTCATCTCATCCATCTCTTCCTTCCTTCTTCACGCGAACGTGGAGCAATCGGCGGCATCAAACAAAACGCTCCAAAACCCCAACGCCCGATCGCTCGCTTCTGGTCCGACGGCCATGGGAGAATATTCGCACGGCAACGGGCGGCGGAAATCCTTCACGGACCTGCATTCCAGATTGGAGCGTCTGGATAAATCCTTGGTACTCTTGCTTAATCGAATTGCATCTCGTTTTGATCATCTCCACGCCTCTTAATTTTTACCTAGTCATTGAAATTGACCTCGGTGACGTACACACATCAGATTGAACTGATGGAGGGGCGGCATAAGCTGTCGAAGACGACGTCGAGCGGCGGCACCGAGAGGCAATGTTTACTGCCCAATCTGCCCGTCGAAGCAGCCCATGAAAAAAGAGAGTTTTTTGATCGTGTCTCTCAGCTCGAGCACCGAGTGGCAAAGGTAGGAATTTTTGTATTCATAAAAACATTTATAGCCTTTAACTTTGATCAAAATGTTGGAGGATTCTTCCAAGATTTTATACTAAATTGAAATTACAAAACAATTTCAACTTATCTCTGTTGAGTGGCCGAGTTGAAAACCGAAGCTGCCGAGTGAGATCCGAGTGGCCGAGTGAGGTCCGAATGGAATCTCCCGACCCGAGCAGGTTTTCCCGAGTGGCCGAGTGAGATCCGAGTGAAATCTCCCGAGCGGCCGAGTGAGCTCCCGAATGAAGTTTCCCGAGCGGCCGAGTGAGCTCCCGACTGAAGTTTCCCGAGCGGCCGAGTGAGCTCCCGAATGAAGTTTCCCGAGCGGCCGAATGAGCTCCCGAATGAACGAGAGAGGTTTCCGAGTGGAGTTTCCCGAGCGGGATCTCCCGAACAGCAGTAGGACGTCTCCCGACCGGGGAGTTGCTGAGGTCTGCGCAGCGCAGTTTCCTTGAAACAGATTCGTCCTCCTCCGGCGGTGCTTCGAGGCTCAGATGGACTTCCGTCTCTCAGGATACAACAGCAGACCACGGGCACAACGGAGCACTCGTTGCTCGTGGCGAACTGAGGAGGTACCCGACTGCTATCAGCGGGGTCGGGAGCGAGGTGGAGTGGAGAAGAATTTCGCACTGCGTCTCTGCCTGTGCTCTCGGTCACGGCCTCCTTTTATAGGCTCAGACCTCGCAGTATTAAATGACGAATTAATCGTCATTTAATGGCATTTACCCGATCAGATCCAAACGTCTGGGACAAAATTAATGCATCAGTTACATTCGAGCAAAAATCAAATTGGCAAAACTTTGGTTCATCTGCTTGGACCGGTCCGACATTCGACGTGCGCGGGTCGTGCATGCACACGAGTGCACTTGGTTCAGTACAAATTCGGGCCCTGGATTTGCACCCCCCCGCGCACCCACGCGTGAGAGAGAGCCTCTCCCCTAGCATTTGTTCACAACTACCATGCTTGTGATACAATATAAACCAAATATTTTGCCTTAAACTCCCAATGTGGGACTAAAGGCCCCCCTCTCAAGGGGGCCCTTTTATTCTCCTCCTCACTTTCTTCTCAAGAGAAAGTAACAATGTGGGACTAAAAGTCCCTCCACCTCTTTTCCATTCACACCATATATCCTAAGATATATATAACACAAAATGCTCCGGGTTTATTATCCGATCTGCAGATCTCAGTAATTCTAGGGTTATACAATTGTTATTCCTATTTATGATGTCCATGTTCTCTTGAACATGAGCAAAACACCAAACTTGGATGAAAACTCCTTTGACTCACAGGTCAGTGAAAAGTATATTTCATCACTTGACATTTATCCAGCGAGAATACTAAAGCAAGTATGGTCGAAAAAATGAGTATTTTACTTGACTGTAGATACATTATTATAAAGAGCACTAGTTTCTAAATGTAGGTATACTAATTTAGTAGGCTTATATACATTGTGCAAGTATGATACAAGACAGGTATTTTAAACTGCACAAACTTAAGTAGATGTAGGTGCAATGATTTAGTAGATGCATTTGCACCTATGCGTTTAGAAGACCCACCAGCTTGGGCATCATTTGTAGCCCTGCTAGGTAAATTTTTAAGTGGATCACAAAGTGAACGCAGATGGTTACATATGGTATACATGATTTGCCTATGCAATTAAATACTTTATTTGTTCATTCAAACCAATTTAAACTCAATTTACTTAATACCTTAAGTTACTTTAGTTAGTAGCTTGTAGCTTGTAAATGTTAACTTAAATACTTATTTTAAATGTGACAAATACTTTAGATATCAATCTAAATATATTTTTAATTATATTTGAAAAACAGTATGTAACTTCTTTAATTATAAATGTGTTCCCCACTTGGGTACCCAGTTGACCCGTGGATGGTAGATTTGTTATAATAGAGTAGAAATCGATTACTATCGGGCGCATGTCTTAGGGGAAAAAACTCCTTCCAACCCCTAAGCTATAAGCTGACCCCATGCTTTATCTCCCTTGGGATGAGTTGTGAGGGACGCATGGAATGAGTGTAATCACTTTTGCTACAATTTAATTATAAATGTTTTATGTAGTGAGTCAATCACATACAGTTTACACATGTTTTTGAAGCATTGTATATATTAATTTTGCACTTATATATAAAAAAACATATTTTACTTAGATTGAGGGTGCATTGGTTCTATATTCCAAAATGCACTGCTTTAGTAGATGGTAATATACTTTTTCCAAGATGTATTTGTTTAGTACATGTTAGTATACCAGTTAAATAGACTTAGGTGCACTCATCTAGTAAAATCATAAAAAATTGCAAACATGATACTGTGCTTTGTAGCTTTAAGAGTCTATCCCAGGGCTACGGTGCAGTTGTAGGGCGATTAGTCGCTATCCTAGGCATCCGCGGTTCGATCTCCAGTTATAGCGTATTTGCAGGAATTTTTCCTCCAAATGGGGCGCGAATCCTGGGACGCTGGGCTTCTAGACCGCCCACCGCGAGCGCTTCCCTATTTATCCTGATGATCGGTGGGAAACTTTCGTAGGGCCGGGCCGGTCACTCTAGATTCATCTGCTACCTGGTCAACATTTTTCTGTAGCTTTAAGAGTCCTATGGACAAGATGCGTGACGAACACTTCCTTTACTTGGTCTTGAGTGAATGGGCCTTTGCTTGTTTAAACAGTACTTTCTTAGAATTACTTCCAGCCATTTAACCCTCCAAAAATAATATCCGATCAGTGTTACTGAATGTGAATTTGAAAAGTAAACTGCTTATATATTTATTCTGCATTTTTATGAACTTGTCGCTCGAGTAAGTTGTGGAATAGTTTGTCCTGTTTTTCAA
This sequence comes from Boesenbergia rotunda, assembly GCA_024364735.1. Taxonomy (NCBI): domain Eukaryota; kingdom Viridiplantae; phylum Streptophyta; class Magnoliopsida; order Zingiberales; family Zingiberaceae; genus Boesenbergia; species Boesenbergia rotunda. The sequence continues at coordinate 357,924 of JAGFNQ010007267.1, read as the reverse complement.
TTGTTTCGTTATCCTTAGACAACAATACTGATGTGGATGTTTGGTTCTGTAGTATTTCTATATTCTAGTTTCATATGTTTATGAATGGCCAAATAAATATCACTGTTTCCTTGTTAATATGTTTGTCAAGTAACATTCACGTAAAGACGACTATATTCTAAATCCACAAGTAGTTAGCCGTCACAGAAGCACATAATAAAATACACTAAAATGTGAATCGCTATATTCAGGCCTTTCTTTAATTATTTCTTCAGGTTTTCATCTCCTCTTTGATCTTTTAATTCATTCAAATATATTTAAATAAATGAGCAAAATTTTCTCTACATTTACAAATGTGAATTATGAAATATGATTGCTGAATTATGAGTTGCACTATATTTCAGTTCTTGGGTAGGTCTGGTGTCAGTTTCTGTATGACTTAATCAGTAATTACCTTCTTCAACATGTTCCAATTGTTTTCCACAGTTAAGGTTAGAAATTGAAGCAAGTTGCGACCCAAGCTCATCGACTGTAAGCTCTCTTGGGAACCCATCCATAAGGCTCAATTCCAGCAGTAAACAACCTTTTTCCACTAAAAATAAGCAAGAAATAGTTCCTGCACAACAGAAGGACAACCAACAAATAGTACTTGGAAAACCCTTCAAAAATAAGAATAATTTCAAGGTAAGCTTATCAGATATCTCTGTCAACATGCAATTTTATAAAAGATACCACTCTGGTGTTCTTATTGTATTTGTGGTTCATAGGTTCTTTTCTGTTCATCAGAATAGCAGCTCATTTTTTTCTGGCTTCTCTTAATTTGATAAATATCATACTCAAGCTAAATTTTAGAAGTTGAAACAAGTTTGTTGCTAACTCCTATATATATGCTTAAGCTCGTAACAGAGAGAAAAATGCTAAGATGAATATATAGATTTTTTTTTTAAAAAAAAGAAAAAGAATGTATGTAATTACTAATAAAGATAAAATAAAAATTTTAATATTCAAGAATAAATAGAGAGATGGCATGTACATGTTTAAAAATGATTCATAGATTTTAGGAAAAGTTTGGTTAACAAATTATAATCTTGTATATTTTGGATAAAATAAAAAACAATTAATATTTAAGAACAATTATGAACATGATTAATGACCATTAATAGATTAGATAACTAGAAAAGTTTTATATGTTACTGTGGAGTACATAAGGGATAAAGAAAGTTATGACAAGGATGCTGTTTTGCTTCCACTTTCAGTGTGAAATTGTAGAAGAGGAGGATGAATCCACAAGTGATCAGCAAGAAAAGGATGAGAAACTTCACACCGGCATGCAACAGAAAAAGATTAAGTCCAAACCTGGCAACTCATGGCGATATAAGAGGTTACTGGGGTGTTGATATGTTGGACTTGCCTCTTCAACACTTAACCAAAAGGAAACAAAAAAAAGTTTGTTTTATTCATTTATTCAAAAAAATGTTCTACGTTTTTTTTAGATTGTTATGTTTCATCTCAGTCATTTCTGCCAGAATCTTCATCTAGAAAGCTCATAATGTAATTTAAGTAGAGTTAGGACAGTTCATGTAACTGGACATGGGCACCGCAGAGTTCATGCTCCAGTTGTTAACATCCTTTAATTAGTTGAGTATGATTGATGATCTCTCAATTTTTTTTTTATTTTATGATATTAGGATTTATAAACTATTTTTTAAAGAAATTAAGTATTTGGAGATCGAGAATTTTTCTTCTTTTTGTCATGATAATGTGATGATCAATTACAATGAAATTGCTAAATTTCTTCTTCCTAAAATGATTTCATAAAACAGTTTTAACATTGTCAAATTTCCCCTAAACACTCTCCAAATGTATGAGTATTAATCTAAATTAATTTGCCATAATTTTAATGTATTATATCATTTATCAAGCTATTTTATGAAACATTTTGATTCCATCCATAGGAAAAGATTTGGATCGCAACTTTTTGGAATAGAAGGATTCAAATTGAGGATTCAAATAAACATTTCCAAACCAGGAGAACAAACTAAAAGGGTAACGGTTAATTTGGCACGCGAAGTTTTCATCAATACCAAGTTTTAAAAAACAAATTAAAAATTATTAAAAAATTATTTTCGTGACTCGACTAGCTAATCAATTGTGTTGTTTTTCTTCTCGTTTTGATTTTTTTTAATTCATTTTTTTATAATTGTAATTAGGAATTCCATTATACAGCTGGTTGAATGTAAGTATTTGTCCTTAATATCAATCTTAGTCTACCAGTAGACCTTAAACTGTCATGCAACACTCTTATTATATGATATAGTAGAAAGGTGATTAATTATCTAAGTATTCACGTTTTGATTTAATTACGATGAATTTTATAAAAAAATTTCTTTTAAATGAGAATATAACGGTGGAATATTAAACTTCTGAATCGTCTATTACAAATACTTCATGATTTATCTTAATATATCTTTAAACTGCCCAGCAGCAATTGCAAACTCCAGAATCGCATAATAAATTAAAGAAGCTGCGTCAACACGAGAAGTTCGGCGAGTAGATCGAGCCCAGAGTCAACTCAGCTTTGCACTTGTGAAGCTAATAATACTATAATAAAAGGTCAACATCTTCAGTCAAAATATGCTATTGGAGATGAAAAGGTGGAATCGTTATTTTAGCGATCTTTTGGTCCCGACCTCACAAGTGTTCAGAGGAGATAAATCACGGTTTTACTGATGGGGTAAGATGCCTGGGGCTGAGAGGATTTAAGCCAGTAGACTAAGTTTTTATCCCGTATACGACTGGCGACTCTCGAACCTTAGACCTCCGATGTAAACAGTCAGACACCTTACCAACTGAGCCAGCCCGTGGGGGCAAAATATGCTATTGGAGAAAAAAAAATGATGAACCAGGCAGCAGACAAATTAAACTTGGGATGACCGGCCCGGCCCCACGGAAGTTTTCCACCGGTCACCAGGGTAAATCGGGAAGCGCTCGCGGTGACCAGTCTAGAAGCCCAGCGTCTCAGGGTTCGCGCAAAATATGCTATTGGAGAGATGCACACAGAGAGGGCTCATGAACCCATCAAACTCGATCATCAAACTCAATCAAAAGTTCCTGTTTTCTACTTGCGAGATGATTCTTAAAACTTTCATTAATCTAAAGAGCATCAGAGAAGATTGTAAGTCTAATTACATATTGGAAAACCACAAGTTCTAGTTTTCTCTTGCAGTGGTTACAATACCTCTCATTCATGTACAGCTGTGTCCTAAGCAAGATGCATGTGAATAGAAGGCAAAGTTTTTTTCACACTCTGTGATCTCTATGATTAAAGTGAACCACTGGGCCGAGCCAAAGCCATTCCATCACTGTAGCTTCTCTGTGGTTCTTCCCTGAACATGGCCATGGAAGCTGACGGCAAGGAGTGCAGGTGCAAGGCACTCGCAGAGGATCTATTGAGGAAGATGACCAGGCTTCCTGTTAAACTATGGCTGAGTGCTTTGAGAGTGGGTAGAGAAGATCCAAGACGAATCATTCATGCTGTAAAAGTTGGGGTAGCACTGACGTCCGTCTCCTGCTTGTACCTCTTGAATCCATTGTTCGAAGGGATTGGACAGAGTGCAATGTGGGCTGTCATGACTGTGGTTGTGGTGCTTGAGTTCACTGCAGGTGACTGACTTAATTCACCATCTACAGCAGAGTTTATCAGGCGACGAAGTGTATTTATATTTTTGTTGTGCATTTTTCAGGTGCAACTTTGTGCAAAGGGCTAAACAGAGGATTTGGCACATTGTGTGCGGCATCCCTTGCTTTTTTCATAGAAGTTGTGGCACAGAAGTCAGGCAAAGAGTTTCATGCTATATTCATAGGAATTTCTGTATTTCTAGTAGGTAAAAAAAAAAAATCTCCACTCGAGCAAATCATTTCCTTTACATTTCTGTATATGATCTAGCATGTGCTTCATGTTTGCTCTGCACCAGGATTCCTGGCTACATACTTGAGATTTGTTCCATACATAAAGAAGAACTACGAGTATGGTGTAGTGATTTTCCTACTGACGTTCAATCTAATAACGATATCGAGTTTCCGGGTCGATGATGTGCTGAAGTTGACAAGGGAACGTCTGTCGGCGATCGCTATCGGCTGCGGCGTTTGCCTCTTCATTAGCCTCTTCATTTTACCAAATTGGTCAGGTGAAGACCTGCACAGTTCCACAGTCCACAAGCTCGAAGTCTTAGCAAGATCTATCGAAGGTGGCCAGCAACATTCCTAGCTAATAACTAACAGTGATTACTGAAACATTACTAACCTATAGCATATCAGCTTGTGTGCATGAATTCTTTCAGAATCAAGACAAGGAATCTCAGGTCAGGGAAGAGAAGTCATCCAAGGATGAAATATACAAGGGATACAGAGCAGTCTTGGACTCCAAATCCAGTGATGAGACTCTCGTGAGTTGCTGCAGTTATTTTTTCTACTAGTGCAAATCCATCTTGAAATTAAATGGTGACACGGTTGCAATCTCAGGCACTCTTTGCGAGCTGGGAACCGAGGCATTCCAGGCACTGCTACAGCTTTCCATGGGAGCAGTATGTCAAGCTTGGTGCTATCATCAGACACTTTGGCTACACTGCTGTGGCACTTCATGGATGCTTGGAATCAGAAATTCAGGTATTGGAATATAGGAAATATTCTAATTCGATTCTTTGTGTTTGTAAGCGTGTGAGATTTTTGGAAATGTCTCTGTGCTTGGCCTTTGCAGACCCCTCAATCTGTGCGGTCGCTGTTCCGGGACCCGTGCGTCCGCGTCGCCGGCGAAGTGCGCAAGGTCCTGGACGAGCTCGCGAGGAGCATAAGGAACCGCCGGCACTGCTCCCCTGACGTCCTGTCCGACTATCTCCACGAGGCCCTGCACGACCTCAACTCCGCCATCAAGTCCCAGCCCCGCCTCTTCCTCAGCTCCAAGAGCTCCCGCCGCGCCGCCGCAGAGCGGAGGCCGGCAGCTGAAAAAAGCACGGCTCTGACGTCGGCCAAATCCGACATCACTTCCGTGCTGGCGCCGGAGTGGCGGGGAGGCAAGCTTGCGGCGGCGTATCAGCCGCCGGTGAAGGAGGCGAAGGTGTTGAGGCCGACGCTGAGCAAGATCGCCTTAACGAGCCTGGAATTCTCGGAGGCGCTGCCCTTCGCTGCGTTCGCGTCGCTGCTGGTGGAGATGGTGGCGAGGCTGGAGCTGGTGATCGAGGAGGTGGAGGAGCTGAGCAGGGCCGCCAATTTTAAGGAGTTTTCGCAGCAGGACATTGCGATCGAGATGGAGCGCGTTGCGGCCGTGAAGGATTTCCACAACCATGGGGTTTGCCATTCGGCCACAGACTGATGATGACCGACAATGAAATGTGTAGATTTACTGGCGGCGCAGTACGTAGCTCGAATATCTAACGAAAATGAAGATGAACTCTTCGTCCACGTTGTCGGATTAACCTGCGCTGGTATTAATTCTGGAATTAGTCGAAATATTTTCATAAAAAAGTTTTAAAATATGATGGCCTCCTAATCAATAAAGAACAGAATTCATCTTTCCAATCTCTAAGACAGAAAATTTCATTTTGATTTCCTATAATTTCCGTAATTTTCTTCTTTATATAGTTCAAAATAGTATATTATATTTTTAGAATTTATAAAACAAAATATAAGAACCTGCGCCTACCGATTTCAAGATTTCTCATTTCTATATCTAACTAATTTCCTAATATCCAAATCATAGGATGCATTCGCAAAAATTACCTCTTTTCTAACGTGTTATTTATTAAAAAATTTATCATTCTTAATTTATATTATCAAAATAGATCTAGAAATAGAGATATAAAGAAAACTCCTATTGGGATCCATATGAGTTAGAAAAGGTAAATATCTTCATTCGCTTCTTTAAATTTAATTTATAATGAAAAACTTAGAGTAATAATATCATCTCAATTTACTTGGTATCCATTTTTTTAAGGAGACTAATCCAAGAGTCTGGCTCTCTCTTATACTATTCACTATGAAAATCTCATTATCAGAATTTATTCGAAGGTGAAAAAATCTTATACAATTTAGAACACAAAAAAAATACAAATTAGGCTGCAAAATAAATTGAGAATGACTTTATAGCAACGAATCTTGTTTTATTGTTCTTTTTTTTCTTTGGATTGTCTCTTGCTTTGTTGTTCTTTCTTTCTTTGATTGTCTCTTGGTGATGAAAACTACAACAACATTTCTTCTCCAAACACTCAAAAACTAGTGTGAACTTATATATGAGTTTTACTTCAAATCTTCATGAAAACTCTTATTTCAATGCCTCCTAATTGATTGATATTTTCCCAAACAATTGATACGTTAGTTCAATCATTCAAAACCTACAAAACGATTTTTTTTCGTATGTCCAATCAATTGATAAGTTATACCAATCTATTCGATAACTTCTAATTTATTACCTAATTGATTCTAAAGTTTTTTATGTTTTTTCACGAAAATCTCTCAATCGATTGTCCAATTGATTCCAGTATTTTCTATGAACATGAAAACATACTACAATCGATTAGCCTAATCGATTAATAAAAGTTGAATCGATTACTTAATTCATTCAACATTTTTCTATTTATTTCATAAGCTATTCTGTCCTGATGATTAGAGAATCAACCTACTCGAGCCGGTCTTGATCGATTAGGAAATCTAAAAACATATACGAGTAAAATATGATATTGTAAAATACGGAGGATAAATGGAATTTATCTTCTTAAATCAGAGGGTTAGTGTGACGGGCAAGCGCTAGGACGGGAAGGGGAGGGTTCGCTTCTGCATCGGGATCGGATCGGCTAATTACCGGCATCGCCGGATGGCAGCGGCGCTACTAGGGGAGGACGGAAGGGGCTACGAGCTCGCTAGGAGGCTCGATGGGTGCGGGGCATGGCGTGCGTGGCTGGGCGACGGCGCCTACTCTGCCTTCGTTCACCATCTCTCATCCCCCGCTTCCTGGGAAGCCTTCATGTCCCCTTCGGCCAGCTCGCCCTCGAATTCCCGGGCTCATCTCCACTTACAGCTCCGCGTTCGTGCCCTCCTCTTTGACAAGGCCTCCGCCGCTCTCTTCCTCCACCCCGCCCCCTCCCCCAGCAACAGTGTTCCTTCCTTCGCAGAGATTAATCCGGACTGTAAGCGCTAATTTTTAACAATTTGTTGGCTCATGATCAACGTGTTGTTCTTTTTACCGTTTTGTGGGAAATCAAGAAATATTTTACCGTTCTTGTAAAATTTCTTTTTAGAATTGCCTTCCCATTCAGTTTTTTTTTAATTTTTAATTAAGCATCAACCAGTCGTCTTACAATCAACATCAAGCATTTTTTGCGAGCTATTAAGGGAAATTTTGTTAACTTTATCCCAAGCTAGGTTTCTAAAATGTGTAGCATGATCAGCTTCCACACACATATCTTTTTGTTGGTATCCTGTTAGCCAGCCTATCATCTTCAGTTTACTCAAACGACTTGGTGAAATCTGACAAGGGATCAATAAGGTTTCTCGATTGTTCATGACAGAAATGTTGTTTACTCTAGTCGAATATGGAGTTCTTAACATATTCTTTAATCTTTATTTACATTAAAAAAAAATATAGCATGTTTAAAATTAAAATACATTAAATCTATTACCCATCAAAACATAACTAAGTTACTCATATGACTTGAGGAAATAAAAAAAAAAGAATATAACTTAAACAAATCATATCTTGCCTCAGATACTTGGCACGATTCCTAAAATAACCTCTAATCACATTCTTTAGTTTATGTAAATATGAGCATAATAAATTAGAAAGGTCAGTGTGTTCATCAAGGTTGGAAGTAATGCAGGGTAAGTGGGATTCAATCATTCAATGTTTGTGTATATTGTCTTGCTCACGTATCTCATGTTACTGTCTCTATGTGAATATGATACAACATCATGAAACACTCAACACCTGTAAGTAAAGTATAGTGTCTTTATGTGAATATCACCACAGTTTTAAAGTTGATGTCTCCATGTTCCTATCTTGTTTGTACTCCACCTTCTATATTTTGGGTAGGATCATGAGCGTGAGACCATGGGTTTCTCCCACACTCTAATGCAGTTTCACAAATACCGGCTTAAGTGCACCATTGCAATCACTATGTAACTCAATTTAATTGTCACTCCTACAAACTGGACAAATCACATGTATATGGCATATTCCCTCTTTCAAGGTGAAACTGCCTTAAGGTTTGTGTTTGTACATAGTAAATCTCGATTCTGTGACTCTAATATGTACTTATGGATCTCTTTTGGGCATTCTCTTATGGAGTTGTGACATAATGTGAATATGTATAATCAAACTATAACATACTCATGGATCTCTTTTGGACATTCTGAAATGGAGGCAACTTTGCAGAATGCCATCTTTGGGTTTGCTGTAAGTCAGGAACCATATATATATATACATAATATTTATTAGGGAGAGGAGGGCTGGGGAGGAGAAAAAGGCATGCGGTGAGGATGCCAAGTCTATGACCTCTCCTCAAATGGGAATGGGTAAGAAACCCTAGAAAAAAACCTACTCTGATACTAGGTTTATACGAAATTGAGATAATCAGAGCACTTAAGTATTGCATAAGAAAAATGAGCCATACGTCCATACTAATATCCCAAGATAATATCTAATGGCTAAACACCCAATGTGGATCAAACTATTTACTCTTTTATGTTTGAATAATGAATGCAGCAGTAAATTTCCTTCTGTCTAGCCTCTTGATGAATAATTCTCTAACATGTTGATGTCCAATTATTCAACTACATACTTTTGACATTTTCAATGTTCTAAAAATTCTTTTCGTTTGCTTTCAAGTGCTAAGGTTTGGTTGTTGTTGTTTTTCACTTAATCTTTTCATTTCTAAGAGTCTTCTTTTTCACTGGCTTTCAGATCTGCAGTTGCATGGTGATGATATATATTATTCATTGGAAGATTGCCAACAAGATGGTGTTCAGAATGATGTAGGCTCTTCCCTCCTAATTAATTGATGCACCTGTATCTTGTTTGTTCAAGTAATTACCATTTTTTCTTTAATCTGTCAAAATCAAATATATCCTTAGAGTAGGGGTATATTCTTTACTTCCAAAAGTTTTAAGGACACTTGGATGGACACTTAAGAGTAGGTTTAATCATCTAATTTTAAAGGGTTTCTTCATGTTGATTATGAAGCTCCAGTTTCTTTGGTCAAGCTTCTATTTTTCCAGTCTATTTCATTCTTATTCTTTGTACTCATTATAGGTTTGTTAGTTATATTTTGCTTGTGCTTTTAAAACAAATGAGAACTAGACCATTATATATGTATTAGATAAGAGTAACGAGAAAGTGTATTGGAATTTAGTCTAGTTGATAGATAAAAGATGTAACACATTTGCAAAATTGTGTGGCTAGACAGGCTACTAATAGGTTGAAAGTTTACAAGATCATACAAGGTCATTCTTTTTGTTAATTCCTATTCATGTAGTGTAGCTGACATATCAATTGCAACTTCATTTCATATGCTCAGTTTTCAGGCCAGTTTAGTTGGAAATTTTATTTCCCTTTCACACAGTTGAACTTGGGATCGTAGAGCAATACTATTAAATGAAAAAAAGGGAATAACTAGTATTTCAACATGGTCGACGACATCATTTTAAACAAAAAGTTAGCCATAACTATGTCAATTTAAGCATGGTTGACAACACCTGTCTACCAACGCTCTGTCCTAAGTTGTCAGTTATTAAAGTTCAACTCAGTAACAAACAACTTTAACTTCTGTTTTAAAGCCTTTTCAGTTATTGTTTGAAAAAAAAAAATTACTGGCTTGTGTTCAACTTAAGCCAAGAGTATTGCTTGTTTTGAATACATTTAAGCCAAGAGTATAGCCAGATCAAAGACATTACATTAATTCTATTTAATTTGTAGCTAATCTTAAACCTTGCTTTAAACCTTTTTACTCTTCGGTTTCCTCTCTTCAATGCAACCTCAATATAAATTTTGAGGTCAAGTGATGCTTCTATACCTGATGTTGATAAAGCATGACTTTGCCATTAACCTTATACAGTTTGACTTATACATAAAAGAAAACTAAATATAATTATTACTTATTATTTTAATTTTTTTTATCATTAAGGACTCATTGTGAAAAGCATCGCATATAACGTTGAACCACACTTTTGATATTTAATTAAAAGGAAGGTGCTTTGATGTTTTTGCTAAGTTTTTACCCTTTAGTTAGGGATTTCTTTGTTTGTAATTTACCTTTTCCTTTAACCAAGTTGTGAAATTAATAATTTTATATAGTTTAAATATATTAGTTAATAGGAAGCAGGTATTCATGATGCTTTCATTAAAATAAAAAAGGGTTTAAATGGAGAATAAATTATGGAATCTTTTGTGATCGTTGTGTGTCCCTTAGGTTAAATGGAAAAATTCTATAAGATTACAATACTATTTGCAATCCTTATGGATCAGAGTGTTTGACTATTAGAAAACAATATGTACAAATATTAATGTGACAAAAATAATAATGCTAAATGAGAGAAAATAGATTTAATTCGTATCAAATGTTGCAAGATTACAAATAGAATTTTCTGTAGGATCGATTCCGTACGCTAGAGGGGGGGGTGAATAGCGTTTCTTCGATTCTTTTCACCTACGTTGTTAGTTGCGCAGCGGAAATACAAACAAAAATAAAACTAATAACAATAAACAACGCTAACAAATCAGATTTACTTGATATCCACCTCGGACGGGTGACTAATCCAAGAATCCGTCGGTGGATCACTCCCCAGATAACCTCCGGCTAGCTCTTGTCACTCCTTGTGGGTGGAGAAACCTCGCCACAATTACCTTGACAATCCCTGAGCACAAAGACTACTATCTTGCCTTTAACCAAGAGGTCCAAGACAAGATTCGTCAAGAGTCTCAGCCACCGCGAAGTCCTCTTTAAATAGAACCTTAGGCTGACAACTCGCCACTAGTCGACTGCTCCCAGGGCAGTCGACTGGTGCCACTGAAAATCGACCGTCACAACCCCAACGTTCGAATTTTCAGCCAACTCACCAGCCTCTACCAGTCGACTGCTCCCATATCAGTCGACTGGTCCAGAGTCCAGAACCTTTCTGTGAGTTTTACCAGTCGACTGCCCCAATAGCAGTTGACTGCCCCACTCACACACCTAGGGTTTCCTTTCCCGAGTACACTTCTCTCAGCACTCAGACCCTAGGACTTTTCCGAGTACAATCACACAGCACTCGTACCCTCACGACTCGACTGACTCCTCATTCGCAGCCTCGACTATTGCCTTCGCGCTCTCTTCATCTTCGGCTCCCGTCCCTCGGATGCACGCAAGCCTCTAGCTTGCCTCCACGCCATCCTTCACGCATGCCTCGAAGTCCGCGCCCCTCAGTTCATCGTCCCTGCTCTCCAAGGTCCCTCAGGTACGCACACAAGCCTCTAGCTTGTCTCCATGCCACCCTTCACCGTACTGAGGCCGTCCAGTCAAGTCCATATGTGTAACCTGTACCTCCTGCACACTCAACATACACATATGAGAACACAAGGGAAACCTAACTTATACCCTTTGCTCAAACATCAAAACACATGGTCACTCCGGACCATAGATTGCCTCAACAATCTCCCCCTTTTTGATGTTTGACAATATGTTTAAGTTAGGGAAAATAAATAGTAAAGAATAGCAAAAATAATGCTAAACAAATGCATGTGCAATGCATACATAGATCCTATCCCAAGGCATCCTACACCTAACCCTCGAAGTTAGGATTTTTCACACCTAACCCTCCAAGTTAGGACTTTGCACACACCTAACTTCCCAAGTTAGGAATTTCCTCCAAAACGGGCTTTTTAAATCTTTTCCCAAGCTCCCCCTACATTGGACTTACAAAGGCTTTTTAAGAACCTCTCCAAGGTTCCCCTTACGCCAAGAATGGAGCAATCATGCTCCCCTTTAATCTCAGCTCCCCCTAAACCTAAGGTTTCCCTCAAAGGCGTGTTTGGTTTCCCACTTAAACCCAACACTTCTCCCCCTTTGCCATATATCAAAAAGATCCCAATAATATCCCAATTATCGGTTCTTTTAATCCCTAATGGTCCTAAACACAGTGTATTAACCCCCATACACTTGTTTTACACCATTTTGACTCCAAACCAGCTGCTGATACACAAATCAGCCCTGGGCAGTCGACTGCCTCCCATGACAGTCGATTGATACTCTGAATATCAGTTTTCTGGCCAAATTCAGAAATTCGCCAGAAATTCCACAAATCTCCAAAAATTCCCAAATTTTATGGAGAACTTTGTGGTACCTATACGTACATAGGAAAAATACATCCAACCATGTATCTATCACCTCCCAAGTTTGACACAAAACCCAAAAATTTTCTATGAAAATTAAGGCAACTAGGAGGCAACCTCCCCCTTAACCTATGCTTTCTCCCAATTTTCATTTTTCCCAGATTAAGTTCTACCCAACTTAACCTCCTAACACCTTTCATCAAGTTAAACCTAACTTGACACCCAAAGTTCTTTCCTTTGACACTATCAAAGGATTGCCCAAAGCAACCTTTCCCCTACTGCCAAAAAAAACTCAACAAAACCCGGAAAACTCTAAAGGTTTGCAAGCACACTTGTTAGGATATACCCTATCGTAGAAAAATATTATTCTATGAAAAATACAAATGTGCTTGACTTTTGGTAGCAATTCTAATTTCCTTAAACATTGACATTTTGTATCAATCTTGAACTCTATTTATGATTCCTTGTGTTTGTCAATTCTAACCATCATCAATTCACACAAGGAATTTGTCCTCAATTCTTTTTTTTCCCATATCCTTAATATGATGAAAGTCTCCCCTTTTTTATCTCTTAACCTTAGATAAACATTCACTTATCAATCTTTCTTGATTTTCAAAATATTAATAAAGCCTTATTAGGTCATGGGGTAACACTCTAGTCAAGGAATATGAAATCATAATCAAGACTTTTAACCCAAAGCCATATCCTATAATCCAAATTTGCACTCTCTTACTATCCAAAATACCCTTTTGCAAACTCTTACAGATCAGTCGACTGCCCGTATGGCAGTCGACTGCCAAAACGAACAGAGAGTTTCTGGGCTGAAATTCACTCTGATCAGTCGACTGCCCCTTAGGGCAGTCGACTGATACCTGAATTTCAGGTTTTCAGCCCAAATTCAGTAATGCCTAAATAATTCTACAAATCTCCAAAAAATTTGAAATTTTGTGGGGAGATTTGTAAAGCCTATATCTACTTGGGAAAAATATGTTTCCAAATAACTGTACTCCAGATCCCAAGATTGGCACGAAATTCTAATTTCTCTAAATTGTATCAATTTGACTTCTCCCAAAAGTTCTAATTTTGACTTCTCCTCAATGTATCTTCCTGTACTTGATCATAATTCATTTCTAACACTGAATTACATGGTATTTACACATTAAAACCTAATTTTATCAATTATAACCTTATTTTCACCTTTTTCTCCTTAGATTATCTTTTTAATGTGCTAAAACCTAGGATTAAGACTTACTCAAGTCTTCCAACCTCTTTTGACACATTTCACCTAATTTCCTAGGAGAGAAATTCTTGAGATCCATTTACCATGGACCCCAAAGGCTCCTAGAGCTCCCCCTTGAGCTCTGAGCCCTAGCCACCTCTCTAGGTGACTCTACCCACACTAGACCACACCGGTGTGCCCTCGGTGACTCTTGGCCTACAAAATGAACCTTCTTAACCTTAGACACCTTGTCTTTGGTTAAATTGTTCCTTCTACCCTCAAATGACACCCCCTTGCCATTTTTGGTCTTCTCCTTCTTGCCAAGATTATATGCTTCTCCAACATACTTCTTTTTGTTGGCCTTGGAGGTCTTAGACTGGTAGCCCAACCCCGATCTATCATAGTTAGGGTTTAGACTACCCAACACCATATCTAGACCCTTAGATCCAATTTTGAATCTTTCTAGGGTCTTTTCCAATGTATCAAGTCTTGCCCTCAAGGCTTGATTTTCCCTTGCCATGTTTCTAACCTTAGTTTCCATATGTCCACCTTAGACATTCCTAGACCTACCCTCTTTTATAGGCACATTCCTCCCCTTCTTGGGATTAATACCATGATCCTTAGGTCTAGAGGTCTTGGGCTCATGATGCATGCTTTTCTTAAGGTTATGATCTACCTTGTTACTCATATTCCTATCATTATACTTAAATCCAAAATTATGCACAATTAAGCATTTTTCATTAAATCTAGCATGCATGGAAGAATTATTTAACTTATTTTTAACATGCATAGAGGAACTAAACTTAGAATTACACTTTAACTTAGGGTTAGGAATTACCTCCCTTACCCTTGTAGTCCCTCCTTGATGTGAGCTTTTTCTCTTCTTTCTTTCCTCCTTTTCCCATATTCTTAGATGCTCCATTTTCTTGATTTCACTCTTCTTTAGGCATTTGGTGTGGTAGTGCCCTAATTCTCCACATGTGAAGCATCTAATCTTCTTTTTCTTTTCTTGGGCTTCTCCATTCTTACAATTCATGTTAGATTTAAATTGAATGAACTCGGGTTTAGAGAGTACCTCCTTCTTACCATTTGGACACTTATCTTTGTAGTGTCCCTTTTCGTTGCAACCAAAGCATATAATATGCTCCTTTCTCTTGGCTTTGGTGGAGATAGAGGCTAGGTTGTCTTCAACCTTGGATGAAGAGGATGCTTCCTCTTGTTCCGGTATAGATGAGGGTCTCTCCTTCCCCTCAATTCTTGAGATCGATACTTCCTCTTCTTCTCTTGAGGAAGTTGATGATTCTTCTTCCGTTTTCTCCTCTTCGGATGTCGAGCTCCTCTCCTCATCCGATTGGTCCTTCTCCTCTTCTTGGACCATTAAGCCCATTTCCTTAGGCTCTTCTTCTCCTTCTACTCGTGTAGGGTTTTCATGAAGCGTTTCTAATTTGATCCACAATTCATGTGCATTTTTGTATGTCCCTACACCATTCAAAATATTGTTAGGCAAAATATTTATCAAAATACTAATTACCTTCTCGTTGGCCTTGGATTTGTTTTGTTGTTCTTGATTCCAGTATCTAGGTTTAAGCCTCTTCCCGTGCTTATCCTTTGGAATCTTGAAGGGCTCTTCAAGCGTGATCCGAAGGTCCCACACCATTCCAAATCATGTCTCGATCCTCGCCTTCCAATATCCGAAATCCTCATGGTCGTAGGGCGGTGGAGTGAAGATGTCTTCCCCAAATTTGTCTTCCATCATTTTTCTTCCTCTAGCTTTCTTTGCTCCCTTGGCGGTTAGTCCAATCAAGAGCGGCCTTTCGCTTTGATACCAATTGTAGGATCGATTCTGTACGCTAGAGGGGGGAATAGCGTTTCTTCGATTATTTTCACCTACGTTGTTAGTTGCGCAACGGAAATACAAACAAAAATAAAACTAACAACAATAAACAACGCTAACAAACGAGATTTACTTGGTATCCACCTCGGACGGGTGACTAATCCAAGAATCCATCGGTGGATCACTCCCCGGATAACCTCCGGCTAGCTCTTGTCGCTCCTTGTGGGTGGAGAAACCTCGCCACAATTACCTTGACAATCCCTGAGCACAAAGACTACTATCTTGCCTTTAACCAAGACAAAATTCGTCAAGAGTCTCAGCCACCACGAAGTCCTCTTTA
Organism: Boesenbergia rotunda; assembly: GCA_024364735.1. NCBI lineage: Eukaryota > Viridiplantae > Streptophyta > Magnoliopsida > Zingiberales > Zingiberaceae > Boesenbergia > Boesenbergia rotunda. The sequence continues at coordinate 342,200 of JAGFNQ010007267.1, read as the reverse complement.
AATAGAACCTTAGGCTGACAACTCGCCACCAGTCGACTGCTCCCAGGGCAGTCAACTGGTGCCACTGAAAATCGACCGTCACAACCCCAACGTTCGAATTTTCAGCCAACTCACCAGCCTCTACCAGTCGACTGCTCCCATATTAGTCGACTGGTCCAGAGTCCAGAACCTTTCTGTGAGTTTTACCAGTCGACTGCCCCACTCACACACCTAGGGTTTCCTTTCCCGAGTACACTTCTCTCAGCACTCAGACCCTAGGACTTTCCCGAGTACAATCACACATCACTCGTACCCTCACGACTCGACTGACTCCTCATTCGCAGCCTCGACTATTGCCTTCGCGCTCTCTTCATCTTCGGCTCCCGTCCCTCGGATGCACGCAAGCCTCTAGCTTGCCTCCACGCCATCCTTCACGCATGCCTCGAAGTCCGCGCCCCTCAGTTCATCGTCCCTGCTCTCCAAGGTCCCTTAGGTGCGCACACAAGCCTTCAGCTTGTCTCCATGCCACCCTTCACCGTATTGAGGCCGTCCAGTCAAGTCCATATGTGTAACTTGTACATTCTGCACACTCAACATACACATATGAGAACACAAGGGAAACCTAACTTAAACCCTTTGCCCAAACATCAAAACACATGGTCACTCCGGACCACAGATTGCCTCAACATTTTCAACTAGAAGAGTGGAATTAGTTAAAGTGGAAGTGTACGGAGCATAGGGAGAGAAAAAAGAACCTATCTAGTGTAATGAAAAGTTATTTAATTGCTTTGAATAGGTTTCTAGTTATATAACTTGGCATAGAATTCAATGGAGGGATGGAATTCATGTAATCAATTCCAAACAATTGGGGCAAACACGTGCTTGATAATGGTGGTATTAACGAAGTTGTTGTAGAAACTAATGTTGTTTTAAGTTCCTGATGTAGCACAAGAGGAGATTGAGTATTGTAAGGGTTCCTAGTCATCACACATAGGGGGATTGTATTGCATAACCAAAGAAAACTCTTAAATTGATATCTATTTCATATCCCAGCATTACAGCAATACACACATTTATACTAGGACTCACAAAGAACTCGAGCAATATAAATGCTAATAGACGGAATCATTGAAAATACAAAGAATTGGTGCAGTTTGCACTAATAGTTAAACTCAGGTTTTGATGAATGACAAATAGGTTAAAGTTAGGGTTGTGGTTTTCTAACCTTGTGCGGGATTGAAAGGCTTAAGACTTACACCAGACCGAAGTCCAGGATGGTGAAGTCCTAGCAAAAAGCCTAAGGTGGTGGAGGCTTAGCAAAAGTCCATTTGGGTCCGTGGGGCTGTCTACTGGCCGAAGTCCTGGCAAAAGTCCAAGGTAGTGGAGTCTTGGCAAAAGTCCAAGTTGGTGGAGACTTGGCAAAAGTCATGGTGGGTTAAGGAGCTGAGTAAAGCTACACAAGGTAAGTGAGGTAAGTCACTGGAAGAGCGAATTCTGGTGAGGACGAGTCCCAGTTAGGGACTTTAGGCACGGTCCAACTTAGAACTATTTCGGATCTCTAAATTGAGGTCTTTGACTAGATCTTGGTCTTGGGAAGACAGAGTCTATTTAATACTTATTTCACTTAGTCCATGATGTATGTTTACTAACCTTGTTTTGCAGAGTATATTTGTTTTTTTGGACTAAATTGGTTTTGCAGAGATTTTTCTGCAAAAGTTCCCTCGGATGAACAGTACCCGAGGCGCCTCAAGTGGATGAGAGCGGCTTCATGAAGTCTACGCTGAAGATGGAATTTCAGCTAGCTAAGACGCCTCAGTTCAGATCCGAGACGCCTCAGTTGGGAACTAACACGTCACAATTGGGATCTGAGGCGCCTTCCAAGGGATAAGCAGCGACAGCAATGGCTTCGGATCAGGATCAAGTTTGACTGAACTGAGGCGCCTCAGATACCCTTTATAAGGGTGTCCTGACCGAGAGCTAGAGGATAACAACTTCTTCTACATTCTTCAAGCTTACGCGCTCATCCTGCGACTTTCTCGTCTTCCTGCTGCGGCCCCGCTTCGACACGACTATGTCCGACTACTGTCGGAAGACCAACGCCAACACACAAGCCGATAAAGATCATACTACGGTGTTGGGTAACGAAATATTGTTTATTTGCTTGTACTTAATTTGAAAAAGGGAAGTGTAGGGTTGTTACACTTCCCCATCTCTTGCACTCGATCACTCTACCGGGAGTTTACCGGTAGAGGGTACTAGTAGATTGCCCATCGGAAAGGTCCAAGGGACTTGGGTCTTACAGTAAGAGTTGTTGAAGGCTCTAAGTAAGTAAAACCAATTGTGTTCTTTTACGCATATCTCTCGCTTTACTTTTTTGCTGTATTCACTCACGCTTTCTTTAATTCGAAAAAATGACACAAAGGACTCATAATAAAGACACATAGAAAACTTAAAAGACTCATAAATATGCTACAAATTTCCAAGCATGAGAAAATACTGACTTTTGACTTCAACCCTTAGGAATTGTTTAATTTTATATCATTTTTCAAATAGGTTTATAATCTTCCAAAACATGTCAAATTAATAGCGGAGTTTAGAATCTTTATAGACTTTTAATGGAGTTTGCCACTTGTCTCCATCAACTTTTCCCGTGTGAGAAAAACTCATCCTTGGCAAGTTAAAAGCATGGAATTTTTCATAAAGATCTCTATTCAGTTATTGAATTCATCATCAGTAATCGATGTGCATTCAGAAAGGGATCGTGTCTTCCATTTGATAAGATACTTTTGATAACCGCTTCCCTTTTCAAATACAATTTGATGATCAATTGCATCTTCAATGCCGTCTTTCATTGTTTGAATTGATGGCAAACAAGCATTATGTGCATTACTTGCCATAACATCTTCATGTTCGGAATATAAACTGAGACCCTCAATGTTGAAGACATTGCTAAGAATATAAAGTGAGACCCTCAATGTTGAAGACATTGCTAATACCCATATCTGCTGGTAGCTTCAGGACACAAGCATTAGAGTTAATTTACTTTAAAATTTTATAGGGTTCAACATTCCTGGAATGAAATGTCTTATAAACCCCTCTTGGATATTGTTCTGGCCTTATACGAACCATAAGCATATTGCCTTCCTGAAATTCAGCAAACTTCCTTTTCAAATCAACATGTGTTTTATATCTTTCATTGCTTAGAACAATTTTTCGCTTGACATCATCATGTATATCTTGTATGTGTTTGCTAAAAGCATCAGCTTTAACACTTGGTCTTGCCTCTAATGGTAAAGGAACCAAATCAATTGGCTTTTTAGGAAGCATACCTATAACAATTTTGAATGGGCTGCATCCAGTAGGAAGAATTTGATCCCATGTGGTAACATGATCTCCAACCAGGCAACAAAGTAAATCACCCAAACTTCTAGTGACTACCTCTGTCTGGCCATTTGTTTGAGGGTGAAAAGAAGAAGAAAACTTCAACCTTGTATTCATATTTCCATAAGGTAGAAACAATTGTTAATGGTAACCCATGAAGATAAACAATTTCCTTGAAGAAAAGTTTAACAATATGATGCCTTTGAACATGGAATGAAGTGAGCCATTTTTGATAACCAATCCACCATTATAAATATAGAGTCATGCCCTCTAATGGTTTTAGGCAAACCAAGCACAAAATCCATGCTTAGATCTTGCCATGGATTGTGTGGCATAGGTAGAGGCATATATAAACTAATATTTTTCTTTCTTCCTTTAGATAATTGGCATGTGCGATGTTGAGAGACAATCTTGGCCATATCCTTCTTAAGGCTAGGCCAATAGAAATGGTCTTTTGCAATGGTTTTATCCCTTCCAAAATGACATGCTGCCCCTCCATCATGCAACTCTATATCACTTGTTCACAAAGACAACTATTATGCAAACAAAGTCGAGTTCACTTAAAGAGATAATCACCATGCAGCGAAAAATCTGAGAAATTTCCATGCTGTCCTGCAATTAAATCAGAAAATATATCGCAGAAATCTTTGCACAAAGGATAGTCTTTCTTAAGTAGTTCAAATCCCACCACTTGTATTGCCATAGAAGAAAGAATATATACCACTCTACTAAGTGCATCAGTTGCTTTGTTTTCAACTCAAGATTTGTGTTTGATTACAAAGGTATATTCTTGTAAGAAAGAGACCCACTTCCCATGTCGATGACTTTATTTTTGATGAGAATTGATATATTGAAGAACTTGGTGATCAAAATATAGAACAAACTCTTATGGAAGGAGGTAATGTCGCCAATGACGCAAAGCTTGAACTACGGCATAAAATTTCTTATCATAAGTGGAATATTGTTGTTTCGCCTCATTCAACTTCTCACTAAAATATGCAATAGGATGCCCTTCTTAACTTAATACGCCTTCGATTCCGACGTTAGATGCATCACGTCACTTCCAATACCTTTGAAAAATCTAGTAGTTGAAGAATTGGAGCTTCAACCAATCTTTTTCTTACTTCTTGAAAAACTTTTAAAGCTGTGCTGGTCCAAACAAATGATTCTCTCTTCATGCAATCAGTTATAGGGGCCATAATATTGCTGAAATTTTTTATGAAACGCCTATAAAATGTTGCTAGGCCATGAAAACTTCTGATTTCTTGTAGTGCCCTAGGCAATAACCATTCTTGGATGTCTTTTACCTTATTAGGATCTGCCTCTAATTCTCTAGATGAAGCCACGAAGTCCAAAAATACCACAGAGGAAGTCATGAAGGAATATTTCTTTAAATTTATATAAAGCTTCTTTCTACAAAGAATCCTCATGACTTGTTGCAAATGGATAACCTTATGTGCTTGATTCCCACAACAAACCAACATTTAAAAAATGGATGTTCGTCACTAATTTGCACCTTCGACTTTTGTAGTAAGAATATGCTTAACAACACTTGTCAAAGAAGTGGCAAAATAATCTTCAACGTAAATTCCATAATCAAAAGAATTTTCTTCTCCTTTTGCTTTTTGATTTTCAACATCATCTTCATGCACTATCCCAAGATTCTTTTTAGGACAATTATAAGCCATATGAATCATTTGGTGACAATTGAAACATATGCTGCCCTTGTTCTTTAACTCGGTTAGTTTCAAAGGCGGTTTGGAGTCACTTTGCTAATTAACACCCTATTTAGAAACTTTTTAAGCAAAGGAATTGAATTGAATTCCATCAATAATTGAATTCTATTAAGAATTGAATTCAATTCTCATGTTTGGAATAAATTAGTAAAAAACAGAATTGAATTGACTTCCTTGACTTGGAATCTATCAGAATTGAATTCAATTCTTATATTTTTACCATTTTGTCCTTCATTCAAATGGTGTTGAGTGAGAAATAAGGGCTATTTAGTCATTTTCATTTGTCAGAGCAATTCTCTTCACAAATCAGACCTCTTTAGGTCTAATTTATTTTGAAGGATTTGAAGGAAATTGAATTCCAATTCCTTATCAATTCTTGACTGAAAATGTGTTCCAAACGGTGGAATTGAATTCCAATTCTTGAAGGAATTCAATTCCACCTCTTTCCAAACAGGGTGTAAATGAGTTGACGAATTCACGTCTTGCATGCCAGTTGGTTTCATGATTTTTTTTATTCATCGTTGAAACTCCAGGCTTCTTAACAAATGACTAACTCAGGTATTCCTCCATATCCAAAACAACTTGGAAAGCTTGTTCTAGGATGTAAAGCGGTTGTCTTAATAATTTCCTTTTGATTTCAAATCTTAATCCAGCTTTAAACCTTGCAAGAGTTTGTCTAGGATCTTCAATAATTTGGCTTCTTGTCTTTAACTCATCGAACTTTTGCATGTACTCACCCACAAGCAAGTGATGCTACTTGCAATTAATAAGCTGATCACATAACTTTTCATAGTAATTTGTAGGCGAATACTTCTCTCGTTTGGCTTTCATCTCTTGCCATGAGTTGCTTGGTGGTTGCCCTTATCTCCTTATGTTTGCTTCCACACTAGTCCACCATATCTTTGCTAAACTCACGAGCTTCATTCGAGCAAGTCTTACTCTTTGATTATTTGACATGTCGTACCAATTAAAATATTCTTCTATTGTTGTAAGTTAATCAACAAATAAAGTGAGGTTCACTTTTCCTTCAAAATCTGATACCTCAGTTCAAACCTTCTTTGTGATATCTCCAACAACATCTTGGTAATTGTTTTCTACCTCAGAAATCCTCTAGCTCACTTAGAAAAAGGTGTTGCGGCCGAGGTGTTGGAAATCCTTCTTGAATCAAGTTGTTTGATGTTTGCTTGAGATGTTATCCTTGCTCTCCTTGGATTTGATCACCTTTAGATTGAGAAATCATGATTTCAACACCATTTAAACGAATTTGCATGCCATTAAGTTGGTCCATCATGCAAATAGTATTTCATCAGTTGATTATCAGTCAACTTTCTTCTAAAGCTCCTCCTAAATCTTGTAGGCATACTAAAGCTCTAAAGCCCTGATACTAAATATGATGTAGCACAAGAGGAGATTTAGTGTGGCAGTTTGGGGAGTAGAAATCTTGAATAAAGTGGTAAGAAATGTAGAACTTAGATATCACACCTAAGGGTTCCTAGGCATCACACCATAGGGGGATTGTATCTCACAACCTAAGAGTACTCTCAAAATATTGATATCTATTTTATTTTTCAACATTATAACAGTACACACATTTATACTAGGACTCACAAAGGACTCAAGCAACATAAATGCTAATAGATGGACTCATTGAAAACACAAACGACTCATAAAGACACATAGAAAACTTAAGACTCATAACTATGTTACAATTTTCCAAGCATGGAAATTAAAGCATATTAGAATTGTTGGTCATTTAATGTTGACTTTTGACTTGACCCTTAGGAATTGATGACTTTATATCATTTTCCAAGTAGGTTTATCATTGTGCATGACATGCCACATTAATAGTAGAGTTTTAGAATCTTTATTTCTGCGTATAGACTTTTAATAGAGTTTGTCATTTGTCTCCAGCAGTTCCTTTTGAAGAGATTCTGGGCTCCAAACTTAAGGACCTCTGCACATTGTTTTTTTTTTTTGCTTTGTAGTAATGATCAATGGTCAATATTTCTTTACTCTTCTTGAAATAGTGAAGTTGNCTTGAGGAGAGATCTTGTCATGGCCATCACGGTGCGATTACGACGCTCCACTACACCATTCTGTTGGGGTGTGTAGGGAGCCATAAGGTGCCGCTCGATTCCTTCATTTCGCAGAACCGAGTGAACTCCGTGGATAGAAACTCGCCGCCTCGGTCTGTTCGAAGTGTTCTGATCTTGTATTCAGTCTTTTCTCCATCAAGGATTTGAACTTCTTGAATGCTTGGAATGCATCACTCTTTGATGCCAATACAAACACCCACATCCACCTTGTAAAATCATCAACAATCAAAAGAAAATACTTATTACCGGCTTCTCCGCTCTAAAGTTTGCTTGGTACGGGATTTGAACTTCTTGAATGCTTGGAATGCATCACTCTTGGTGTGATTGGCCCACAAATATCAGCATGGAGAAGTTCCAACGGCTTCTCCGCTCTAAAGTTTGCTTGGTACGGGAATAACGACCTTGCATGCTTGACGATCACACACACCTCGTAAAGCTTGTTCGGCTGGGGCAGTAGTGGCATATCAACCGCCAATTTCTTCTCCCCCAACAGATTCAAGTCATGGAAATTGACATGCCCGAGCCTTGCATGCCACAACCAAGTTGGGTCTTCTAGGCTTGCTAGGAGACAGAATTGCTTGAATGTTTCAAGGTTATCTTGTACAAGCGATTTTGTGTTTGCTTTACTAGCATCAAGAGCTTCCCTGCTCCTATCAATCACCTTCATGGTATCTCCTTCCATGTGCACCTCGTTCCCAGTTTCTGTCAATTGACCAAGACTTATGATATTACTACAAAGTTTTGGAATGTAGTATACCTCATGGAGAGCCTTCTGATCGTCGTTCTTGCATTTGAACACAACCGTCCCTTGCCCATGATCTCAATGGTTGATCCATCGCCAAACCTCACCTTCCAGTGATGGTTTCATCTAGTTCTTGAAACTTCTCGCGATGGCCCGTCATGTGGTTGTTGGCACCGTTGTCAAGGTACCAGACGTCTTTATCTTCCTCTTTCTTAACGTTGCGATACATCTCTGGTAGAAACCTTTCTTCACTAAGCAGAATCATATCTTGCGCTCTCGCTAGCGTGAGACTCCTTGTGGGACACGCTCATCATTAGTGCTGGCTCTTCATCGGTGGCGCAAGTGAGGTGAGCCTCATTATCACGATGCTTGTTGTAGCATTTGGACGCATAATGCCCCATTTTCTCACAATTGAAGCACTTTGTATGGCTCTTGTCACGAGTGTCACTGTTGTTGCCGCTAGTGCCTCCTGCACTGTCTTGGCACTGCGTACCACGACCACTACTGCGCCCTCGCCCACGCCCACGCCCACGCCATTTGCCATGACTAGGGCTGCTCGACCCACACCCCTGCCTCCTGACAAAGTGTCCACGTTGCTCCCCTTCTATCGCATTTGCCATTCGACATGAGTAAGTAGGAGCTCACATTCAGTGCCGTTTGGTATTGCCGCATAATCGTAGTGTTCGTTCCTCGTATGCCTTCAGTCGTCCTATAGTCTCCTCAAATGGTATCTTCTCAAGGTCATGGACTGCTCAATACCAGCAACAATAGGGAAGAATTTATCATGGACAGAATCGAGCAACTTCTTTACCAAAGAGGAATCTTCAAGCGCGGCACCCAGAGTGGAGAACTTGCTGCTCATAGCGCTGAGTTTGCTGGCAAACTCGTCAATAGTATCGGTCTCCTTCATCCGGAGGGCGTCAAACTCGCTCTTCAACGTTTGTACGTGAGCCTTCTTCACTCGTTCACTGCCTAGGCGCCTCAGCTTGAGGCTGTCTCGAACTTCTTTCGCTGTCTTCTTTGTTGCGATTTGGAGAAGAATGTCTTCGGGATACACTGCAAGATGTATGCACGTGCCTTTTGTCCTTCTTAGCATCCACTTTGACTCCTTCCACTGTCTCCATCCTATCCCACTGGCTTCACCGTATCCCAGACGCTCTGGGCATCAAGAATCGCCTCTGTCTTTATTGTCCACACAGTATAATTGTGAGGGCTTAGCATCGAATAGGGAAATGACACTCCACCGTTCTCCTTCACACCAGCTTGTGGGATGCCTAGCATTTTGTGGAATCGTGGATTCTTGGGTGTTCTATACGACCAACGCTTTGATACCAAATGTTGGTGGCTTAGAATAATGAGTAGCACTCTGCCGTCTCACACACCCAAAGAAGGAAGAAAGACAGGGAAAAAATAACAAAGGAGAAGTTCTTATAAAAAATTGATTTCCCTTCTACATAATCTTATGTTGTATTTATACACTATAAGTGATAAGAGATTAGCCATAAAATAGAAAAGGCTATCACCCTAAGATCTACAAAACTAGGAAAGATCCATAAAATTAGGAAAGGCTAACTAAAGACTAAGCCATAAAAAAATTATCAAAATAATTATTTATTTTCTCACAGAGACAGCTAATGAAGACGCTGGGAACGGAACGAGCAAATCACTTTTTGCACATCAACAACAGATATTCATGAGAAAAACTAGTACGTACTAAGTAATCAATAGTTGTGTAAAGGATAATATTTAGAGTGAACGGTGTTGAAAAAATATCTAAGTGGTGACGGATCCTCCTCCCATAGTCCCATGTGTCTTATTCTCAAGGATGACGCCAAAATATTTTGGTCCAAGAATGTGAGATGATTCAACTGCTTGACATTTGTGATCAGACAACAACTTCTCTGATGAACATGGTCTTTTAAAAATCGAGTGAGAAGTCGATTGCCAAGAAGTTGGTAGTCGGGAAGTTAGTCTATTTTCTTGGAGAAGAATCAACACGAGATTAGAAGGGGAGCCAAAGGATGTATTAGTGTTGTACTTCCGTCGCTCAAGTTAAATATTGAATAATGAAAATAGAAATGTTGCAGTTGTGCATTGAATTGTCATACCTCTCCCTATCTTCACATATATTGAGTGACCATTAACTAATGTTGAATTCTCTATTGAATTTCTTACTTATGTCGAATGCTATCTCAAAAGCCGACTTCTTTACCTTTTAGACTATTCTTCGAAGCGCCACGTATGAAGTATTCTGACTAAATCAAAGAATATACACATGAAATAATATTGACTCAGTCAATACTGACAACTCAGGAAGTCGACAGCCAACAATTCAAGAAGTCAACAGTCGGACAATAAGGAAATTGAAAGATTAACCCTACCACATAGCTCCAGCGTTGACTAAACTTTGACCTTGCCACATGACTCCTGTGATGACCGAATTAAATACTTTGTTCTACTTAGATTTTTATATTGACCCAGTCAAGAACTAACACATGAGCCCCTTTACTTATCTTACCATCAACACTCTTTTTATTTTTGCCCTATATAAAAATGATCCGGTCGGATGTTTGACCCCGTTGAATGGTTCCTTTTATGAGATTGACTAGGTTTCGAGGGGTCGAGCGAAGGGTCACAGAGTGCACCCATCTAGGATAGGGGAATAGTTGGTCGAACGACCCACAAGTGGTCAACTGGTGCTCTATCGGAGGTCAGCCAGTCGACCACACAACAAGCTTGCCCATGTGAGTTGGATAGTTGGAAAGATGGTGGGGTAATCGTTCAGCAGGTTGAACTAAGTTAGAGGGTCTCAAGTCGTCTAGCCGTTCGAGCAGCTGCACCTTGCCTGTCCAACTGACATCTGTCCGCCCGATTGGGTATACACTTCTCGAAGGTAATGACTCCTTGAGGCTCGAAACTCCCTCTTCTAGGAGGGTCTGTTTTACCAATCAGTCAGTCAGCAAATTAGAAAGGATGCAGACGGATGGGCAACAAGCCTTCAAGAATCTTATACGGAGGATACAATTTAATGGGAATTAAGGCATAAAGGTCTGCGAATAGATTCTTCGGATTCACATGGTACTTTGAGGGCTAGCAAGTCGGCGCATGTAGACCAATATGCGTCAAGCAATTAAGAGAGGGGGTGATCGTATAACCTATATATAGTACTTCGAGGGGATAACAAGTCAATGCGCGGAGACCAATATACGTCAGGCAATTAAGAGGGGTGATTATACAGCTGGACATGACAGATGACAACCTTATCTCTTCTTTAACCAACAAATCATGCCTCCAAATCTAAGCATTTAAGCCTAGTAGGTTTTGGTTTGCCGCCACACCTACATAAGGGTTCTCATTTCTTCACGCGCAGGTATATTTTACAGTTCTTCTACTGTTTTCACTCTCCTTCTTTGCGGGAGCGCTGACTTGATTGTCAAAGTGTTTGCGTCGGGACCTCCAGATCAGCCTCTAATTATCCTTTTTCTTGCAGTTCACAGGCATTCATAACTTCTCCTGAGCATCCGACCGGCTCCCCCAAGCGTCCGCCCAATCGGTCGACGGTCAATCCTCGGTCAACTTCTAAGCCTCATTGTCAGTCGGTTGTCCTCGTTTGCTGACAGGATTAAAAACTATTTTGAGTTTTCATATATTTAAGTAGAAGATTAATATATTTTATGCAAAATATTTTTTTATAAAAATATTGTAATCTTAAACTATTTATAAAATAATTTACCCTCCCGAATCAAAAATATTCTGAGATAAAAGGCGTTCTTTGCTTAAAAAAAAATATAATTATAAGAGAAAAGTTTGCTCGTTTTAAATTACAAAGTATGCCAGTTAATAATTATTTTATATACACTGCAATATAAAATGGCATAATGGTGTATTTATATCAAATTATAAGCTGCAGATATGGATCATGATGTCGAGAATTACAAATTAAGCCGAAAAAAAAAGATATGGTAATTAGTGTGTCAGTGGATAGTCCTCATCGACGCATCCACTCATCAAATCGAATAGGATTTTTTTTCCCGCGACAACCGAAAATAATTAGGTCCTTTCATAAATAATCAAAGAAAGATTTAAAATTCGATTCTTAGTTGTGATGCACTGTTAAAGGATTTTTTTTCTAGTGAAAAGTAAATTTAAAAATATTAATCGGTTGGATAGACTTTTATAAATATTTTTTGATTTATTTTAGTAGTTGATGACAAATTTTGGTAGCATCAATCTCTCATTTCAGAATTAGTTTGTTTGAAAATCTAGATGTAAAAAATAAAATTCAATAAGGCTGATTAATTAAGTCTCCGTGATTTTTTTTAAATACGTGGTCATCCTGAAAAGAGTTTTTTTTTTGTTATATGTGTCATTGAAAAATTAATTAAATATTTAAAAATTAAATCCTAATTATTAGCGTATCAAAAAAAATATTTTAATAGGATGACAATCATAAGAATAATATGCTAGTTTAAATAGTTTTTTTTAATTATTAATGTGGTTTTTTCAATCTCGGACGATTGATTCGATTCTATAGAAATTTTTTATCGACAGTGAAGATAAATCGAGAAATATTCACGACGAGCGATCCAGAAGCCCAATGTCCCAGAATTCGCATCTCATTTGTAGAAAAAATTTCTATAAAATACATCGTAGTTGAGGATCAAATCGCGAATACCTAAAATGACAATTAGTTGCCGTAGTTAGGGTTCGCGTCCCAGGTTTTTAAATGGGTTTATGTGAGTACGTCTCGATTCGAAAATTGTAATATATCTGACCCAGAAAAAAAAACAAAGAAACCAGAGGATAACATGAAATGAAAACACAGCGAGGCTACGTGAACGGAATGGTCACAAAAGGAAGCTCGCTTTACGTGTGGGCGCGACAACAGCTCCTCAAACACAGCATGCTGATGAATAAATTCCCATCACCTTGTCACGTATACCTGCAAAGGAATCATCATTAGACTGTGCAGGAGAAACGGAAGGTTTCAACTCATGAATCATGTTTCATCATGACTATCAGTAATCAATTAAACGTCGGCGAAAATTGCTCAAAATTCCATCCCACCCGCTGCAATAAAATTGCTGCTCATATATATCCTGCATGAAAATGAAACATACACTTATCTTGTTATCATGTATATATGTTTTGTTAGTTCATAACAGAATCAGTTTTCTAGTTTAATTAGAGATGACAGTACTATACACTGATAGAGTATAGTATTTTGAATCAAGGGGGCAAAGAAAATTTGGTCTCTCTTGGTAACTTCCCACAGCTATATTGAACTGCAAGGAGAGATCGACAGATGCAGTTCAAGAAAGCTGTGGAAGGCTACGAAGAGGATCATGTAGCGAACACCAAAAGCAAGAGGAGGAGGAGGAGGAGGAGGAGTACTGATCGATGTTACTTGATAAAAGAGGGTGAGGTAGAAGGTGCAGAGGAGAGGGATAGAGTAGATGGGCTATTTATAGATGAGGGGTTGGTCATCATGGATCGGATGCAAATTTACGACGCAATCCCGAGAAGAATCTACGCATAGGAACAGCTTTGTTATTTTTTCTATTTTTTTTAACTCTTTTAGTTAAAAACGCTTCCAAAAAAATAAAAAATAAAATTTGGCAAGTGTATCAAAGACTTTAAAGTGAATTAAATTTTAATAGTCAAACTGTTTTTTTTGGTCTGTAGGGGAGATAGGTACCAAAAAAAAGTGTTTTTTTAAGTGAATAAAATTTTAATATTAAAAGTGTTTTTTTGTGTATGACAAAAACATGGAATCTGACATTCAGGGGTCTCACATTGCCGAGGTTTATTTATGAAAAATAAATCAAAAAATTATAATTGACAATTACGAAAAGATTTTTTTTAATTTCATCGGGATTCGAATTCTTATTTATTTATTATAATAATATCTATCCTGTAATAAGTAATTCAACCATGTTCATAATAACTAATTCAATCATATTTATTTTTAGGGTTATGGTACAGTGGTAAAATAACTAATCATTATCCTAAATATCCACGGTTCGATTTTTAATTACGACATATTTATAGAAATTTTTTCTCCAAATGAGGAGCGAACCCTGGGACGTTGGACTTCTAGACTGCCCACTACGAATGCTTCTTGATTTATCCTGACGATCGATAGGAAATTTCTATAAGGCAGAGTCGATCGTATGAGATTGAAAAAAATTTATTAATTATTTTTTTTAATTCAATCATGTTCGAGGAGAGATTGGTCAAAAAAATCTATAGGTTTGATGAATCTGGCAAAAAGATTAAAATTTAATGGGCGATTACTACGTTATTACATTATGCGTTTAGTTTAAGTTATCATATATAATCTTAATTATGTGATTATTAAATCATCACATAATCAAGAAAATGAAGAATAAAACACAACCTAAAATTGTTTGATTCAACTTAGGTAATTATCAAATAAAATCTTATTTATTTGTAGATATTGTCTATAACATAATATAATATTTTACCGTATTAACTTTTAAAATTTATTTAGATAATTTTATTAAATTTTAAATTAAATTTATTTAATTTATTAAAATTTTAATTAAAATATTATATTAAAAAAATATTCGTCACCCACACCAATGTCGGTGTCGATGTCGATCGTCGGTGTCCGACGTAAGCAGTTGGTGTCCAACACCGGCGGTCGGTGGCCGGCTGTTTGCGCACGGCGCCGGTCGCCGACCGATCGGCGCCAAGTGTCGATCGCCAGCGACCGCCAGCTAGCTATCAGCGCCGGCGGTCGACCGATCGGCGCCGATCGCCGATCGCCGTCGACGGTCGCCGTCGGTCGTTGCCGGCGGTAGCCGGCCACCGGCGGTCATCGATCGTCGTCGGTCGCCAGTCGCGGGGCGTGGTTGCCGGTTGTCAGCCACGAATAATGCTTCCGGAATTTAATAAATTTATAATTGTTAATTTCGTCTTAAATATAAATATTAGAGGATAATTTTAGAATGATAAGTTTCATAACCCCGGAATCAAGAAAAAACTTTATTTTTCTAAGGTTTTTCGATTCCAGGTTGTATGCCCATATGCTGACGTGTCGTGTTTCGATCATTATTTGGGAATCGCTGATTATGTAAACCAAACAAAATTTTTGTTGAAAATCTTGAATGGATAACCAAGATTATTAAGAATAAACCTCAACCAAACACATCCTAAGCTTGAACATGAATAATTTCTTTTGGTATTCTACGTCCATTCTTACTTGAACCAATACGCCCATACCTACATGAACCAATTCTTGGTATAGTTTTTGTCATATTTTATCATCTTATAACTCTGAGTTAGAAATATAAAAAAGAAATGATACGGAAATATCCATTTCATGTTAAAAGAAATCTCCCTCCTGTTCTACCTTTATTTTAAAAAGTTTTTTTTTGTTTTGAAAGGGTTATCCTTGTCGCTGTTTATGTCTCAGATTGGAACAAATCACTATCGTCCGCGTCGATGGATCTTATGATTTTTTTGGAATTAAACTAAAAAATTTGTTATTTGAATTAAATTTGGGGGAATATGAAATGAGCCACCATTGTTAGTGATTGTTTTTCTGAACTCGATATTTTTTAAAAAAAAATCAAAATAATACCTCAGTTGATGTTATTTTTGGTTGGACCAATAGAATTCATATTTTTTTCATACAATTATAATATTATTTATTTTTGAGATTAAGTCCGCTCGTAGATTTATTTTAAATAGATATTTTTGAATTTTATCCATAAAATTTAATATCAATGAAAATATCTTTTAATCCTTCTCACTGTTTTGACAATTTATTAGGGATTTTTATCGGGAGCCCCCTACTATTATTTTCATAGTCCGGGCTTCCCTTATCTCCTTCAATTTTCCATGAGACCGATAAAATTTTTATATATTTTTATAATAATATAATATTATTCACAAATTTAAATTCTTATAGATTTATTTTTAGATACATCTAAATAGTCATATATAAATTGGGATATCTTTTGTCTTATAATCTTATAATTTTTTCATATATTTTCTAACCGCGACCATTTGTAGGTGCAGATAATTTGTTAAGAGACAAAGTCTTGATTATGAACTACATAAAGGTAAAGTCAAATGGGAGTTGAGGTCTTGATAGGAAGTTCGTGCAAGTCAATTGAAAGCTGAAAACTTAGCAACTAAGTCTAGATGGTTCAATTGAGAGCTGATACTTTGGGTTCCGAAACAACAAATTCACAATGTTTGTGCAAACTCAAATTACTATGCATGCAAAAAGTTAAAGTTAGCATCTAATCTAAATAAGCCTCCGAACTTAGGTGGAGTTTAACCAATTGCATGTTTTACTTAGACTAGGTTGAAATGGTACCAAATCAATTTCACATGTAAAAAATTGTTTTCACATATTACTTTACTTATTTCTAGTTTTCACAAATTACTATGTGGGCTCGTAGTGTGCGATCTGGAGGTAGAGTATGAAGTGTTGGGATGAAGAAGAATGGGGATAAAAAATTAGGGCTCTTTTTTTAACCATGAGATGGTTTGGATTTGAATCAACGGGAAATCCATATCTGGATGAAGAGCTCAGATCACTCCAGATCTGAACGATTGATCAGGATGGCTGGATCTGAGTGGATGCATCGGATTACTTTAGATCTGAATCAACGAATCGAATTCTCCGTCTCTGTTTAACACTAGTAACTCTTGGACGACTTAGATCTCCAGCAAATGCTCAGCTTCAGATCTTCATTAAATGCCCAGATTGCTCCAGATCTTTCGTCAAGGTCTAGATCGCTTCAAATCTTCAATTCTCTACGAGACAATATGCCCATTTTTAGATTTAATTTCAAGAGCATAGAAAAAAATACACCAAAAACTCTAAATAGATCCAAACTCGTAAAATATGTTATCAATCAATAATCAAGCATATGAGATGATAAAAGTGTCAAATATGAGAATTAAAATAATGCGTTAAAATGTTAATTATCAATGTGTGGCTAAGACAGAGGTCGCGTCAACAGTTCAATCCTCTTGATCTGATAAGACTTTTATTTCTTAATATCTGATCAACTTAATTTATTAGGACTTTCGCATAACCTATTAGGACTTTCGCATTAAATTCTGCACTCTTAAGATAATTATCAGATCACAATGGCTTAATTTTAAATCTTTATCAATATCAAAATATACGTTGGATTAGTGCTTCCTGAACCATCAACTGCCTCCCAAGCTTCTAGTCTTCTAGACTAGACCTCCAGCAGTCGACTCCATCTTGGCTAAAGTAAACTACTTATGCCCTATATTACTAAAATCTAATAGGGATTTTATGTTACCTCTAGTAACATGAATCCCTAAAAATACAAAAATGAAAGTCAAGATATGACAATAAGATACATGACTCAACAACTAAGTCGTGGTTCAAGAATGATAAATGATATCGTCTTCACGGGATAGACTGATAATTAATATGTGAATATTTTCATTTCAAAAGTGATAAATAATACAATGAAAAATGCAAAGTTAATGTTAATATTTAATCTATGACTAAGTGCATAAAGCAAAAAAGAGTGAAATGACCTAATAACAACTAGGACCCTAAGGCCAATTGGTAAAAATGCTTGCAATCTGAACCCATCTATAAAACATAATTCTTCAGCTCTGAGCTGGACAGAGTTGAAGTTGGTTAGAGGTGGGAGTCTGGTCACCGCCAAAGAAATGGATATATAAGATCAAGGTTAATAAATGGAAATAGGGTTCAGGGAAAGGTAGGGTAGGCAAAGAAAATCAATAAAATGTGGAAAATCTAAAATAAACAAAAATAAATACATATTAGAAAGGAAATCTAAAATAAAATTATATTGGTAAAAAATCTATTTAAAAAAATTAAATGGAAAAAATTCTTGATTAGATAATCATAAATTTATTTTTATTTTAATAAAATAAAACATCTAAAAAAATGTAAACTCCTATTCTCTATTAAGCCGTTCTCTTCTTTTTCGCGTATCTTTCTAACCCTAACTAAATCTTTAATCTCTTTTTTCTCCTATGTAGACAAGTCATATCTTGTTGTTGAGACCGCGTTACGCGGACCCACCTTGTCCATCAGCACGATCATGTCTCCCGGCCACTATCGCGACCGATGCTTTGGCATGCACGTTTTCAACTCACATGATCATTGTCTTGGTTGCGTGCGCACCCAACTCATACGAACACCAAATAGATAGATGAAGTCCAAATGGATCAATAGGTTCGAGACATCTGACAATAATGAGGGATCAAATGCTAAACAAAGCAAGCTCAAACAAATCAATTAGACCAGATGTTTGGCAAGAAAGATAAATAAAGGTACATCTTAGGGAAGAGAGGATACTGTGTCCTCATTGAGGGGGCAAATTAGGTGTTGATTCGACTAAGAATCCAACTTAAATTTTAAAATCGAGATCAAACAGTTACTTAGCTATTTTAATTATATCATACATATATTATGTTTGTTATTCCGTACTAACTCTGTTTCACAAGGTTCGGTGACCAAAAGGTAAGTTGGGTCAACTGAATGGTTGGGCTATCCAACAGATGAATTCGGTCGACTGGAAGCTGATAAGGCATAGTAATATGATAAAGCAGTCCTCTATGCTAACGTGACACCTGATGTCGATGAGAATAAGTCTCAGGATGCAGACGTAGCGGAGTATAAACTTCAAAAAGGTGAAGTGGCGGTTACCTTATTTGATAGAAAAGGTGATGATGAAGTCCATCTTTCACCGTATTAGATACTAAAGAAATCCTATTTTAAGCTTATATAACCTTTTCTTAAACGCTTTTCTACTACTAATAAATAGTGCTTAGTGACAAAGAAGAGATAGGAAGAAATTTCATGCCACAAAGTCATTTCCTTAAAATCAAAGTGGTTTTCCCTTGGGCTTATCGATCAACAAGACTCGTATAACCTCAGAGTGAGTTTCTCTTGAGTCACTAAATTGTATTATATTGGAGTAAATAGTGATAATGATCTATTCTGGTTAGATACAGATAAGTAAATTACGGAAGAATATTTTACCTTAGCTCAACAATTTTTATATAGAAAGATTAGACACCAAACGAAGTATTTTATATCGGTTGAAAATTAATTTTAAGACTTATTAAAGTAATGGTCCATATAATTATGAATTGTATCAATCCGCGAGGACCGCTAAATTACATTATAATCTGTTGTACCATTAGATGCATTGAGTATTAGATGTTGAGTAAATATTGTCGGAGATAATAAGACTAAATTAAAATTATACAATTTAATTTTAACTTATTTGTTGAGTAGTATGAACTATAATCCCATGTTGTCAAGCAGGGAAAGAGTTACTTGGAATAGTTGAGTTGGCTGGAGAGACTTGAGTTAGCTTGTATGCCAGAGTACAGACTTCCAAGTGCAGAGTCTAAGTTGCAGACTCCAAACATGAGACTCCTGAGTTGAGAATCCTGAGCTAAGACTCGAGATTTCCGAACTGCAGACTCCCAAGTTGCGGAGTCTAAGTTGCAGATTTCAAGTATAGACTCTCGGCCTGAGACTCCCGAGTTAGAGACTCCTAAACTGGAGGAGAAGAAAGAGTTGCTGAGGTTTGCATAATGCAATTTTCTTAAAACAGATTTGTCCTGCTCCGGCTGTGCTTTGAGCACTGATTGCTTGTGGGAACTGAAAAGTACCCGATTGCTACCACGGGTAATCCATCGAGCGAAACACACGGTGGAAGAAGAATTGGGAGAATGAAGGTGGAAAAAATCTTTGCTATTAGCTCGCATCCTCTTTACCACCTCTTCTGTTCTCTTGGTCACAACCCCTTTATATAAGAGCTTAGACCAAGCAATATTTAATGACCGAAGTAATCGTCATTTACTACCTATTGAATCGTCTAGATCAAAACGTCTGAAGGTTAATCATCGATTAAGCAAAAAAATTTCAAGTGGCAAAATGTTGGTTCATTCGCTTAGGCAAAGTTTGCCCCGATTGGTCTAACATTCAATGCTCGTAAGTCGTGCACTCATATGAGTTAACTTGATTTAGTATAAATCCAGGCCATGATTTGCAACCCCCTGCACACCCATGAGTAAGAGAGAACCTCTCTTCAAGCGTTTGTTCACAACTAACATGCTTATGGATCTATATAAACCAAATAATATGCTTTGAAACTATCAATGTGGGACTAAAAGCCCCATTCACAATGGAATTTCTTTCCTCTCCACCACTTTTTATTCACTTATATCCAACATTAGACTCCTAAAAAAATGATTAACAAGGTTGAGTAACGTCGAACCTCGGATGATCGCCCCGACTCCACGGAAGTTTTCCATCGACCGCCAAGGGTAAATCGGGAAGCGCACAAGGCGGGCGATCTAGAAGTCCAGCATCTCAGAGTTCGTGTCCCATTTGAAGGAAAAATTCTTACAAAATACCTGTAACTGAGGATCAAATTATAAATATCTAAGATGATAATTAATCATCCTTATGTTGTACCATAACTCTCGATGCAACATTAAACTCCTATATATAGTCCTACCATGGTTGTTCGAATTGACCTCATTGGTTTTGGACCAAGCCAAAATAACTCTTATACTATCTTGTGCTTATCCAACTTTACCTCATCTCATTGGTGTTGGATCAAGACAACTTAAATAACTCTTATATCTTGTGCTTATCCAACTCTATCTATATTTTGATATAATCCTAATTAATAGAATTTCTACACTGATGTATCTCTATATTTGATATGTACTTCGTGCCTCTCAATAATTGACTCTTTAATTAGGAACAGTACACTATATATTCCAATTAAATAAATATATTTGTGTGACACATTTAAAATAAAGTTAAATTTATATATTTGATTCATGCAATATTGAAATTGACTAATCATTCTAATAGTGCTAAAGTTGATAATTTTGTGAATTAGGTCATGAAATTAATATTCATCCATAATAATAATCTAGATGTCCTATTAACCTTAGAGGTAGAGGGCTTGCCCTCTGATTCATTGGAAGCACAATTTTATACATTTAGAGGCGATCTCTAATTATTCATCCCTATTGAAATTCAAATTTTGATAATCTTATTTATTCTAATTATACGGATACGGGATATATTTCTCATTTTTATTTTCATTTTATCATTTTTTTATTTCTGGAAATGATTTTTTCATTCTTAATTTCCAGCTATCTTTCTGGAACAAGTTGGAAATACAAACCAAATATGTTTTCTAAAAAATCACATTTTCTACGAAAAATAAAAATAAAAAACAAGACCGCCAAACACCCCCTAATATTCATTCTCATTAGCAAAGATTTACATATTGTTTATTTTCATTTACTGGAATGATTAATTAATGAGGAATATCCCTTTACTCGCATGCCATTTCAACTCCTTGTCCTATTCTTCCTTTCTTTTCTTTCTGGTTTTTTTTTCATTTGCACAGATGAGTTGAAACTTCTTCATTGATATATAGCTAGCTAGGTTACATCCCATCCATTTCTGAAATAATATTTATAGGCAAGCGTTGTTTGAATTAATCACACATTACACGAATTAAAAATGAAGGAAGAGTTAACGGAGAGATTTCACGGTGTAAATATGATCGTGCTTTTAATTTAATGAGCATTTAGGCAAAAGCCAAGAAGATCCAATCTCCACAAGGCTGAAAGCAGTATCTTCCATCATTGAGAGGATATCCGATCCTTTAATTTTCAAGCTTTTGTAACCTTATTTATTTGTTTTTAATAGGAAAATAATATGTTCACTAAAAAATCTTAAGAAAAAACTCATTAAATGATGTGATATTTTATATGCAATGATCCTCCGATGGATTCACTGTCTCTCAGGGTATAGTTTGATTCGGGGCGACGATCGGAGACCACCGATGGTGTTCGAGTGATAATCGAACATGTGTATATAAAATGTCACGTTATTTATTAAATATATCATTAAATTTTTTCACTGAGTGTTATGACTGATAAATAGTACTTAGCAACGATTATGAGTGGGATTTGCATATCATTGATTTTCACTTAATGGATGGAGTAAATATCCTTTACTCCCATGCCATTTCAACTCTGTCATTTTCCTCACCTTTTCTCTCTGTTTTTTATTTGCACATAGAGTTTGTTTCGGGTTGATCAGCGAATTAATTCGACGGCAACAAACTGCACGTAACGCCAACTATCATTAATTCACTTGTGCAAGTTGTGTTATTCATTATATCAATTTTTTTATTCCTATTTAGAAAAAAAATGAACAACGCATTTGACGCGAGCCTTAAATTAATAATGGTACTATTAATTAATAAAAAAAGGATATGAAGACAAATATGTGCTTTTAGTGATTAATCTTGTCTGCGTCATGAAAACGAAAGAAACCTAACACAATTCATTTAATTGTAATATGGACCATCATGTACATGTGCATTTTTACTTTAGGATTATTTTCACACGATAGACGGATAGTTATTACATGAATATTATCATTTTACGATCGAAAAGTCAAAATTTGATAAAATTATATGTTATCCTCGAGCTATATATATATATATATATATATATATATAACAGCCTTTCTAGAATAGACTCTATGAACATAAAAAGAGATAAATATAAATACATAAGTAAGAAGAAACTTATGGTAAGAAGAAACTTATGATTAAGTGAAATTAAATCATCAATTTTTTAGAATAGACCTCTTACCAATAGTATATGTCCATTGTCTGCGTTAAGTTCCTGAGGCTATTACTCTATAAATAAGAGTACACTGGTAGTAGATTTCATGATATACACATATCGTGTGTTGACGATAATTATATAATTTTATAGGAAGATGGCCGATCTGATCGCTAACGTACGGTTGATCGGTGAGGGGGAGCCGACGGTGGTGCTGGCGCATGGTTACGGCATCGACCAATCGACCTGGGACCTCCTTCTGCCTCACCTCTCCCGGAGCCACCGCCTCCTGCTCTTCGACTGGAACTTCGCAGGCGCCGGCGCCGGCATAGACGCCGATGATGAACTTGAAACTGCAGATACTGATCGTGAAGGCAGCTGCTTGTCGTCGCCGTGGTCTTCGTTGTCGGCGTTGGCGGAGGCTGTGGTGGCGCTGATGGAGAGGTTGCAGCTGCGAGGGGCGATATTGGTGGGGCACTCCATGTCAGCCATGATCGGTTGCATTGCGTCCACTCGAAATCCTCGCCTCTTCTCCCATCTCTTCCTCCTCTCTGCTTCGCCAAGGTCGCCTGCCTTAATTTCCTTCCTTTCCATTGCTTTTCAATAACTACTATCTTTGAATATTTCATTAATTACTAATTATTGTCGTAGGCTATATAATTAACACTAAATATAAATATATATAAAATTTAAACCTCTTAATTAGTTATTAATTTTCATATGGATGGACCGATCTTAGTCAAACTCGGCATACGTTCATCAATTCATGGGGTCGTTGTATTAATCGTGGCAAAGCCGTAACCAATAACACATAGTATCATTTTGATCGCATAAGGGTTATCCATACTTCGATCCACACATTACGAAAGACAAAAAAATCCGTCGACTTGCATGTATTTTTCTGCTGACCTGCCCTGTTCTTGTTTTTTTGCGAGTAGTTGATGAAACTAAAATTGGTTGTGTGTGTACGTAGATATTTGAACAGCGATGATGACGGCTATGAAGGCGGGTTTGAGATCGGCAATGTCGAGCAATTACTCTCCCACATCAAGTCTGACTTCCACTCATGGATCGATAACTTCATCCCCCTCGCCGTTGGCATGACTGACACAGCTGCCATAATGGTGGAGGAGTTAAAGGCAAGCTTCAGGAGCATGAAGCCGGCGATTGCGCACACCCTGGCGGGTACTATCTTCCTGTGCGATTTGAGAGACATCGTCGACAAAGTGGAGACGCCGACGACCATCATCCAGATGAGCAATGACTTCGCGGTGCCGGTCGCCGTGGGGCGATACTTGCAAAGAAGGATCAACAAAGGGCAAGCGGCACTGGAGATCATCGACGGCGACGGTCACTTCCCGCAGCTCGTCGCGGTACCGGAGTTGCTCAAGATACTTGACAGAGTCCTCCAGCTTGTTGTCTGATGATGATGTTTTTGTCAGATAGCATAGTTGAAGTTCCATGCATGTTATTGTAGTCTTCTCTGTCTGTCTGTCTAGGCGAGGGGAATATGTGTTTCAATTACAAATTGATAAATGTGAACAAGATTGAGCCTAAAATGATCGATGCAGGAATAATAATAAAAATAAAACATTAAGCTTTTAGCAACACTTGGAATTAACGAAGAAAATAATTAAGAGGGCATTTGGTTTGCTCTATTTTTTATATATTTTTATTTTTTAAAAAATTATATTTTCTAATTTTTTGAAAAATAATTTTATTTCATTCTTTAATTTTTCAGAAAATGCTATATCTTTTTTTGTTAAATACCGGCTTTTTTAAAAGGGTTGAAAAGATAAATTTTTTAAATAAAAGGCCTAGTTGTGAATAACAAAAATTATAGGGCTTATTTGCAAAAAGGGCAAAATCATTATAAAATCCCTTAATCCTCTCTTTCCTGATCCGTTTTTCCTCTTCGTGCGGTGGTTTCTCTGGCGACAACCACCAAGACCCGACGCCGGCCGCAACTAGCAACGTCGATCGCCACCGCCTACTGCCGAGACCTCCTTTTCTACCTCTCAGTTTTCTTCTTCCTCCACTTTCTCTTCGTCTTCTTCGGTCGAGCGAGAAGACGAGCACCCATTTCCCCTTATTCGGGTCACCGCCATAGCGTGAGCCAATCGACGCCGTAAGTTCTCCTTCAGCCCTGATCAAGTCCAAGGCCGGTGATTCTTCTCTTCCACGAGAATCACCGCAAC
Organism: Boesenbergia rotunda; assembly: GCA_024364735.1. Classification (NCBI taxonomy): domain Eukaryota; kingdom Viridiplantae; phylum Streptophyta; class Magnoliopsida; order Zingiberales; family Zingiberaceae; genus Boesenbergia; species Boesenbergia rotunda. The sequence continues at coordinate 317,389 of JAGFNQ010007267.1, read as the reverse complement.
ACTTTCTTCTCACACTCTCTGTGTGGTTGGTGATAGCTTCGGGTTGGCGCTCATTCAGGTAAGGATGACAAAGTTAGATCTTGCTTTTGAAATTGTAATGTAAATGTTGTTGGTTGTATCAATCCGATAGAGTTGCATTAGGCCTAGAGTTGGTCCTATATTTTCTTTAGATTTCCTATGGGTGAATCGAAGAACATGGATAGTATGTAGTTGGTATTCATGTTGATGTAGGTTCTTTTGAGTTTTGAGATAAAGGTTGGAATTGATGTTCAGATTTGTAGTTTCAGTTCTGTGTAGGTGTACTTTTCCTGTAATGAAAGATGTAGATTTGAATTGTGACTGTGTGATACCATTGTTGTGGGTTCACCATGGGTATAGGAGTTTATTTTACATTGGGTTGGTGTTGATCTATTGAATCTAGGTAAATCTGTGTAAGTTGATATTGTTCTATTGCTTTTGGATCCTAGGATTGAGATAGATTTTAGATTGGGTTGTAGGTTGTCCCTTGATCCTATGTTATGTACAGTCTAGTACGTTGTTGAGATTGTGTGTTGGTTGGAGAGTTTATTTGGACCTGGATTTCTAAGTGAGGTTTAAACCCAGACACAAAGTTTAGCTTTTGAAATGGAGGGTGACCGTTAGGATTAGGATGATTTAGGCCGGTGGTGCTATACTTAGCTATTTGATATTTAATAAAGTAGCTAAAATCATATTTGATACAAGAAATTGACTTGATACATGACCCTGACTTTGGACTCGTACGGTTGATCGAGGGAGACTCTCTTTTCGCTTACGTTCTACAATAAAAGGCGGGTACTTCTCCTTTGTACTCAAGTAGTTCCTTTTATCTTAAAGCATGACTATTTTATGTCTACAAGATTGCTTTACCTTATTCCTTGTTGTTTGTTATTTTAACATCGTCGTTGATGCTTATTCTTCGTTAATCTTCGAGTATTCAAAATTCGTATCCGTACAGTCCCCTGTTGGTTTTCTGTTCTGTAAAGTGCCGCTTGTACCCGAGTACATAGAAGTCCATTAAACACAATTAGGTTTATTTGGTATTAGAAATATCCTACCTAGTAGTGTAGGTGCATAATCGTTGGTTTTCGATTTCTGGTTGGTTGTATCGATGCATGGTTTACTTGTTGGATTTTGTTGCATCGTTGTTTCTCCGGTTGTTCGTGCATCTCGTAGCATGTACCATATCTGCACGTTGCATACTAACGATTGTTGGGCTTCCATATGGTTAAGCCGTCGTTAGTCATTTTGTTGCTCAATTCACTCAACCACTTGTTGTCGTAGTAGTTATTAGAGCGCGAGCAACTGTCATGTTATACCACACATGTTGTAGTTGTAGGCAAACAGTGACACCCTCACCGTTGTTTTCGAGGGATACTGTAGCTGTTGATAGCTCCCCCTATGTACCGGGGTTTTGGAGTGTTGACTCCCCATCATCCTATCCACTCAACCACACCTTTTTGTGGTATTCGTTAGAGTGCGTACAGTTGTCACAACCCTACCCACTCGGTCACACAGATGAGATGTGTTGGCGGCTTAACTGGCGTCAGGGGTGACACATGTCATTGCATCATATGCATACGTATTTCGTTTATGCATTTTCTTGTAATTGTTGCATTTATATGAGTTATGATTGTTGCACTTGCTTGACATGCATGTCTATGTTGGATTTATTGTTGTCGCGTTGTTTTATACCTGCTTAGTTGTTATTCGGTTTTATAACATGTTGTTCTATATTATGCATGTTAGGTATTCCTATATTCCTTATGAACTGTACCCTATTGGTTATCTGCTTGTTATAACTTTTGTTATGTCACGCTTATTGTCTACTCATATACCCGATGAGTCCGCCCGGACTCACCACCCCTGCTTTATCTTTTTGTTTCAGAGAGCAGATAGCTACGTTTCTTGGAGCCAGGAGAGGATTTAGTTGCCAGTCCCCCGAGTTGAGTTATTTTCCGCAGTTGGTTTAGTTGCTTTTATTTCAGTATTTGGTGAGTTTTCGCATTTTATTTGTTTATCAGGTATTTGGACAGGTTCTGTCATTATTGTAGAGACATTTTGCGTTCTTTTTGGGACGTGATATCTTTTATGTTTAAAGTGGCTGAGCCACTCATTATCTTCTTTATAAACTGCGTGGTGATGTTTTTATTTCTTGTTATGATGGCTGAGCCATCCTTTATGCTTGGAGTATATGTATGTTTGCCCCAACTTGTCCGTCGTATAGGGGAGATGCTGCCTGATTTTCGAGCAAGCATGTGCCTCTGGGGTCATGATAATTTTTGGTATCAGAGCCAAGTTTTGCTATGTTTTGGTGTCTGTGGGTTTACGGAGTTGTTTTACGAGGTTAATCTGTATTTTAGGGATTGATTTATATCTTTACGGAGTCATTTTCTTGACGTGTGTTTTGGGCCTTGGCAGCGACGGAACTTCTTCAGGCTACAAGAGGTATGTTTTCAGTGATCGTACTATCTTTGGTATTCACTATCTGGTTGGGGTTGGTTGACATTTTTCCAAATTAGTTGGATTGCGTATCTGCTCCTACACTTGTTAAATAGTATTCATCGTTTGGATTCTAGCCTGATAGCAAGTAGAGGGGTCATGAAAGCGAATAATTAATGCGTTGGGGATTCGACCTAGATGAACAGGGGTAATCCTGAAATCGTTATTCTCCTCTATTTCTGCATCAAGGTTGCTCTAAGTTACATGATTCTTTGATTTGGACCACAGGCAATTGGGACTTCTCTAGGCGATAAGTATTTCTTTTGGTTTCTTACATCCTCTAACTTATTTAGGTATGGTTAGAGATTCTGTCGTTTAGTCATGTATATGTGATGTACCAATCTCTTTGGTATTCCTTATTAGTACTCTCAGTAAAAAAAAAATTACCTTTTCAACCCTTTTTAAAAAATTGGTATTTAACACAAACTCAAAGCTAAAGGGGGTGAATAGCGTTGTGAATTTTAAAAAGAACAATAGTAAATAAAATAATTGAATCAATCAAAGTTAGCACAGTGGAAATGAAATTTACTTAAACTGTTTCAAACAAGTAAGACAAAGGTAATAAAAAACATACAATAAATTTAGCTAAAAGTTCAAGTATGCCAGTTGATCAATCAAATTAGAAGTATAGACACGTAACAATTATAAAATATGATCAAGGGACAACCTTATAGAAAATGAATCTAAAAATCTTAAGCATAGTAAAAAAAATAATAATAAGGCAATACTAAAATGAATGAAAATGTTAATATACGCATTGTCAATCAGAAAAGAAGCGTGTGTCGCAGCATAGAAGACAAAGAAGCACTTAGAGCACGAGAACAAAAGTGAATTCTATGTAGATGAATTATTTTCAAGCTCTTTCTTGAAATTCCTTATATAGGACTCCTCTAGTCGCCTGCAGCCTTCCCGGTCACCTGAATCAGTATTGATGTGGCTACAACTTCTATTCATAAGATAACGTTAACGAAACTCTCCGGCCGCACGTATACCCTCAAGTCACCTTGGCAAGGGTTAAAATTCTTCTTGGCCACCTTGCTAGGATTACTGATAATATCATCTCCTGGACTCCTGAAAACTGCTTTGGGCGCCCGTATTCCCCGGGCGCTTGGACCCTATACGGTCCCCTAGACCCTTCGAATTTCCATTGTTGAGAGTTATCACTAGTCAATCACTCCCAAATGCCATTTGGTTGTCTTGAACCGTCAAACATGTATTCCTGTAGTGGTTACATGTAAAAAGTAGGATACAAAATGCAAAGTTACTTGTACTTACGTTGGGTCTAGATATTCATCCTCTAACTAACTCATCTAGACTGAATTGTCAAGCCACAACTCCCAACTGCTTTCACTTGTATTTTTTGTCAAGCCTTGGGCTCTCAGCTGACTCCACTTCGACATGATTCACCTAGCACCCAGATAGTAATTTGTTTGCTAAACCTTAATCACTTAGACTTGAGTCACCTAACCTCCAGTTAGGAATTTGATTGTCAAGTCTTAATCACTTGGACTTGATTCTGTTGGTGTCTAAGCATGAAAACGAATTGCAAAAAACTGATTTTATACTTACAGCGATTTCAACTTCTTGATTCTTCTTCTCTGTTCTTCACCTTCTGCTCACTGTCTTGAGAGCGTCACCGGACTGATCTCAAAACTCTTTCACAAGCCAAATCCCTCTTTCGATTGAAGCTCCTCTCCTTCTCCGTCTACCATTTGGATTGCAATTTTGGACGCCTAATTATAGGGAAAAACAAGCCGTTTCTCTTCTACCTCCATCAATAGAGGTGATCAATGCCATTGATTGTGAACGTTTCAACGTTCACAATCAAGGCTTGTAACGCCTCGGCTTGTAACGCTAACATCTCCCACTCGTCCAATTCTATCCATATAGGTCATCTAGTCACTAAGACTATGTAAGGAAGTCACAAAGACCATATGAGAGCATTCAATTCATACTTCAGGGAAAATGGTTCGTGCGACAGCAAGCACAATGAGCAATTCATGCTAAGAAAGTTGTTACACTTAACTTAGCTGCTCTATAGAACGAATCAGAGACATCAATAACTTGCCTTTACCCCAGATTAAATATTTACATCAATATAACATCTCTAATCCCTCATATGACATCTATGTCAAGAGCATGCTCGACATCTCAAATCAATACATTTATTCACAATTACATTTTTTTAAGTACTTAACAAAAAATGTAACTGGTCGACCAGTGAATAAGTATTACAGATGTAAACCAATTTTAATCTTCCTTTTCAGCTAGAATCTATTCATTCTAATCAGTCGCTTTCCTAGTTATGCTCCATAGACCGAATCATCCATAGTCAATAGGACACACACTAAAGTAGCAAACACTGATTAAAACTTCAAGTAGACAGCTAAATAGTCACTTAGGGTAAGATTGAGATTAACTGATAATCTCAAGGGTCTCACATAGTAGAGAAGCAGGGATCCTTTCTCCTACTACCCTTATTGTCGCTATAGCACATGTGGTATGAATCACATGCTACGATGTTTTTCTCTTTACCAAAAAGAGTGCATGTTTTTCTCAAATATCTAACATCGTACAGATTTCGATCTAGACATACCTAACGTCTAATCCGAATTCAACTTATGAATTCCAATCTGGCTTTAAACAGGTTTAGTGAATGGTGGGTGCATTTACTTCGATCATTACATAAATGATCTCATCTGGATCAAAATCAAAGCGACCTCAACTTATGAGTATGTCTCTATTCACAACTACATAAGCTGTCTCATAAGTAATGGTCTTACCTCTATTTATACTCAACAAATAGAGACGATTGTCCATGTGAGTGGACCAATCTCAGCCTGCCAACATGCTCATCGAGACTTTTTCCAAATGTAACAAATACATTTACACTGAATAGATCATAATATTTCATTTATAAAAATGTAACAAATACATTTACAATGTGTTACATCTTGCGTAGTCCCAAAGACTTCACATGCTCATAAAATGACTCTTTAGTCAACGGCTTAGTAAAAGGATCTGCAAGCATTGCTCGGGTAGGGATGTACTCAAGAATTATCTTTTTCTTGTCAACAATATCCCTTACAAAATTGTATTTAATTTCTATATGCTTGCCTTTGCTGTGATATTTAGGATCCTTGGAAAAAGCTATAGCAGCTTGATTGTCACAACACACTGTAACAGGGCTCCCACTGTCCTCAACAATTTTCAGATGCTTTAGGAACCTTCTCAACCAGACAGCTTCTTGTACAGCCGCTGCACAAGCCACATACTCGGCCTCCATTGTCGACAGTGCTACACAAGCCTGTTTCTTGCTGTTCCAAGAAATGGCACCTCCATTCAGCAAAAAAATATAGCCTGATGTGGATTTTCTGTCGTCAAGGTCCCCTGCCCAATCTGCATCTGTGTAGCCCTTCAAGCTCAATTTTGATCCTTGGAAGCAGAGACAATAATCTGCCGTTCCTTTGAGATATCTGAATATCCTTTTTACCGCTTTCCAGTGTCTCGATCCTAGGTTTGACTGGAAACGACTAACTAAGCCAACAGCATAGCTTATATCAGGGCGAGTACACAACATAGTGTACATCAAACTACCAATGGCACTAGCATATGGTCTTTTCTTCATCTCGGCTATCTCTTCAGGAGTCTTGGGAGACATACTTTTGCTCAAAACAACACCTTTCGCTGTAGGTGTCTGTTCAATGTTGCAATCAAACATATTGAAGTGTTGTAGTATCTTAGTAATATAAGCTTCTTGGGACAAACCCAAAAGTCTTTTTGATCGATCACGAATGATCCGTACTCCTAAGATATACTCAGCTTCTCCCATGTCAATTATGTCAAATTGTGATGAAAGCCAAGACTTAACCTCAATCACAACTTTTAAGTCATTTCCAGCTATTAGCATATCATCAACATATAATGATAAAATGACCAACTTTCCTTTATCCTTTCTTAGGTAAACACAATGATCCTCATTGATCATTTCGAAACCATAAGATAAAATGACTTCATTTAATCTTATGTTCCATTGTCTCGACGCTTGCTTTAGCCCATATATAGACTTTTTAAGTCTACATACTTTATCCTCTTGGCCTTCAGCAATATAACCTTCTGGTTGTGCCATATAGATTTCCTCGTCAAGATTACCATTAAGGAAAGCTATTTTTACATCCATCTGATGTAATTCCAAGTCATAATGTGCTACTATAGCTAAAATGACACGTATTGACACAAACTTCACAACAGGAGAAAATATCTGTTCAAAATCAATACCCTCCATTTGGGTATATCCTTTTGCAACCAGACGAGCTTTGTATTTATTAATCGATCCATCTGCCTTCCTCTTGATTTTGAGAATCCATTTATTCCCAATAGCCCTTCGGCCTGGAGGAAGATCGACTAAATCCCAAACCTGATTCTTTCTCATAGACTCCATTTCTTCATCCATTGCAATTCTTCGTTTTTCTCTAACTGAGCATCTCAATGCTTCCTCAACTGTTCGAGGTTCTTCATCGTCAACTGGGAGAATCATTAATGCCTTATTTTCAATGTCAAACCTTCTCCGAGGAATAATCTTACGATTACTTCTTCGCAGGTTTGACTGTTGAGAAACTAATTCACTTATAGGCAATTCACTCCCACTAGGTTGACTAGATTCAGACATTCCCTGAGATTCCTGATCTGTTAATGGAGGAACAGTATCCTCCTCCTCTATTGCAAATAGAGGAGTTGATTTATCAACTTCACCTCTTGTTGGGAACTCAGTTTCGAGAAAAGTAGCATCTCTTGACTCAATTTCAGAGATGGTTCCATCTTGCTGCTCACCAATAAAAACATAACCCTTAGAAGTATCAGAATATCTTACAAATATACACTTCTTACCTCTGGGTCCTAATTTTCCATATTTGTGAGTCTTATCATGAATATAAGCAGCTGACCCCCATGGTCTCAGATTACTCAAATCTGGTTTTCTGCCTGTCCACAGTTCATATGGAGTAGATGGAACAGATTTAGAAGGCACCCGGTTAAGTATGTAGGTTGCAGCCAATAATGCATCTCCCCAATATGAAATAGGCAAATTAGCTTGAGCCATCATCGACCTAACCATTTCAAGAAGAGTTCGATTTCTTCTTTCAGCAACTCCATTTTGCTGTGGAGTTCCAGGGATAGTTAACTGTCTAATAATCCCTTTTTCATTACATATTGTCTTGAACTGATCAGACAAGTATTCACCTCCACGGTCAGTGCGTAAGGTTTTAACCTTACGTTCCAATTGATTCTCAACTTCGTTCAAATAACGATTAAAGCAATCTAATGCTTCAGATTTATGAGAAATTAAATACACATGACCAAAACGCGTGAAATCATCAATAAATGTAATGAAATATGAACTATCATTTCTATCCTTCACGTTCATCGGACCACAAATATCCGAATGAATCAATTGCAATGGTGAATCAGCCCTAATAGCCTTACCAAACGGTTTCCTAGTTGCTTTTCCAGCAAGACAATGCTCACATATAGACAAGTCAACTTTAGCACGAGTGCCGAGCAGACCCTCTCTTGCTAATCTATTCATTCTTTCTTGTCCTATATGTCCCAATCTAGCATGCCAAATCTCATCATTAACATCAGCATCACTAGTAAGAGCAATGTTTGAAAAACAACCATCATTTGCACAATTAACATCTGGTTCTACATCAAGAACCATGAAACCGTTTGATATAAAACCATATCCAATTAACACAGAGTCAATCTTAAGTTCTACACGACGACTGTAAAAATTCATACAATAACCCAATTCAAGAAGACAATTCACAGAAACCAAATTCCGTCGAATCTCAGGAGCATACAGGACATCATGCAGAAACAATGTACGCCCACCACGAAGGTTGAGTTTGCAAGTGCCAATCCCTTTGACTTCAATTCTTACATTGTTTCCCACATATATCCATTTATTGCCAGCTGGTACGCGACGGTACTCCACGTACGTAGCTCGATCACGAGCTACATAGTTCATTGCTCCTGAATCTATAATCCACAAAGGATAAGAATCAGCTAACAATACCGAACTAGCAACATAAAGCTCATGAAAAGAAGACATAAATGGATTTACCTTTTTCGGCTCGGTACACTCCCGAGCAAAATAACCCTTCTTGCCACAGTTGTAGCAAGTAAGCTTGCCCTTAGGTTTCTTTCCATTCTTCTTTCCTTTCTTCTTGATTGGGTCCTGCACAGTAGTAGCACCAGCTTCTTTTCCCTTTCCCTTTCCTTTCTTAAATCATTTTTTCTTATTCTTGGATCCAGAACCTTTAGCTACAAAAGCTTGCTCAGAAATCCTGGCGGATTCTATTCTCTCCGCCTCCAGTTCAATATGGCGTGAGACATCAATGAAAGTCCTGATACTCTCACTGTGAGTAAGGTTCTGCTTCATTGTTTCCCAAGAATCAGGAAGGGAACGAATAACTGCTTGAACCTGTTGTTCGTCGGTCAACTCATGACCAGCAGTCTTAAGCTCCCGAATCATATTACCCATTTCTCTCAGATGTTGGGTCATTGTAACATTCGGGCGCTTCTTACAACTGTCAAACTTGATTGTCAGTTGACGAAGCTTGCTCACACTAACTCCACTGTATCTCTCTCTCAGGGCAACCCAGACAGCATGAGCTGATGGTAGTGGCTCATACTCAAATATCAGGTCATCTATCATTGAACTAATCAATATCCCCTTTGCAGTGGAGTCATTTTTTTTCCATGCCCTATAGGCATCAAGATCCAGTCTGTACTGTGCAGTCGAACCAACAGTAGGTTCAACCATGAAATGATTTACAGCCTCCAGAACTTCTTGTACCTCAAGAACATATTGTATCTGGAGATGTCATATCTTATAGTTGTCCCCATACAATTTTTCCCCTTTGTTCAGTTCAGCTATGATGTTCTTGGTTGCCATGATCTATCATAAATAAACATATTATTCATTAATTCAGTATATATCATATGTACATAATTTTTGATTGACTCAATGTAAACTTGACTTGGATTACGAAATCAAGTGATAACTACGTTTTCACTCATCATTCGCATCATCTAATCTAATTAACATTGATCAATTATATTACATACATCCCATTAAATGAACTAATCATTTATCTTGAATATGAACTAATCACATAAATGAACTAATCATTGACAAGTTAGTTAACACATAACATAACTTTATTTAATAGGCTTAATAAGCAGGTACAAACAAACAGAATTCAACGAACTAGATAATTTGACATCATTCCCATAATAAAAATTATTATGGCAGTGGCTATCACTCTCTCGTTCATCTCTATTTGGCCAATCTGATCAGGCTCGGGATCTTCCACAGATTCTATCGGTTCTTCCTCAAATATTTCAGGATCTTCCTCGATCATTTCAATATCGAGGTCTTCCTCAAATATTTCAGGGTTTTCCCCAAGCATTTCGGGATCGTCCTCGAACATTTCAGGATCGTCCTCGAACATTTCGGGATCTTCCTCTGGGTCCTCCTCAGAATCTTCAATTGTATCCCACTCGATTTCCTCATGATCCCCTTGGAATTCTTCAATCAGATTTATCTCTGGATCCTCTTCAAATTCTTCAGGATCCTCTTCCAGATCGTCCTCAGAATCTTCCAGATCCTCTTCCAGGTCGTCCTCAGAATCATCCAGATCGTCTTCGGAATCTTCCAGATCTTTTTCTGAAAAATTCTGGCGAAGTAGTTCTGTGCACAACTGGGTATATGAGATACGTCCTTCGTAGCATCCCCAAATACCTCTTGCAGCTACTTCAGCACGTTTCGACAAAGAACTAATCAATGCCCCGATCCGGTAGTTATCTAGGACTGGGAACTCTTCCTGTTCGAGTTTCCAAAATAGACGATCAAGCCTTCCCATATGCCCTAGGATGCCTAGATGCGGGAGGAAGTCAATCTCCTCTATCTGTTCCCTCAAATGATTTCGTCGCACATCTCGACGAGTCATTGTGGTAATAAATCTCGGCATCTGGAATTGAAATACACAATGTCAGTACAAAACCGACAAACCAGTAACAAAACTGGTTCAATTCAATTCACAACACAAATAGATAAAGGCATATAATTTTTCTTTTGTTTGTAGCTACAATTAAGCCTATTTAAATTTGAGATTCAACATAACGATCAAACTAGTCTGTTTAGTTCAGATTATTTGATCAAAACGGTTTGGTTAAATCAACTAATGGTTTAATCAAAACCGATTTGACCAACTTAATCATTTTTAAACTAAACTAGAATCTAATTTAATTAAGTTGAACCAAATCTAAACGAATAACCGAATAGAGCTACTGGTTGGGTCTGTTTGCCTTCGAAGAGGAGGTCGTCGGTTCGATCCTCCCTGGGCAGCAGCGTGTCATTTGTGTGTTTACAGAGTGTTGAATAGGTTTCGAAATAAATTTTTTTTTTTTAATTAAAAAAAACTTTTCTCATTAAAATCGAAACCTAATCTTCTTCCCCCCCACGCCCGCAGCCGCCGCCTCCAGCAGCAGCCAAAGCAGCCTTTCTTCTTCCCCACCCAGCAGCGATTTTTTTTTTCTCGCCATCACCAAAGCTATGGAGTGATCTCCCGCGCGTGAAGCGATCGTCGGCGATCGTCGGCCAGGGTAGCGAAAACGCCGAGAAGAAGGTGACGATTCCAAGCGATCAAAGCGATTTGTTCATCGCAAAGGTAAAAAAAATGATTTTTTTCATGCTTTTACAACTGCTCTGATACCATTGTTGGTGTCTAAGCATGAAAACGATTTGCAAAAAACTAATTTTATACTTACAGCGATTTCAACTTCTTGATTCTTCTTCTCTGTTCTTCTTCTTCTGCTCGCTGTCTTGAGAGCGTCACCGGACTGATCTCAAAACTCTTTCACAAGCCAAATCCCTCTTTCGATTGAAGCTCCTCTCCTTCTCCGTCTACCTTTTGGATTGCAATTTCGGACGCCTAATTATAGGGAAAAACAAGCCGTTTCTCTTCTACCTCCATCAATAGAGGTGATCAATGCAATTGATTGTGAACGTTTCAACGTTCACAATCAAGGCTTGTAACGCCTCGGCTTGTAACTCTAACAGATTCACCTAGCTGCTAGCTAGGAATTTATCTGTCAAGACTTAATCACTTAACTTAATTTACCTATCGCCCAACTAGAAATTTGTCTCCTTGATCTTCAACCAAAACTTAACTCATGCATGATTCTCAATCAGGACTTAAATGTCTAGATCTACTAGGACTTAATCATTATTTTATTCGCAATCAAGATTTTAACATCTAACAAATATCTTACCCTTACAAACTCAATATAATTAATTAGATAATAACTAACTTAATTTTAATCTTAATTATATAACAAAACTCAAAATTAAATATTATCCATCCAACCCCTAAAGACACTTTCTGTCCTGGAGTAGAGTGTATATTTACATTTTCACAGTTATATGAGTGAGTAAAAAGACCCATTATATATATATCTAGTTTTCTATCCCTTCAAATACTTTTAAAACCATTTCTCTTTATAATTCATTCTTTTTCAATTTTCCATCTAAAATAGTGTGTCCAAAATGTTAGGCGTTGGTAATTGGCTAATGTCCAAAACTCTTCCTCTACCCCTAATTATAAAACAACCCACCCTACTAATTGTGCCTGCTAGCTCTTGCCTTGAGATCTGCATTAATTAAATACATGCTCTTTCCCATGACAAGCTCAGCATCATCACATTAATGTGATTCAGTGCTTCAGCCACCACGTTGGCATATACTCGTTTCTTCGCCTCGATCATCCATTCTGACCATCATTAGATGAGTTGGGATCCGTACGACATGCATTGACCCAATTGCTGCAATATATGTTTTTCTGTACGTACCAAAATTCTTGAAGATCTAAACTAGATAGCCAACGATATGATTCTACATTAATTAGCGTACCCGCAACGAAGCAATATGCTCCCTCCATGCACTGGACTTAGCAGACATGATCCGTTCCATGCTCCAACGTAACTCTGAGCTGTATAGATACTCAGACGATATATCGAGTACTCCTAACATATCGATCTCCAATGGCCGGCATGAGCAATGCATCCTCCTTTGTTCCTTTCCTTCTCCTCCTTCTTCTTCTACTCATCGTATCATTCTCTTTCCTCGATCAGCAGCGTCCCTACAATTTCAAGTTCCCCCTCTCAGTATTCCGTGGCCATGAGCCGCCATCCTCAGCTTTCTCTCCTCCTACTGCTACAAAATCTGATGAGGATGCTAGAAAAGTGAGCTTAATTTCTCTTCTAGTGTAGTTGTGAGAATTACTGGCATTAATAATAATTATGTGGACAGGCTGATGATCAGTCAGTGAGGAAGAACAGCAGTGGACGTGGTAGTGTAGAAGAAAGTCTTGCGGAGGCTCGAGCGGCCATTCGATGGGCAGCGTCGTCTCGCAATTCCACTACCACGATTAAGGCAGAGGGTTTCATACCCAGAGGAGCCGTTTACCGCAATGCCGATGCCTTCCATCAGTACAAATTAAACTACTCGATCGTGCACTTCCTTTTATGCCATTGTGATCGTAATTAATTATTAATATTCAGGAGTTACGTTGAGATGGAGAGGAGGTTGAAGATATGGATATACAAAGAAGGCGAGCCTCCGATCGTCCACGGCGGTCCGGCCGCCAGCATCTACGCCATCGAAGGCCACTTCATCAGCGAGATGGAGCGCGAGGCGAACCCCTTCGTGGCCCGCCATCCCGCCCAGGCCAACCTCTTCTTCCTGCCCTTCTCCGTCGTGAACATCATCCATTTCCTCTACGTCCCCGGCGCCACAGATTACTGGGGTCCTCTCAAACGCACCGTCGACTACTACGTCCGGGTCGTCGCCCACAAGTACCCGTTTTGGAATCGAAGCAGCGGCGCCGACCATTTCATGATCTCATGCCATGACTGGGTAATTAATTTATTAATCAATCAATCGTATATATGAATTTTCATTAACGAATTAAAGATTTTCAAACGCGTATGCAGGCGCCCTACTTGTCCACGGCCAACGCGGAGCTCTACGGCAACTCGATCCGGGTGATATGCAACGCGAACACCTCGGAAGGATTCAAGCTCGGGGAGGACGTGACGTTGCCGGAAGTGCATCTTCCCGACGGCCAGCTATCGCAGCCCCCTGATCAGAAGCACCAGCTCCCCATCGAGGAGAAGACGATCCTCGCCTTCTTCGCAGGGGGCTCGCACGGGTACATACGCGAAATCCTCCTCCGCCACTGGAAAGGGAGAGACGAGCAAGTGGCGGTGCACGAGTACTTGCCCGAGGGGCTCGACTACTGGGAGCTGATGAGGAAGAGCAAGTTCTGCCTGTGCCCGAGCGGGTACGAGGTGGCCAGCCCGCGGATCGTGGAAGCGATATTCATGGGGTGCGTTCCGGTGATCATCTCGGTGAACTACCCCCTGCCGTTCTCGGACGTGCTGGATTGGAGCAAGTTCTCGGTGGAGATAGCGGTGGAAGGGATCCCGGAGATGAAGCGGATACTGGAAGGGATCCCGGAGAGGAGGTACAGGGAGTTGCAGAGGAGTGTGATGCAGGTGCAGAAGCACTTCGTTTTGAATCGGCCGGCGAAGAGATACGACGTGATACACATGGTGCTTCATTCCATATGGCTGAGAAGGCTAAACTTGAAGCTCGGCTATTGACCAACATCATCCGATGTGTTAAGTACGTACGGATCAAATGAGGAGCTATTTTGTTGACATAGATAGATATGGTCAGAATAGAATTTAAGAATGTTTTTACGAGATGGACGGATAACTAACGCGTATAATATTATCATCTTGATATATAATCAAAATCTGAGAAAGTTAATGCGCCGCCTACTCATGTCTGAGTTACATCATTCGGACTAATAGTCTTCGTGATTTACCAAGTGTATATTGATTCTGAAATACTAAAATAAATGAATAGTTTTTACAGTCTAACATAGAGTTTAAGGTGAATTCTATTTTGAGGTCGGATCGAATTTGACGATCATTTGGGAATCATCCGTAGACATTTTTTTATTCAAAAGTGTACTAAGGATCTCTTATTATAGAAGATGGATTCCTTTCATATTGTCCACTCTTGACCATGTGCACTTGATTAAATTGACAAGATTTAAATGTAATATAATATATATATACATATATTTTAAAAAAAATGATAAGCTTTATTTTACAAATCTATCCTCTTTTTGGATTTTTTTTTTTTTTGGATATGAAGATCCAAAATAACCTAAATTTTAAAGAGGATAAATAGTATCTTGACCTACAAATTTAAAAATCCTTTTTTTGTTATTTTAGTAAAGGCCAAACAAGATGTTAATGTTTCATGCATGAATTTATTTTAGTCTTTCTTCTATTTTGCTCCTGTGGGATTTACATTTTGTATCCTAGGAGGTCCTTCTGATGATGAATACATAATCACTTGCCTTAGGGTATAGTATAGTCAATGAGTACATGATATTTTTGATGCAATAATCAGTAATTAGTTTTCAAGAACTAACAATCTGCATGTTCTTCCTTACCATGCACCTAACGTATGTGTACCTGAATTAACAATCCCTCCATATCCGTGGAGTAGACTTTAGAGAGGTTGTTAAGATAGCGGATCTACCTTTAACAAGTGCACTATCACTTGCAGTGCCTTGTAATGGGGCGGTCCTTCGTGGTTACCTTTATCTAAGATTTTCACTCAATCATCACCTGACGAACACTATGGAATTCACTAGCACAACTTGGGGAGGAAATAGTGGTGCCATGGTTGATTATGGGCGACTTTAATACTCTCTTATCCGTGCATGACAAGGAGGGCAGGCAACTAGTGACATGTTTACGTTTTTTGAGATGCAAAATCTATGTTTTATTTAAACACACAACAAAGCGAAAATGTTTACTTAAAATTTTTACACATCCCAAAACAACAAGATCATACATGTGAACACATGATTATAGATCATGACACTTGTTTAAAAGTCATACCTTTTTTTATAACATGAATCAACTAAATTCTCCTTAAAACTATTTGAAGAAATTACTTAATCAAACTTTTGATATCATTGACAAGATGTCTATCTTAATCCATAAATGAACTTTCTTAGTTTACATACTAAGTGTTTTGAATACCTTGATTCAAAGTTTTCTGGTTGCACTATGTATATTGTTTCCTTAAATTTTCATTGAAAAACGCAGTCTTAATGTCCATTTGATATGACTCTAGGTCATAATGTTACAAGTGTCATGATTATAATCCTAAGCGAGTCTTTCATCGAAATTGATGAAAAAATCTCCTTGTAATCAATATCCTCCGTCTTAGTGAATTTTTTGGTCCCGTTAATCCTATGGGTGTGTCTTATACTTTTCAGCATTGGCATGTTAATCCCATTTCGTTTTAAAATTCATTTACAACCAACAGGTTTCACACCTTCAAACAATTCTACAAATTCTCAAATGTTGTTGTCTGCCATAAACTTAATCTCTTCCTTCGTGTTTTTGATTCATTGTTCTAGATGAGGACATTGTTTGACTTCTTGGAATGATGTGGGATCATATTTCAACCCTATGTCAAACATATGCTCTTAGAGATACACATAATCACAAGACATCGTGGATCTCCTTTCTCTAATGGATCTTCTTAGTGACACTTGATCTTGAAGTGATTGTGAGTCATTCTCAACTATAGAAGGGAATATCTCTATTTGAGCCGACGTGCTTCCAATTGAATTAGAGAGGGCATGAAAATATTATGGTCAATTATCCCTTTCGATTGTGCAGCTTCAACTGTATGTGAAATGGTAAATATTTCACTATCAGTTGCATCAATAGTTATCATATTAGAATCACCAATATTCTCCACAAATAATATTTTTCTAACATTAATACTCTCACCATCCCCAATGAATTTGGTATTTTCTCTCTCAAAAAGGATTTACTCAAGGGGCCGTAAAAACATAAAATCTCTTGAGTTTTTAGAGTATCCTACAAAATAACAACTAATGGTTCTGGAGTTCAATTTCCTTTTGTTATGCCTATAAGGCTCAACCTCAACTGGATAACCCCAAACATGGAGATGCCTGAGACTAGGTACTTTACCTATCGACAACTCGTATGGGGTTTTCGTTACTGCCTAAATATGAACTCTGTTGAGTAAGTGAACCGCAACCTTGGGTACCTGTCTCCATAAAGGCTTTGGTAAAAAAGAAAATGCAATCATATTTCACACAATGTCTTTTAGGATCTACTACACAAAGGAGTCCCATGTTGGAGTCTCAGACACAGTGTATTGCACCACTATTCTGCACTCTGTAAGGTATTCCGCAAATGGCCAGAATGTTGCTCAACTGATCCATCTAACCTACTATAGTATTCGTTACCACGATCTGATCTGACAGTTTTAACCTTCTTACTAAGTTGATTTTCAACTTCGACTTTAAAGTTTTTGAACATGCCCAGGGATTGCGACTTCTCGTAAATTAGGTGTAAGTATTCGTATCCGCAATAGTCGTTTATAAAACTAATAAAGTATGATTGACTATTCAAAGAAAATTTAGGAAATGATCTACATATATCCATATGTATTAGATCTAATACCTCATTACTTCATCTTGAACTTTTATTACTTTTGTTAATTGTTTTCCTCTTGATATACTCAATGTTGATTCTAAAATAAGACAAATTAAGGGAATCGAGAATTCCTAGTGATAGTAACTGATGGGGTTGAGTACTCGGTGGCTGACACGTGGACTGAAGAAGCTATGTGGCAAGATCTACTTAATCGGGACGACTCTCTTCACGTAGCGCCTGAGACCCCCTTTCGGGAAGGTGGGTCCCTGAGAATACCACGAGCTGGCGTACCCTGGAGACCGACCCGGAAAGATGCATGCCCGAGATCACCTCGATAGGTCAGGTCCCCGAGACCACCTCGGGATGGTACACGCCTGGGACTCCCCGGGCCAAAAGACCCCGAGATCATCTCGAGGTAGCGGAGCCAAGGAACACTAGACCTCAAGTAACAGTCCCCTTTTCTTTGGATCTACGGATAAGCACTACCTACAATTACGGGATGATCATGGCCCGTAAGACGCAGTCATTTACACCTTCATTATCGCAACGGATCAGATTTAATAGCGGATACGACCGTTACAAAGGTGATCCAGTAACCGAATATTGGGGAGACGTGGCGAGGATCGTGGAGACACGTGTGACCGTCGCCTCAGGTATAAAAGGTATTCCAACCCCTCCTGTAAAGGGGTTAGGCACTCTCTATCTTGCACATCTCCTTGCTTTCTTCCATCTCCTATACTGAGGCACTGACTTGAGCATCGAATTGGGCTCCGCCGGACAACCTCCGGAGTGTCCCATTAACGCTCGTGTTGATCTCGCAAGGTGGGAGTTCTTCTTCTAGCGTCAGCATCCGCGGGGGCTAGACCCTGGTGATTGGCCGTCGATGTCGATTCCTTCCAGAACAGTAACCATTCTAGACATTGTTTAAAAGTGTGCTCTAAACTCCAATCCTATACCACAATAAAGATGAATTCTCACTCATCACACTATGCTTTGCAGATCTACTATGCATCACAATATTATCTGTATAAGTTTTAATGTCCAATCTGTATAGTACGTATATCAATCAAGGAGCCAATACCACACAAAATAAAATTTCTAAAAATATTGAACTTTTCATTTTCAGATGAACAAGTGTATCCAGATTTGTCTAGATACAAGTTAAAACACAAGTTAACATATCTAGGGGAATCCTTCTTCAGATGACTTTTCATTTTATAAAAGAAAATAAATTAGGTCTGAATCTTATTGCTTTTACAGTGTATGCCCTAAAACCTCTGTCACTACAAGTTGTTTACATTTACTCTTATTTTTATTCATTCTCTTCTTCTTGTTCAAATACTGAGATAAGGATATAAAATGAGTACTATGAGATGTGTCATCCCTTAATCTCTTTTCTTTATATACACACTGAGCTATAAGCTCATTTAATGTTTACTTATTTCGAGTATTATAACTTATCTTAAAGGCGGTGATTTGTATAAATAGAGAAATTATAATGAAGTCCTCAAAGATACTTTCAGACATTTCTAACTTTAGTGTCTTAAGTCTTGTAACCAAGTTTGGCATCTTTATGATGTATTCCCTAATGCTACCCTTCCCATTGTATCTCATGGACACTAACTGTTGGGTATGGCTTGGCGGGTTTTCCTAGCAAATACCAAGTCGATCCGAGAGAACTCTCCATGCCTACGAATTAAAAAATTTAATCCAAATAGAGAGTCGTCTCCCATCGACCATCTCATGCCATATCGAATACTCCAAATTGCAACTTAGCCAATTACTAAAATTGACCTTGCAATTTGCTCGATCGTTCGACCGCGGAAAAGGCGACGAGTTAATCGCCGACTTTTGTGTTTATGGTCAAGGTCCAGTTAAGAATTTATTAAACATATTTTGCAATCAAAACAATAAATTCTTAAACATAAAATGACAAGACATATAAACATGGCACATAAAAGATATAAGGAAATATAAAGGAGCTTATGGAAAGTTATACCTTTCCGATCACCTCGCGGTCTTTTACCTTATGTCCCTACCTTCGTGGACGTCGTGTGGACGACGATCTACCTCGATTCGAGATCACCAAGAGCTCCAATCAACCCTCTTCTCCAACCGGCCAAAACCCTAGCTCTTAGGGTTTGCGCCGCCGACCACCCTCTTCCCTTGCGCCGCCGACCGCCGGAGCCCGCTCCAAGCCCTTCGACTAGCAGCAAACTTAGAGAGGAAGATGAAGAAGAAGAAGAAGGAAAGAAACAACCTTCTTCCTAGCCCCAACAGCCCGCAATCTCCTCCTTCCTTCTACCTTGCGGTGCCGGCGCAACCCTTGGTTGCGCCGCCTGCAGTCGGCCGCCGACGCCTCCTCCGCCTTCCCTGAGCCTCATGCACGGTAGAGAAGGTCTTTACCTTGTTTCCTTGAGCCTCATGCGGAGCTTGGTGGAGGGGATGGAGAGAACCAAAGGGGAGAACCCCTTCTTCTCTTGCTCGACGCCGAAAACCTAAGAGGGAGAGAGGAAAAGAGATGTTGATGCAGTCTGACCCTGATTGTTGTTTTGGTGTTGACACCGATTTTAGTTAAGGTTGATTAGATGACTATGATTAAGTCCTGATCGTGGACTAGGCATACCTAGTGGGACTAGTTTTGATGAAAGTCTGACTTGGAGGGTCAGGTCCTAGCTTGAGAAGCTAAGTTGGTGAAAAGTCATAGCTTGGAAGGCTAAGTGTGAAAAGTCCTAACCTGGAGGGTTAGGTGTGAAAAGTCCTAGCCTGGATTGTTAGGTGTGAAAAGTCCTAGCTTGAAGGGCTAGGTGTGGAAAAGTCCTAGCTTAGAGGGCTAGGTGGATGAAAAGTCCTAGCCAGGAGGGTTAGGTGTGAAAAGTCCTAGCTTGGAGGGCTAGGTGTCGAAAAGTCCTAGCTTGGAGGGCTAGGTGTGGAAATTCCTAACTCGGAGGGTTAGGTGATTGAAAATTCCGGTGAGTGAAGCCGGGTCCTGGTGAGTGAAACCAGGTTGACCGAAGTCCTGGTGAGTGAAGCTAGGCACGGAGTCTTGGTCCGAGGGACTGAGCACGAGTCAGGGGAGGCTGGGAGCCAGTTCTCTTGACTTAGAGTGGTTTGGCCTAGCCTGGATCGGTCTGGTGACCGATCAGGGATGTTGGCACGGAGTTCCCTCGTGGATCGGTCTGGTGATCGATCCAGCGATGCCTGATCGGTCTGGTGACAAATCAGGGAACATACGGTGACTTTGACAAACCTACTGATCAACTCCTGATCGGTCTGGTGACTGATCAGGGAGCATACAGTGGGTTTTCGGAACCCTACTGCTCGGCTCCTGATCGGTCCGGTGACCGATCTGGAACACTGTTCAGATCGTTCTGGTGAACGATCAAATGTCGCGAGTTCCTCTCTATGACCGATCAGGATGTAGCCTGATCGGTCTGAGCATGTCCTGATCGGTCTGGTGACCGATCAGGAGATTTGGACTGCGAAGCTGGGAAATCACCCTGCAAAGGGGTGGATCGGTCTGGTGACCGATCCACGACTTGGGATCGGTCTGGTGATCGGTCCTGGAGAAGTCGCGATTTCTGATTATGCGTTGAGGACCGATCAGGATGGAGCCTGATTGGTCTGAACCCAACCTGATCGATCTGGTGACCGATCAGGAGCCACTCTGATCGGTCAGGTGATCGATCAGTAGTTGGCAGCTTTAATTCGAAAACGTTGTTAGAGCTCTGATTTCATCTGTTTCTCTGCTGATTCGCTACTGATTTCTGGTCCTAACTTCTACTTGTTGATACTCCATTGATTTGCAGAGCTAATGAGCTGCTAAGTGTGCAGGTTACTCAGGTTTACTTCAAGGGAGTCAAACTGAGACTTTTGCTACGACAGATTGGGCAGTTTTCCATCTCAGGTTGTAACGGACGCTGGTGACGACTCGCAGCTGACTGGGGCTCGGCTGAGGAGAGCTCAGGGAGTCCAGGAGAGGTCAGGGTAGCTGGGTTGTCTCAGATGAGCATAGAGCTGTCAATTTGGGTTGGACCCGTCGGGTTGGCCCGCCCCGCCAATCAATTTAAGCGGGTTGGGTTAGAATTTAAGCAACCCAAGCCCGCCGCGGGCCAACCCGCCTAGGCCCACGACCCACACGGGTCGGCCCGCGACGGGCATGGGTTGGCCCGCGGGTTGAGAATCACATGTTAGTTACGTTTTATAACAATTTATTATCTTTCTTTGTTATTATTTTGAAATAAAAAAATAATATTTTTCATCACATAAGTACTCGTTAGTATCCATTTATATTTAAAAAATATATTTTTTAATATATTTGATTGATGAAATCTAAATATATGATTTTTTATTTTTTTTTAAAATTTTTAAAAATATTTTGATGGGCCCGCGGGTTGGCCCGCCTAACGCACGGCCCGCCTTGGATTAGGTTGGGTTGGGAATTTTCCAACCCGCCTAGATGACGGGTCGACCCGCCCCGCCCCGCCAAACGGTCGACCCGCCATGGGCCGACCTGTCTCGCTACGGGTTGGCCCGTTTGACAGCTCTAGATGAGCAGCTAGGGGCTGCAGAGGAGCGTCTGTGGCAGCGCAGGTTAATAGATGAGATGAGAAGTGGTAAAGCAGTAGTTCTCCACCATCGAAAGCTTTGCTCCATCACTTGTGCGATCACTCTGATCTGTTGATCCATTGTTTGTGAAGCAACCTGCTGTTACGTGAGCACTTGGGAAGAAAAAAACAAGAAGGTTGGTGAGTCCATCAGCAAGAAGACACGAAGAAGGGGGTTCTTGCGTGAGATCTGTGCTGAGTGGAGCTCGGTGAGAAGTTTGCTTGTGTTCTTGAGGTTCTAAGTGCTCAGTAAGATTTCTTCTTGTGTTTCCTGTATTTAATACTTCATCATCTTGAAACGCTGTGGAGAGGTTATTCCACCGAGAAGGAAGTTGCATTCTATCCGGATCTTTCAGGGCTTGATCTGCCGACGATCAAGGGATCGCCCACCTTAAGGGCACCCCAAGGAGTAGGGGCAAGTTATCCCCGAATCTTGTAAACGATCCTTGTTAGCGTTTTCGATTTGCTTTCCATTTCTGCAGTTCTTTTCTGTTTTTGCATTTCTTCCGCTGTGCTACTAATCCGTGAAGTGCAGAAATCTCCAAAGAGAAAGCGATTTGTGGTGTCTGGCTATATTCACCCCCCCCCCCTCTCTAGCCATCCAAGTTCCAACAAGAGAGAGAGGCTTGGGGATCAAAAACTTGGATTGATTAATTTGCCCTTGGTTTCTTGATCTCATAGAGTATTTATAGGGCTAAGGCAAGGACCAAGAGGAGGAGTTGGTTCTTGGCCTGCTAATGGATCCAAACTCGATCCATTAATTAAGATCCATTCCACTAAAGGATCTTAATTGAACTTCCTCACCAACCCCCATATTTTCATATGGGCTCCACATATTACGAGTCGTCCATCCTCCCGTGTTCAAGATCTCGCATGCCCGTTAATTAATTAAATTACTGACAATTTAAATTAATTAACTTCTGGATCCTTGATTAGTATCACTCAACATTATCAACGTGTCGGATCAAATCTTCCTGCAGGGTTTAACACGATGAACCTTTTGAGCTCACCAAGGGGGCATCATCATCCTGACTCACCAGGACATGGATTCCGTCAATAATCATCGGCACATCATATTATTAATATTATTTTCCAACTTACCGGGTATGTCGATCTAACAGAATAGATCTCGCCCATTGATAAATCAACGAAACAATAATTAATAATATATGCCCAATATTATTTCGGGATTAAGGGATCGTCTTCCATAATATCAACTGAGATCCTATCCAATTATCTAGTCAGTACAAATCGGATAACCTCGGGTTTTGGTCATACCCAATGTACTCAAAGCACACTAGTGTAATTCTATGGTCAAGACCAACCACACCTAATTACACTACAACCATCCCGATGGGTTATCCAATTCCATCTCGGTTGTGGGCATCTATTTTATGCTAAGTAAGGAACTGATAACATGATCTTCCATGTGACACCACACACCATGTTATCTACAAACACCTAGTGTAGTGTGATTCGTTTTTCATAATAAAGATGTTCATATAATAAAAGTCATGTCTTTCAGTATACACATCTTACACTAACTTCGTGAGAAGTGTAGCAGTCTTGACCTTTTCGTTTGAGGTGAATCAGACTGCTAACTCTTTAATGAAGATTTTAGCATCTTCATTCTTAGTTATCGAAACTCTAAGTAATTCTGGAATTGACATTTTCATGATCATAAGACTGATACGATTCGATTGCTCGTACTTGTCAAAGATTACCTTTTGATCCGCAGTG
The DNA here is from genome assembly GCA_024364735.1 of Boesenbergia rotunda. NCBI lineage: Eukaryota > Viridiplantae > Streptophyta > Magnoliopsida > Zingiberales > Zingiberaceae > Boesenbergia > Boesenbergia rotunda. The sequence goes on along the minus strand of JAGFNQ010007267.1, from coordinate 293,894 downwards.
GAACCACTAGTCAAAGTTGTAGGGTGACCATGCTTAAATGCAAAGTCTAAATCCATGTGGCCTAATAATACTGTTATATAATCTTTCCTTGTCTAAAGTTTGAGCTAGCAAACATTAAGAGCACTACATAAACAAAAGTAAACATCATAGCTCGATTTTCTAAACACAGCATGTAACTTTATAGTTGTGTTGTAACAAAATGCTATAAACAAACATACAACTTTATGAGCATTAATTGAGGTACTTAGTGAACCATTCTATTAACTCTTTAGAATAAATTATAATTTGCTAGTGGTATTCTCCAAACAACTTATAATCTCCTTCATCTGTCACATAACTCACCTTCCTTTAGGCCGACGTATTGTACTATTTATGAGCTTCCTTAGTTAGCTTATATTTTAACTATCACTCATAATACTTCTAATCGGCCACATAGTTCCCCTTCTTTTGAGCTGACATACTATGCACATGATTTAGAAGTCAAACTAGACTTGTGAGCTTCCTTAAACATACATCTAGCATAAAGAATGACTTTTCTTTAGGCCAACCATCTTTAGCATGGATGTACATTCATCTACACAAATACCCCTAGCCTCCCCAATAGTTCTCGCTTCGGTGATATAATTGGCTCGACTAAGTAGCAAGTGTGAAGAAGAATCTAGGAAAAACTATTGTAAGTATAGGTAATTAGTTATCAATCAATTGGTTTCAGCTACTAATCGATTGACACACTAATCAATCGATTGCCAACAGGTAGCAATTGATTGATACTCCTTATGTGCTACTTCCTGGCCTAGTGGTTGATGGAAAAATTTCGTAGGGCAGGGCTGGTCACTCCATGTTTGTCTGCTACTTGGTCCAACATTTATGTGTCAATTCTTGGACATGCGATCAATTTCCCACTAATGGCAATCAATTGGTACACAATAGTCGATGTCCAATCAATTGCCCACCAATGGCAATCATTTGGTACATACTAGTCGAGTTTCCTAATCAACTTGGAAGGCTTCTATTCGTGAGTTCATCCACCCCAATCAATAGGTGGGAGACCTTCTATGGACAACCCAATGAACCATAATTGATTGGTGTTTATGGCAATATTAATTGGTGTTATCCAATCGATTGACCCAATCGATTCTGAGACCTTTTGTATTTGACCCAGGGTTTTCCAATCGAGTGGTCCTCATGGTAATCGATTGGTGATAACTAATCGATCAGTCCAATCGATTTCAAACCCTTTTATTCGCAACCCAGGTTCAGCAATTGATTGGTCCTCAAACACTAATCGATTGCCCAATCAATTCCATTTCTTTTTGTGTGCAATGCTAGACATCCTAATTGATAATCCCTATGACAATCGATTGGTAAACACCAATTGATTAACCCAATTTATTTTGGAGCATTCTATGCCTAAATTCACACTTACCAATCAATTGATGATATTCACCAATCGATCGATATCAAAAAATCTGATTTTCTGAACACATTATTTAGCTCGAAAAAGCCATAAAATCGTGTTGTCATTCATGTTTTTCATGGATAATACGAAAACTCGATTACTAGGTTAAATCCTAATCTATCTATGCTACATTCAACAGATATACATCAATTTCGCTCATTCGTATAGAATCAAATGTAAAAATGATATATATTTCTTAATAGTTGAAAATTTCTCAATTGGGAAGAGAAGAGGAAGAGGAAGAAACTTTATTGAATTTCAAATTCAAGATGCTCAAATCAATGTGGTTCATTCATCATTAACAGTCCATTAATGTTAATGAATCAGATTAATAGATCTACATATTGAATCCATATCGAATATCTTAGACCTCTTAGTGTATAAAGCATTAGATCACTTATTTGAAATGTTCTTTTCTTAATCTAATGTAAATACATCTTATAAGATTTAAGCCCACTAATGTAAACTTAATCCTTCATTATCTTCCTAACGGTTGAAACTGGTTTGCCAGAGCAGTGCTCATAAAGAATATCTTGAAACTCGTATGAAATTTGGATATTGAGTTTGCTCATTAGTAAAAGAGGAAATGTCTCATTACACAATTGCTTGTTTATTGCAATCGGCTTCACAATTGGGCAAAGAATAGCATATAAACTCCTAGTTGTTTCTCCTCATCCACTCTTCCTACTCGCACTTATCCACACAAACAATGCTTCTCGTACAGGGATCACAACCCTTGTCAGCCATGGAGGAAGAGGCCACTTAGTAGTCCACCCCCTACTTCTGAACACTACCTACATGCCGGAGCTTGGAATAAGGGAATGTGAGCGAAGACGATAGAATACGGGGCCAGTGTGACTGGCTGCGATGCTTCAACTCGAACAGGCTCCATCGTCGGAATATTCCCATTCTCGTATACTTTCAAAGCAATGCCATTCAGCAGCATGGTCTGGCTATGGAGGTCACCGCCCTGGGCCGTCAGGTGGTACTCTTCCCTTGTGTTTTCCGCCGGCGGCAGACCTGGATGCTTCCGGCCGAGCGAATAAGCAGTCTTGTTTATGATCGGAACCCGAGTCGTGGTGTTGCCGCTGAGATTGATCAACAGCAGTGTGATTCCTCGCTGCGAGCGTCATTCATTTCCATCAACATTATTATCTATCAATCAATCATCAATTAAAAATACAGGAATTTCTCAGAGATCATCGCTACTTACTGATTCTTTCGCACAGTGAGCATAAGCTCTTATCGAACTGGGTAATCTTCCGGTTAAATTTGTCGACAGGACCCGGGTTCCCATCAACCGGTGCCACAGCAGAGCACTGCAAGAATCGGAGCTAGCAACCAGAGTTTCGCTCTGTCATTTGTTCAACTCATTGAGCCGTTCAATTTACCTGTAGTAATCAGGATTTGGATGGAAGGTGGTCGTGTTGAGAAGGCCATAGTTTCCGCCGACCAACGTCTGCCGGCAATATGTCTTGGTGTCGTAGGTGGCGGACATGCCGAGCTGGTCCAAGAACCTAATCCAACAATCGATCAATCAATCACTAGCTTCCGTAAACGATGAGAAGTGGTAGTTGGTGTTGGCTCACCAGAAGCTGAAAACGAAGGAGTCGGTCACAAGATGGTGGCCGCTGTTGTAAGCCCCTCCAGCCTCACCTACCCAGCCCGTGACCTGAGTCCCGCTGCTCCTGAGCAGAGCCTGCAGATCTCTGAACGTGCTCGCTTCGCCGTCCAGATAGGTCGGGTCCAGAATTCTCTCCACCAAATGCTCGTCCACCCCTGATCAAATCGAGCATTTAGCGATTCACTCGAGCTAGCTAGGACAGTAACTAAGAGGATGTTCATGCTGAACCTGCGCCGAGGTTGTAAATGTGGTGAGTGACCACGTCCAACGAGTTGGGTTTTGTTTTCCGGATCAGCTCCGCGAACCAGTCGGCGTCAAAGAAACCCCCCGGCGCTAGCACCAGCGGTTTAACCGGGAAGCCGCGGTAGATGTCGTCGACCAGCCATTTGAGATTGATCACGTCTGCGGCATACTGATCTGCGTCCACTCTGGTTCCCACTCCCGATCCACTTAGCTCGTTTCCTAGCAGACAACACGAATCCTTCGATCAATGGGTTACCGAATTGGAGGAAATCAAGTTCCAGTTTCTCTTCTCACCGAACTCCCAACCGTGAATTGTGTAGCCCTTGTTGACCGTGTAACGAATGAGAGAAGCAGCGTTCGTGTCGTTCCAAGGTCCCCCGAATGAGCCATCGCTCTGAAGAACCCTTCCATTTAGTGCATTCAAGCCAAAGATTATGACGGCCCTGGAGAGCACAGCTCGGTTGGCGTCGATGATCACTCGCGAAAGTTCAAATATAAGCAAATGGTGCTCACCCTGATTTCTTGAAGAACTGGTTCAGTTCGTCCCATCTGGAGAAAGGTAAGCAGCCTTCGGTAAACCCAAACATCTCGGACTCGTTCTTGACGAAATACGTGCAAGGCTGCGCGGGGACTGATCTCTGGTATGTCACCTTATCTTGCAAGGTACCCCCGAGACGAAGCTTCAGCGGCGAGAAAGCTGGCAAAAAGGATCACAACAACATTAAACGATAACATTTATCAGATATATTTCAAATTGAAGATGATTTTAGCCAGTGGCTTTACCTTTTACAGCGTTTAACAAGATGGGACTGGAAAGATCCTGCATGGACCAAAGAGGGAATCGATCGACTATGATATCCGAACAGTATCGATTTCGAGTTTCAACGGAAGAAGACTCACCAGGTTGAGCATGGATGCCGACCCCCAGCTACATGTCCCATAATCACACTTCTCCGGCGGCCACCAGTCCAGAGTAGCGCAGATGAAGTCTTCATCAGTCACGGCGATAGGGGCTGTCGCGTCGACAATGACAGCGTCGCCGTATGCCGCTGCTTCGGAGTATGCAGCAACATGCCTGCTCAGGCACAGAAACAAACAGCACCCCAGCAGATGAGGAAGAAGACCACCATTAGAGACCCTGCTCATACTCTCAGCCTCCACAAAGAAAATAAAAAAATTCAGTTTCTCGGGTATGAGGTCAGAGGCCACAATCAGAGAAGCAATAAATAGCACATCGGTTTGAGGTGTTTTCTACTCGGTTTGGTGTTGGTTTGGTGGAGAAGATTAAACTGAAAACTTTGGAGACATTGTGACCGGGGAAGTGAGAGTGAAACAGAGAGAGAGAGGGAAAAGGCAGGACCTTTTGATTTCCTTTTCTTCAATGAATGAACTCGTGAATATTGACTGGACCACTATCACAGCAGAAGCAATGGGGTTCATCTGGGGCAGAAGAAGAAGGTGGATTCCTGATCGATTCAATGCTAGGAAGGTTCATCCATGGCAGCTTCCAACAATAATTTAAAACAACTGCCTGCTCCATTTCTTTATAGCATGAGTCAGAGTGTTTTGTCTCCGACTCATTCGTTTAAATTGGTAAAAGAAGATTTGACCTTGAGCATGGGATGGTGAAGAAATTCCATTGTTCGTGAAACTTGTCAATGAGGGAAGGCAGTTGCTCGTTGGTTTGCTAATGGAGACTTCTCACCTTCAAATTGTTGCCTACAAGCAAAGATAAAGGACTTGAATCCTTAATCTTCACTAACTCATTTTAGATACTCATCTTAAATATTCTTTAATTTTTTCTATCATGGATATATCAATTTAAAATTTATTTTCTTTAATTATTTTCTATTTTATATTATTTATTTCCTTATTTGTATTATTTTTTTCCTCTCCCCATCCATCTGAAGTATCCAACTCCAAGTAGTGATTTAGTTTTCAAGCATAGGGAGTATCGCTTAGTAGTTAGTAATATGAAATTATGACTTTATTTTGTCATAAGAATTATGTCCATTAAAATCATATGGTATGAAAGCATTAATGATGATAATGATTCCGTCATATTTAAAACACAATCAACTCGTCTGGAGGTGGATGATTTAAACTAATCATCAAGCGAATCCGGAAATACGAGCAATTTTTCATCTAGCCATCAACATTCCATATTTTTCATCCACCGAAAGAAAATATCTGAGATTTAAACTATGGGTATTTGAGAAACAATTTGAGCATCTTATCACTGCACTATAGTCCGAGATAACTAATTAGACCGAAAACACAGATACACGGATTATCAAAAAAAAAAATAGCATTGGAGGTGGCTAGTTTAGACGAGCCATTAAGCGAATTTGAAAGTACGAGCGACTCCTCGCCTAGCAATGAATATTCAAATTTTTCATCCACCAAAAGAAAATATCTTACCGTGTATCATACATGAGATTCAAATTATAAATACTTAAGAAATAATTCGAACATCTTATCACTGCATCATAATTCAAGAGAACAATTTAGATAGAAGAGTCGTATATTTGAATTATGAAAAACACACATCATCAAGGAAATCAGTCTTCGAATTTTTCTAATAAGTAAATATATCCAAATTGATAATTAAAGTATTATTTAAATAAGTTTAAAAATTAAATAACAAGTATTATGCTCAATTTTACTGTATAAACTCTATCACAAAAGATTTCATCCTATATCATCGACCCTTCGTTTAAATATAAATTGGTAAATTAAAAAGGTTTAATCTAAAAATAAAAAGATTTTGCATCAATTAAAAATTGATCCCAAATTTATCTGTACATCATAAAAAGTTGATACAAAAGATATATGAGCAATAATAGGAGACGTGGGCAGTGACAAGTTGTGCATTCAAGTTTTGCGCACATAGTAAGGCAACAAACAAATACCAACTCCAAGGTCCCAAGCTGAGCTAGGAGAGTTTGTCTTGTGGTAGTTGAAGTAGGACAGTAGGTGAATCATTTAATTAATTAAAAAATTGATAAATTAGATAATAATGGTATAATTCTATAAAAAAAATTTAATAGTTATAGAATAATCGGGAAATAGTTATGATGGACGGTCTAGAAAATTAATATCACATGATTCTACGATCAATTTGAAGAAAAAATTCATATAAAATGTACCATAATTAGGGACCAAACAGTGGATGTGACAATTTAATACCTTTTCGCTGCACCATAATTCCATAGGCATCATTTAATTAATTAAAAAATGATATATAAGGTAACAGTCGAATCTAGGACGATCAGTCTTACCCTACGGAAGTTTCCAATTGGCCGCAAGGGTAATTAAATCAGGAAGTGTTCGCGATAAACAATCAAAAAACCCAGCATCTTATTGTTGTGCGTCTCAATTGGAAGAAAAATTCTTACAAAATAGGTCGTAATTGAAGATCGACCAGCCTAGCATCCCACGATTAGCTATCACCCAAATATCCGTGGTTCGATCCTTAGCAATGATATATTTTACGAGAATTTTTTTTTTAAATGGGGCACGCAACTATGCAATGACCACATACTATGAGTGCTTCCTAATTTAATTATCTTAGTGGTTAGTCGAAAATTTTATGGGATCGGACCGATCAATATTCCTAATTCGAATGTTATTATTATATATTATTTAATTATTTAAGAGATCATAAAAAGTGGTTGCTTCCTCTCAAACTAATCATTGTACAAACAATAATTGGTTGAATACCGATTAGAAAAACCAAAAAAAAAAAATAGAAAAAAAAATGAAAAACAAGAAGTTAGTTGAAGGGTGGGTCAATGTAGCAGTACAAACCTGCTCCACTCGATTTATTCAGCCTTTCCTTTCTGAGTAATAGACTCATGAGCAACTACTCAAACTTGTGGATTTGGCAATGTATTTTGTGGTAGTAGGTTTGGATAAGATTGAAAATAATTAGGCCGAACTTGTGCAAATCTTAAACCAGATTAATTATATTTTTTCACCATATGAATTAATTTCATAAGAATATAAAACAATGATATAGACTTTAATTAAACATTGACCCTAAACATGTATAAACTAATGTGATACTTAGTCATTTTCCTAATTAGAATTATGTTCTTAATTATAAAATTCACCTTTAGAGTGATTTCTATCACCAAGGCAAATGCTCCTCCCTTCTAATTAATCATTTTCCTTAATTCTAGGTGATGATTCTAACTCCATCCCTTAACTCTTTGTTCTTTCCATTTTTAACAAATTTATGCTTCATCAATGTTGATTTTTATCAATAATCACTCATTCAATACATCCAAAGTATTGTAGAGGGTTAAAAATATGCCCGGGGGATTGCGTATCGTTGTTAGACCCTCCAGTGATAAATCAAACATCTGGAATTTGAGATTCAATCACGGTGTATTATAGATAAACTTCTTTAATAGGTAGCGGACTCAAAAATGTTAACTGTCGGGATGGACCTCCACGTGTATTTCACCTGTTTACTCAGATTTCCAGTGAAAAACTTCCCGAAATTACACATACTAGTCAAGTTTAGTCCATTGTGTTTTGAAACTCTCAATAGTCAAAATTTAGAAATTCATAAATAATTTTATACTTGTTAAAAAATTATAAGATTTTATATAAACATTACTTATATTATAATATATCGAATAAAAATAATTATCTACGAAAATAATATTATTTTTAAAGAATGATAAAAAGTTAAAAATCACTGGAGTCTTCATGTCAATATCATCATTAGTGACATCAAGCTATTAGTAAAATTAAGGGAGCATTTGGTGTGCTCCATTTTTTATTTTCATTTTCTAAAAAATTATATTTTTTCATTTCTTAGAAAATGATTTTATTTCATTCTTTAGTTTTTCAGAAAATATTATATCTTTTCTAGAAAATAGACATGAGAAATACAAAGACAATATGTTTTTTGGAAAATCGTATTTTTTCAGAAAAAAATAACTATTTTTAAATACTATTATGAAAATAATTTTCAAATACGATCGACGGTCGGCAGTCGACGGCCGACGACCGATGACGATATAATTTTTTAAAAATTAAAATAAATATAATCGTCGATCCAACGACTGATATAATTTTTTAAACTTAAATTGAACGTGTAAACAAGTATAAAATATTATCTTATTTTTTTAATTTAGACAAGCATACAATATTACAAAGCTTATATTAAACTAAAGGGTAATACAGTAAAATATTATACTAGATTATATACTATTACCTCCAAACAAATAAGAATTTATTTGATTATCTAAATTAAACCAAACAATATTAAATTATATTTTATTATAATCTTAATTATATGATTACTTAATAATTACATAATTAAAATTATACATAATAAATTTAACCAAACATACCCCAAATGTTGACCTCAAGACATATTCTCCTTCTCTAATTCTTTGATACTAGATTCCTCTCTTGTCTCATCAGTTAGTCTAGAATTAACCCGAGGAGTATCAATTTTTCTTAAAATCATGATATAAAGCAATAAAATCATTAAATTTATCTCCTGCATGCTTCATATATCATCGTAATAGGATACGTCATGCAGAATAGCAACATAATGAAACCTTGTCTTTTACCCTGGGAGCTCCTCTAAATTAATTTATTCGGCAATTTATCAAAGGGCATACCTAAGAATTGATATTTATCAAAAGGCATATCATGATTTCATTGTTACCAAAAGACGCACATATTTTAGTAAACTTCCTCTCATACCCCTACCATCAAGTATTGCATGCATTTCACTTTCTCATTCTCATTCATAGTAACGAATTCCGAGACGGACCATAAAGAAATGTTCCTTTATATTTTGTTTTTATATTATGAAACCTTTCTCAAAACAAAAAATATTTAAATTAATTAAAATATTTTTATTAAATTAAAACTAAATGCACATATCAGACCCACGTTGGGCCTAAAATGGTACCATTTCAGGCCCAACATAGGGCTGAAATGTTTCTATTTCATGCCCAACGTGCCCAATATTAAGGGTCTTTTCTTGATTCTTTGTTATTACATTTTAACACCTCAGAGAAGTCCAAATAAACAATGGATAGCAAATTTGAACTCCTTGTAACCTCAGAAATCCACAGGAACTGAAATTTTTACAATCGGAGCTCTCTAGGTCAATCAGTGACTTTTTAGGGTCATTGGGCCTGAAATGGAAACATTTCAGGCCCAATGATCCTAAAATAGCCTAATGTGTCAAAACTCACTGATTGACCTAGAGAGCTCCGATTGTAAAAATTTCAGTTCCTGTGGATTTCTGAGGTTACAAGGAGTTCAAATTTGCTATCCATTGTTTATTTGGACTTCTCCGAGATATTAAAATATAATAATGAAGAACCGAGAAAACACTTTTAATATTGAGCATGTTGGGCCTGAAATGGGCACGTTGGGCCTGAAATGGTTCAGCCCAATAACCCCAAAAGGCCTAATATGTCAAAACCCACTAATTGACCTAGAGAGCTCCGATTATAAAAATTTCAGTTCCTGTGGATTTCTGAGGTTACAAGGAGTTCAAATTTGCTATCCATTGTTTATTTGGACTTCTCCGAGATGTTAAAATGTAATAATGAAGAACCGAGAAGAAATCACACATTAAGCCTTTTAGGGTCATTGGGCCTGAAATGGTTGGACACCTATTGCATTGGTGATATCTAATATATATATGATTGGACACCTAAAACATCATCTCCTACCTCTAACCTCTCTATTCATATGGAGTTTTCAGAAATCCAGATATGGTAGGTCCATCAATGGGTTTTGGTCAAAACTCACTGATATTTCTAAACTACTCCTATTGCATTAGTAATATCTAATATATAGATGGTTGAACACCTAAAACATAATCTCCTACCTCTGACCTCTCTATTCATATGGAGTTTTCAGAAATCCAGATATGGGAGGTCCATCAGTGGGTTTTGGTCAAAACTCACTATATTTCTAAACTACTCCTATTGTATTGGTGATATCTAATATATAGATGGTTGGACACCTAAAACATAATCTCCTACCTCTGACCTCTTTATTCATATGGAGTTTTCAGAAATCCAGATATGGGAGGTCCATCAATGGGTTTTGGTCAAAACCCACTGATATGGCTAAACTACTCCTATTGCATTGGTGATATCTAATATATAGATGGTTGGACACCTAAAACATAATCTCCTACCTCTGACCTCTCTATTCATATGGAGTTTTCAGAAATTCAGATATGGGAGGTCCATCAGTGGGTTTTGGTCAAAACCCACGCATATGGCTAAACTAATCCATATATATATTAGATATCACCAATGCAATAGGAGTAGTTTAGCCATATCAGTGGGCTTTGACCAAAACCCACTGATGGACCTCCCATATCTAGATTTCTGAAAACTCCATATGATTAGAGAGGTTAGAGGTAGGAGATTATGCTTTAGGTGTCCAACCATCTATATATTAGATATCACCAATGCAATAGGAGTAATTTAGCCATATCAGTGGGTTTTGACCAAAACCCACTGATGGACCTCCCATATCTGGATTTTTTGAAAACTCCATATGAATAGAGAGGTCAAAGGTAGGAGATTATGTTTTAGGTGTCCAACCATCTATATATTAGATATCACCAATGCAATAGGAGTAGTTTAGAAATATCAGTGGGTTTTGACCAAAACCCACTGATGGACCTCCTATATCTGGATTTCTGAAAACTCCATATGAATAGAGAGGTCAGAGGTAGGAGATTATGTTTTAGGTGTCCAACCATCTATATATTAAATATCACCAATGTAATAGGAGTAGTTTAGAAATATCAGTGGGTTTTGACCAAAACCCACTGATGGACCTACCATATCTGGATTTATGAAAACTCCATATGAATAGAGAGGTTAGAGGTAGGAGAAGATGTTTTAGGTGTCCAACCATCTATATATTAGATATCACCAATGCAATAGGAGTAGTTTAGTCATATCAGTGGGTTTTGACCAAAACTCACTTATGGACCTCCCATATCTGGATTTCTGAAAACTCCATATTAATAGAGAGGTCAGAGGTAGGAGATTATGTTTTAGGTGTCCAACCATCTATATATTAGATATCACCAATGCAATAGGAGTAGTTTAGAAATATCAGTGGGTTTTGACTAAAACCCACTGATGGACCTACCATATCTGGATTTCTGAAAACTCCATATGAATAGAGAGGTTAGAGGTAGGAGATGATGTTTTAGGTGTCCAACCATCTATATATTAAATATCACCAATGCAATAGGTGTCCAACCATTTCAGGCTCAATGACCCTAAAAGGCCTAATGTGTGATTTCTTCTCGGTTCTTCATTATTATATTTAACACCTCGGAGAAGTCCAAATAAACAATGGATAGCAAATTCGAACTCCTTGTAACCTCAGAAATCCACAGGAACTAAAATTTTTACAATCGGAGCTCTCTAGGTCAATCAGTGGGTTTTGACACATTAGGCAATTTAGGGTCATTGTGGGCCTGAAATGTTTCCATTTCAGGCCCAACGTGCCCATTTCAGGCCCAACGTGCCCAATATTAAAGGTATTTTCTCGGTTCTTCATTATTATATTTTAACACCTCGGAGAAGTCCAAATAAACAATGGATAACAAATTTGAACTCCTTGTAACCTCAGAAATCCACAGGAACTGAAATTTTTACAATCGGAGCTCTCTAGGTCAATCTGTGGGTTTTGACACATTATGCCATTTTAGGATCATTGGGCCTGAAATGGAACCATTTCAGGCCCACGTTAGGCGTGAAATGGTTCCATTTCAGGCCCAATGACCCTAAAAGGCCACTGATTGACCTAGAGAGCTTCGATTGTAAAAATTTCAGTTCCTGTGGATTTCTGAGGTTACAAGGAGTTCAAATTTACTATCCATTGTTTATTTGGAATTCTCCGAGGTGTTAAAATGTAATAACAAAGAATCGAGAAAAGACCCTTAATATTGGGCACGTTGGGCCTGAAATGGAAACATTTCAGCCCCACGTTGGGCCTGAACCATTTCAGACCCAACGTGGGTCTGATATGTTCTTTTAAATTTAATTTAATAAAAATATTTTAATTAATTTAAATATTTTTTGTTTTGAGAAAGGTTTCATAATATAAAAATCAAAATATAAATGAACATCTCTTTCTGGTCCGTCTCGGAATTCGTTACTGAGAATGAGAAAGAGAAAGTGAAAGAGAAAGAGAAAGAGAAAGAGAAATACATGCAGTACTTGATGGTAGGGGTATAAGAGGAAGTTTACTAAAATATGTGCACCCTTTGGTAACAATAAAACCATGATACGCCTTTTGGTAAATACCAATTCTTAGGTACGCCCTTTGGTAAATTGTCGTTATTTATTTGAACATCAGTGTGGTAAATGCAAAGTATACAATGTGGTCCCTCTCCGTTGATATCATATGGGTAGGACCAATTGGGGTTTTTCTAGTGTGGTAATTCCCATTGACATTGCATGCAAAGTATACAATGTGGTCTCTCTCCATCTATATCTTGGGTACAATTCTCTTGGGTTTTTTCTTAACCTTAGATGTCACTTGAATCTTATCCTTTCCGATGATCCGGTCGGATGGGGACTCGGTCGAGTAAGATAGGAAGCCCGATCGGGTGGGGACTCGGTAGGGTAAGGGCAGTCGGGCGCACATGGTATTAATCTAGCCTGATAAATACACTGGGGGATACGCGGATCCAGTCCGAGTTATGATATCTGGTCGGATGATCCTGGTCAGTAGAACCTGACCTAGAAGGTCTAGTCGGGCGGACGAAACCACGTGAGCCCCCTGAAAAATCGGATACTGAGAGTGTAGCTGTCGGGCGAACGGTTCCGGTCGGGCATGCCCGTCCGGATGGCTCGATCGCCCCTGCCAATGAGATCACACCCCACTCTAAGTGTTTCACAAGTCTGTGGCCGACCGTCCGGTCGGGAATACCCGACCGGCCGGTTGGGCAGACCCGACGGACCGGTCGAATAGGTAGGTACCGGGAACGGCCAAACCCACTCAGGCGACTGGCCCACCCAAGAGCCGTTGATAGCCGAGAGGCCGAGCCCCTCCATGTGACCACTTTCGGTCGGTCGGCCAGATTCTGATGGTTTCACAGTTACATAATAGGACCAGCCCGAGTGGTCGCACTGTCTAAGTCGTTTAATTATGATTAAACTCTCTCAAATACAGCAAGATCTTCCAAATCTTCTCATTATGAGGAAAAGACACCTGCCATAATCATATCTTTCCAGAGCATCAGACATTAATGAGGATAGAAGTGACAGCCTAAACAGACGTTTGGGCGGCTGTGCCAGACCCTCGGGGAGACTAAGGCTGCCAGGGGATTATGTCATAAGATTGACTTTTAATGAGATAAAACAGCCCCGACAAGACAGGGACCTCCCCCTCCACTATATAAAACCCCCTTAGTGCTTCAGAAAGGAGATTCGGCTGTTGAAACAATTCATCTTTATCTTCTGCTTCCTGTGTCCCCCTTTTGGGTCTGATTCTAACTCAGCTCTGTCCTACCAGTTGGCTTTTGATCCCGACCTGAACACCATTGTAACTCTTCCGTCTGACCGAGTCATCTGAGTGAGAGTACTCCCCACTTGTCGACAGGATCACCTGACATAGGACATCTATTTTTTATAGTGCCCCTTTCTATATACTTAAAACATATTATATATTTTTTATTAAGTGAACTGACCTAAGTGTTAGGTCCTCAAATTTTTTTTTCGATGAATGTAAATTGCATTCGAAATCAAGTGAGGATATACATGTTAGTGCCAAGAAAAATAATAAAAGAGTCAAGGGCACACTAAGAAAATAAAATAAAAGTTTTACACATTCATTAATAAATAAGTAGCCTAATTATAAGCTAATACATAACTCATACTCAATAACTCACTAACTCCACTGACACATTAACATTAACCACTAACTCCACATTACAACTATTATCATATTATTTCTCATCCACTAAATCAATTAGAACCAAATACATTGAATATAGTCACTTTTTATAATCACTAACATTCATTACTAATTCAAATACAACACTACATTAACATATTAACTCATTGATTTTATTAACAATCCCTCCCTTAAACTGATATTTCAAATGTAACAATCAGTTTAGTAAGAGTTTAAACTTTAAAACTACATGTAGAAAAATCAAGTAGCTTTTTGAGCTTCTGAAATGTAGAAAATTTGGGAGACTTGGTTAATATATCAATAATTTGATCCTTGCTTCTGTAGAAAATAAAATTATGACTTCATCATTTGTAAGATTTCTTAAGAAATGAAACCTTACATCTATATGTTTACTTTAATCATGTAGCATTGAATGTTTAAAAAATTTTATTGTCGAACTATTGTCACAATGAATTTGAGTAAGTCCATCCTCTTTGAAATATAATTCTATAAGAATTTTCTTTAGTCATTAGCTTGTCAAGCACAAGATGTTGCATCAACAAACTCAGCTTCAGTGGATGATAATGTAATAATTCATTGTTTCTTCGAAGACCATAAAATTGCTATTATCCTCAACATGAAAATATATCCAGATGTACTTTTTCGATCATCTAGATATCTTGCATAATCACTATTTATAAAATTAAATAGATCTGACTTTTCTCCCTTTTGTAAAATAACCCAAACTCTTTAGTACCTTGCTTGCAAATACCAAAATATTCTCTTTGTAGCTAAGAGATGCATTTCTATAGAACAATCTATGTATCTACTAATTATACTTACAACATGCATAATATCATGTCTTGTCGCCGTCAAATATATTAAACACCCCTTTTTAAAGAGTGGAATCAATTTTCTTTCCTTTAGTATCTTTGTACAGTTTCATTCCAAACTCAGATGGAGTACTTACAGGATAACAATCTTTCATCTGAAATTTGTCCAGGATTTTTTGCACAAATATTCTTTCATAAATAAAAATTTCAACGGAAGTTTGCACCATTTCAATACCAAGGAAATAATGCATCATATCAAGATCAGATATTTCAAATTCTATCATCATATATTTCTTAAAATTTTCAAATATAGATGTACTATTTCCAGTGTAGATTAAATCAGCTACAAATAAGCAAATAATCAATATTTTCCCTCCATCTTCAATCTTAGTAAAAAGAGTATGTTCATAAGGGCATTTCTGAAAACCTTCCTTCAAAAAATTAAGTTTCTATAAGATTATATCAATCTCGAGGAGCTTGTTTTAATCCATATAGAACTTTCTTTAAGCTATAAACTTTATATTCATTATCAAATTTCACATAATCAGGAGGTTGATCGATAAATACCTCTTCTATCAAATCTTCATGAAGAAATATTGATTTTACATCCAGTTGAAAAATAGACCATGAATTCAGTGCCGCCATCGCAATTACCACTCTGATTGTATCATGTCTTGCTATTGGACCAAAAACATCAAACTCTTGCTTATAGTCCTTCACCACCAAGTATGCTTTGTACTTGTCATTTCACTATGTTTGTCTACCTTTGTCTTATAAATCCATTTTACACTAATTGTCTTTTGCCCTTTAGGAAGATCACATAACTCCCGTGTATCATTTTTTTCAATTACTGTAATTTTATCATCCATAGCCTTTCTCCATTTTGATCCTTTAATAGCTACTTCAAAAATAGTAAGGTCACAATCTGATAACAAAATAAAATGTGTAAGAGGATCATCACCTTGATCAATTCTAGTCACCTCATAATTAGACATCCATGTTGTGGCCTTTGTGATTCTATTTTAACTAGACTTTGATCTGCTATAGGAATATTTTCAGAGACTTTGATCCTATCGATTGATCAATCGTGAGAGGATAAGCAAAGATCAATTTCGATCTGAGCTCAAAAGGAAACAAAGATTTGGTCGACCGATAATAATGATCAATCGATCGAACACATATGAAAATTGAGAATCGGATGCGATTATATCAGATAGCAAAGGATGTTTTGGTGTTTAGTTGACTGATTAAGAGGATCGGTCGACCGATCTAGTAGATTGTGCGGGATTGGATCTGATCGAATCGAACCATCAAGGAAAGAAATAGGATTCAATCGGCCAATAAGATATACCAAGGCCCTGACCTCGCTCAAGTCCCAGCTAAGGACTAGTTCCTAAGTGGCGTACCCGTCCGGGGGACTTAGCTATTTAGGATTGACTTATGTTTAGTAAACAGGAATCGCCCCGTTGTTTGGCAACGCCTGATATTACTTGCTCGGTCGTCGAGAGCTAGTGCGTTTTGGTCAGCCGATCCTCAAGGAGCGTGGTTCGCCACACCACACGTCCGGAGTGGGAGCCGAGCCGAGGGGACATATATGGGAGCATGCCCACTTATAACTTGCGCGGGGAGAGAATCTGGCTACTCGGTCGGATGCATCCCAGGGAACGTGGGCCTCCACGCGTCCAGACTGGGAGCCGAGCCGAGGGGGGCGTGGGAGCATGCCCACTTATAGCTTGCTCGAGCCGAGAGTCTGGCTACTCGGTCGGATACATCCCAGGGAGCGTTGGCCGCCACGCGTCCGGACTGGGACCCGAGGGGGCGTGGGAGCATGCCCACTTATAACTCGCACGGGGCGAGAGTTTGGCTACTTGGTCGGATGCATCCTAGGGAGCGTGGGCCACCACGCGTCCGGACTAGGAGTCGAGCTGGGGGGGTGGGAGCATGCCCACTTATAGCTCGCACGGGGCGAGAATCTGGCTACTCGGTCGGATACATCCCAGGGAGCGTGGGCCGCCACGTGTCCGAACTAGGAGCTAAGCCGAGGGGGGCGTGGAAGCATGCCCACTTATAACTCGCATGGGACGAGAGTCTGGCTACTCAGTCGGAGGCATCCCAGGGAGCGTGGGCCGCCACGCGTCCGGACTGGGAGCTGAGCCGAGAGGGGTGTGGGAGCATGCCCACTTATAACTCGCACGGGGCGAGAGTCTGGCTACTCGGTCGGATGCATCCCAGGGAGCGTGGGCCGCCACGTGTCCGAACTAGGAGCCGAACCGAGGGGGGCGTGGGAGCATGCACACTTATAACTCACACGGGGTGAGAGTCTGGCTACTCGGTCAGATGCATCCCAGGGAGCGTGGGCCACCACCCGTCCGGACTGGGAGCCGAGGGGGGGGGCATGGGAGCATGCCCACTTATAACTTGCACTGGGCGAGAGTCTAGAGTGCTTGCCAATTGTCCCAGAATATGACTCTTTCACTATCCTTGCAGGGTTATAGAGCACTATTATTTTAATTGTCGGCTCGGTCGGAGCCTCCCCTGGCTGGCCCACCCGAGATCACATCTACTTGTTAAGATGTATACTAAAAGTCTTGCCTTTTGGTTAGGATACATCAACATTTTAAAGAGAATCGAAAAATCACACAGTGCATGTTTATATTAGTATGTGCACAAACTGTCTGATGCTTGACATTGTAGATAACATGGTGCGTGGTGTCGCACAGAAGATCATGTTATCAGGTTCCTTGCCAAAGCATAAGAAAGAGGCTCACAACCGAGATGGAGTTGGACAAACCATCAGGATGGTTGTAGTGTAATTAGGTGTGGTTTATCTTAACCATAGAATTACACTAGTGTACTTTGTGTACATTGAGTAGACCAAAAGAGAGGTCATCTAATTTTTGTACTGACTTAGTAAATTGGATTATACCTCGGATAATATTATGGAGTACGATCTCTTAATCCTGAAATAATGACGGGAATATATTATTAATTATTATTTCTTTGATTTACCAATGGACGAGATCTATTCTGTTAGATCAATAGGCCCGGTAAGTTGGGAGATAATATTAATAATATGATGTGTCATTGATTATTGACGGAATCCATGTCCTGGTGAGTCGGTATGATGATGCCCCCTTGGTGAGCTCAAAAGGATCGTCATGACAAATCTTACAAGTGGACTATGGTCCGACATGATGAAAAGGTTAAGTGGTACTAATCAAGGATGAAGAGGATAATTAATTTAATTATCAGTAAATTAAATTAATTATCGGGCATACGATATCTTAAACACGGGAAGATGGACGACTCGTAATATCTGGAGCTCATATGAAAATATGGGAGTTGGTGAGGAAGTACAATTGGATCCATTAGTGGAATGGATCACCATTAATGGATCGGGTTTGGATCCATTAGCAGGCCAAGAACCAACTCGTCCTCTTGGTCTATATCTTAGCCCTATAAATACCCCATAAGGAGTCATGATACAAGGCTAATTAATCCCGGATTAATTTTTGGAATTAATCAAAACCAAAACCCTAGCCTCTCTACCTCTCTCTCTCTCTCTCTCTCCTAGGTCACGTACAAGAGAAGGAGAAGAAGCATTTTCTTCGCCTCCTTTGGTTCTTCCTCTTTGATCCAAGTGGTGGTCGGTATCAAGGAGGACTCGACTCCATCTTGAGAAACACGACAGCAACTTGGAAGAGGAGAAACTGGCGGCGTGGGGAGATAAAAAGGAGGTGCTCGGTGTGGTGGTCGTCGGCGGTGAAGAAGCAGGAAGAAGAGATTGGGAGAGGTTGAAGGGGAGTTTTCTCCTTCTGGTTCTCTTCCTATGTCACGCCCCAAGGAGCTGCCGGTCCGATACTAACCGAACGGCCGCTCCCTCGATCGACGGACAATGTTGAACCCTAATCTCTATGACCACCTCAGATGGCTGTACCGCAGCCTATAGGGCTGGAACAACCGTCTGGAATACATAAAAGCGAGGCGATGATAAAACAAACTGCGTACCGGTACGACTTACAACAACCGCAAAGCACAAGGCCTCCATGGCTCACAAAAGTACAACTATACCGCCGTATAAGTTGACAAAACCAAACACGAGTACAGCAGCGGAAAAGTAAAGTAAAAGAAACAGAAAACGGGTACCGACATATACCCCCAACAAAGTAAAAGAAAACATCCCGGAATCATCTCGTAGAAATACGCAAACTGGGACAGGCTGCCGGGCACTCCAGATAATCATCCTGAAATAAAAACAGGGAGCTAACGGGGTGAGTCATAATACTCAGCGAATATCTCATCAGATATACAGGATAGTCTAAGCTAGCAATAGAGTAACAGGCTATCAAAATAACACAGGTACATACAGTGGTAAGTACAACTGAAACAGAAATAGCAAAAACCATACCAATGTGGCTGAGTCGTCGAAACTGACATAAGGGTCTCCTATATGTGCATGTCAAACAAATGCAACATCCAAGTATAACAAACACGGCAAGTGTTCGCTCACCCTCCTGCGTAGAGCTGTGACTGCCGTCCGTACTTTGCCGCTGCTACTCCTGAGCAACCGAGTAGACGGTATGTTGACGGTGTAACACCCCTACTCCATGACCTATCCTGGCGATATCACTAATAGCCCCAGGCTAAGACCTATCCTGGCGATATCTCTATCAGCCCCAGGCCATCACCTATCCTGGCTATATCACTAATAGCCCCAGGCTAAGACCTATCCTGGCGATATCTCTATCAACCCCAGGCCATCACCTATCCTGGCTATATCACCAATAGCCCCAGGCTAAGACCTATCCTGGCGATATCTCTATCAACCCCAGGCCATCACCTATCCTGGCTATATCACTATCAGCCCCAGGCCATCTCTGGAGGATATCTCTGTCTGAGTGTTAACACCTACCTCATGTATATAAATGGGGAAGAGACCTCTCTTTCTCTCTACTCCTGGTATATGGACTACTCCAGGAGGGACCTCTGTCTGCCACCACGCTCCGATTCACTAACCCATGAGTGCATGAGCTGAGCAGCACAGAGCACACTACCCATACTCCGTCAACCACTAACCCATGAGTGGTCGTATGGATAGGTCAGTATGACTGTCGACCTGACTCACCCATAAGGGGTCACTGATCGACAGTGATGTACAGTGCATGATGATGCATGACTCTGGTCAAACAGCATCCACTATCTAATCCACCTATATCAACATGATATGCAAGGATCATAAATAATGCACCATAACCTAGGCCCTAAAGGTATAGGTATCACATGCCAGGTATATCAGAAACAGTATCAGCCAAGGTAGAGCAGATATAAAATACTACATTACTCTACCGCTAAAGATAGCATATCCAGCATATCAACTATGACTAATCTAAAAGATAAGTCAGAGATACCCGCCTCCGATGTAGTAGAATTGTGAGTGAAAACCCCCGTCTGAAATAATATCCGTCGCAAACGAAGTCCAAATAGTCGCGTCCACGACCTGTATCACATATACAATCTTAGCTATTTATGTGAATAATAAATAGACTAGATACCCATATGAAAACCGGATTTAACCATCCAAACCCTAAGTGTGGTTCATGGTAATCCCAAACACATCGTTAAGCTAACCCTAAGTTCCATTAGAATTAACCCTAGTTAAGAACTAATCTCACTTAATCCTAATTTTAAATATCAATTCCTTTTCCCAAGCTAGCTCACGGTGGAACCTAATCAATGAAGTCCTAGCAATTCTCCCAAATCTTTCAAAACTTGCAAGAACCCAGCCACCTAAACAGAACAACCAACAATGGCAAGGAAATCAATCGAGATACGGGAAGCAACTTAAATCCCTAGGATCCTGATCACAAACAGAACAAGAACACAAAGATGAGTTCACAGTGGCGAAGCTAACAAAGTCAGCAACCGGAACACGATTATACAATAACCCACACACAGAAGATCATCCCAAGATCAAATATACACTCTAGCATTCAATCCTGGCAGAAATTAATCAAACCACAACAACAGATCGACCTCTAGAAACCTTTGCAATTCGAATCCAACAAAAGGAATAGAGGGTTACCTGGTACGCGATCACCCACTGAGCAACCGAAAAAATATCCCAGGGATATCCTCCAACCTTGCTCCAGTGAAGTCGAAACCGATCGATGGCAGCTCAAAACCCACGATCGCCTAACCTGGAGCCAAGTCGACAACAAGATCAGAGATAACCCTAAATCCTCCAAGATCTACTCGATTAGAAACCGGAAGAACCACAGGAGAAAACCTTACCTCGATCAATCGCGATGGAAAGGAAAAAGAAAACCCACAACCTCGATCCGTGCTTGCGGGAGATAAGGGAAACCCGAAATCTCGATCAGACTTCAGTGGGGAAGATGAAGTCGTCTTCCGATGTCGCCTGGCCGCCGCACAGAACCGCTCGCCGACGCTCCGACCGCACGAGGAATAGAAGGACGATGGCGAGGAGGAAGGGCGAAGTCGGCTCGGGGCGGTATCCTAGGGCAACTCAAGCGATGCCACAATAATATATATCATTGCGCCCTTTTTCATTTAACCCCTCCATATTTATTTTTTATTTTTTAAACATTAGCCCTCTGGTTCGGACAATTTACATTTTAGCCCTTAATGTTTTCGTATTTTAACATTCTCCCCCACTAATTAGAATTTGGTCCCCAAATTGTCATTGCTAATAGTAGCCCCTAACAGCAGTATATATGAAGTATGCATGTTGAATCGAGACAACAGTACATACCTCAGTCAAATAGATGGGGATATCGTGCTCGGATAGTATCCTCGAGCTCCCAAGTCGCCTCTGCATCCGAGTGATGCTGCCATCCGACCTTGACCAGCCGGATCGTCTTGTTCCGTAGTTGCCGCTCCCGGAAGTCCAAGATCCGTACAGGTACCTCCTCATAAGTAGCGTCAGGCTGAAGCGGAACAAGTACCTCAGATAGGATGTGGGTGGGATCTGGCACATAACCTCTCAGCATAGATACATGAAACACGTCGTGAATGCCGGCCAAAGACGGTGGAAGAGCCAGACGGTAAGCTACAGCTCCAATCCTCTCCAGAATCTGGAATGGACCGATATACCGTGGAGCTAGCTTACCTCTGAGACCAAAACGTTTCACCCCCTTCGTGGGTGAAACTCGAAGGAAAACATGATCACCAGCAGAGAACTCTAATGGTCTGCGTCTCCGATCAGCATAACTCTTCTGGCGATCCTGTGCTGCTGATAATCTCTGTCGGATAGTCCGTACTAACTCTGCCTCCTGCTGAGCTCTCTCTGGTCCTATCAGCTGTGTCTCCCCAACCTCCTCCCAGAGGGTGGGTGTCCGACATGGCCTACCATACAACGCCTCATACGGCGCCATCTGAATCGCCGAATGATAGCTGTTGTTGTAGGCGAACTCCACCAAGTGTAAATGATCCTCCCAGCTGCCTCCGAAATCCAGAATACATGATCTCAGCAGGTCCTCCAATGTCTGAATCGTACGCTCTGACTGACCGTCTGTCTGCGGGTGAAATGCCGAACTGAACCGAAGATCCGTCCCCAAGGCTCTCTGCAGGCTCTGCCAAAAACGAGAAGTGAATCGCGGATCTCTGTCCGATATAATGCTCAAGGGTACTCCGTGCAATCTGACGATCTCTCGACAATATAACTCCGCTAACCTGTCGAGGGAATCCCTCCTCCGCATAGCTAAGAAATGTGCCGATTTGGTTAATCGATCAATGATCACCCAAATCGCATCGTGCCCTCTCCTAGTCCTGGGCAGTCCCACCACAAAATCCATCGTAATGTGTTCCCATTTCCACTCGGGAATGGGAATCCTCTGAAGTAACCCAGCAGGTCTCTGGTGCTCTGCCTTAACCTGCTGGCAGACGAGACATCTAGCAACAAAACTCGCAATGTCTCTCCTCATGTTGTTCCACCAGTAGGAACGCCTCAAGTCACGATACATCCGAGTCCCGCCTGGGTGTATAGCAAATCGCGAACGATGAGCCTCCTGTAACAACTCCTCCATGACTGGGTGCGACTCTGGCACACATAGTCTCCCTCGGAAAAACAGAATGCCCTCATCGTCCCGCGTAAAGTCAGACGGCTGCCTAGCGGAAATGCGACTGCCCAGAGACTGCAGATGCTGGTCACTGGCCTGCGCCTCTCTGATCCTGGACCTAATAGCTGACTGTGCCACCATAGTCACCAGCAAACCCCTCTCTATCTGGGACCGCTCCTCTAATCCCAGCTCCGAAAAACTCTGGATCAACTCTGTGACAATCACCCGCTGACAGGCTAAGACTGCTCTGGTCTTCCTACTAAGTGTGTCCGCTACCACATTGGCTTTCCCAGGATGATAGCCAATGGTGCAATCGTAGTCCTTCAGAAACTCCATCCATCTCCTCTGTCGAAGATTCAGCTCTCGCTGAGTGAAGAGATACTGAAGACTCCGGTGGTCGGTGAAGATCTCGAAGGTGATCCCGTAAAGAAGGTGCCTCCAGATCTTCAGCGCAAAAATAATAGCGGCCAACTCTAAATTGTGGACGGGGTAGTTCCTCTCATGCTCCTTCAGCTGCCGAGAAGCATAAGCAACCACCCGTCCATGCTGCATGAGTACCGCGCCCAATCCCAGGAGTGATGCATCAGTGAACAGAGTGAAACCGTCCTCTCCCGAAGGCAGTACTAAAACTGGCGCAGATACCAGCCTCTGCTTCAGCTCCTGAAAGCTGGTCTCGCAATCGTCAGTCCATACAAACTTCACGCCCTTCCTGGTCAGGCGCGTGAGTGGAGAGGCAATGCTGGAGAATCCCTCGACAAAGCGTCGGTAATAGCCAGCCAAACCCAAAAAACTGCGCACGTCATGGACTGACTGGGGATGCTTCCAACTGGTGACTGCCTCGATCTTCTGGGGGTCTACTGAGATGCCTCCACTGGATACTATGTGTCCAAGAAAACCCACAGAAGATAGCCAAAATGCACACTTGCCGTACTTCGCATAGAGCTTCTCCTTTCGGAGAACCTCCAAAACGATGCGAAGATGGCGAGCGTGCTCCTCCTCAGACCGAGAATATATCAGAATATCATCGATGAATACTATAACAAACTGATCCAAATATGGGAGGAATACCCTGTTCATGAGATCCATGAACACGGCCGGGGCATTGGTGAGCCCAAATGGCATCACCAAGAACTCATAATGCCCATAACGAGTGCGAAATGTTGTCTTCTGAATATCTGAATCTCTGACTCTCAGCTGATGATAACCAGACCGTAAATCTATCTTGGAGTACACAGATGTACCCCTCAGCTGATCAAACAGATCATCAATGCGCGGTAGCGGATATTTGTTCCTGACTGTGACGGAGTTAAGCTGTCTATAATCGATGCAAAGTCGCATAAAACCATCCTTTTTCTTCACAAAAAGGACTGGAGAACCCCACGGAGAAACACTCGGTCGGATAAATCCCCGATCTAGTAACTCCTGGAGTTGGACCTTCAGCTCGTCCAACTCACGCGGTGCCATCCGATATGGTGCCTTCGATGCCGGCGCAGTCCCCGGTATCAACTCAATGGCAAACTCGACCTCCCTCCGGGGAGGCAAGCCCGGTAACTCGTCTGGGAATACATCCGGAAAATCCCTGACCACAGGAACGTCGGAGATCTGGGGAGTACTACCATCTGAAGTGCTGAGTAATGACACCAGAAATCCCTGACAACCCTGCGTAATAAGTCTCTGCGCCTGAAGTGCGGAGATAACTGCTATACCGTTATCTCGAATGCCAAGGAACTCCCACGAGGGTTGGTCTGGGGGTCGGAAAGTCACCACCCTCGAATGACAATCGACGGTGGCATGTGATGTCGTGAGCCAGTCCATGCCCAGAATGATGTCGAACTCAATCATATCCAGCACAGACAGGTCCACGGTAAGGGTGACCCTCCCAAAGTCCAAGGGACACCCTCTGACCTCCTGCGTTACCTCCAGAACATCTCCTGAAGGTAGCGTCACTGATAGACGCTGTGCCCTGAGGGTCGGCAATCTGCAGATCTTGCTCAAGAATACCCGTGATATAAAAGAATATGAACTACCGGTATCTATGAGTAAGTCTGCGGTACATGCATAAAGTAAAACTGTACCTCGAAAAACGGATCCATCTGCACGATGAGCCTCCTCTCGGGTGACAGCATATACTCGACCCGACTCTGGCGGAGGACGGGGTGGGGGGTAATGCCCGTACAGTAGGCACTGCAGGTAACTGAGGTACCGGTGCTCCAGGAATCTGCGACTGCTGATAGACCGGTAGCTGATACCCCGGCATACAACTGCTGACGAGGCTTCTGAAACAGAAGGCTGAAATGGAGACTGGGATACCACAGATGATGATGTAGCCTCCTGACCCTGACCAAATAGGCAGTAGAGCTGAATAGGTGGAGG
>JAGFNQ010007267.1:103014-266162 GCA_024364735.1 Boesenbergia rotunda | reverse complement strand
TTAAATTATAATTTGCTGGGTCAATTCTCAAAAAAAAAACAAAAGGAAAAATTATTTTTGCGTCTGTCAGACAGACTCGAGACCACCCCAGCAGATGTAGAGCTCTGCTGAGAACGATCCTCGACAGCCACCGATCCAGAAGAACCTGAGCCGTTAATCACGCTCTGATCTCGAGTCGTTCTGTCATCATCCAGATTGGGTTGCCTGTCTCCTTAACACTCAAGGATACAGTTGTACGAGCCTATAGAACAGATCCTGTTCAAGTAAGGTCGTGCCCAGAAAAGTCCCCGGCTCATAAATAAAGATCTCTTTCGCTGAAATACAATGGATGTGGGACTAATAAACGAGATGATGATACAAAAATTATTTCGCGTCTGTCAGACAGACTCGAGACCACCCCAGCAGGTATAGAGTTGTGCTGAGAACGATCCTCAACAGCCACCGATCCAGAAGAACCTGAGCCGTTAATCACGCTCTGATCTCGAATCGTTAGATCATCATCCAGATTGGGTTGCCTGTCTCCTTAGCACTCAAGGATACAGTTGTACGAGCCTATAGAACAGATCCTGTTCAAGTAAGGTCGTGTCGAATGAAGCAAGCGCCTCGCAAAAAAGGGCCTTCTTTAAAGGCCAAACAATGGTTGTGGGACTAAACAACGAGATGATTACTGACCGTCCTTCGGATCTACCCAAAAACACGAAATCAAAGTGAGATAGGATTCACTTATGCGAGACGGAGCATCGACGGGCCGCAGATCTCCTCGGCAACGATTCCGCCGAGCTTCTTCATCTCGACCTTCGCCACCGCGGCCTTGTACGATTTCCCCCATCTCGGAAACAGCGACGACGCAGAAGGAAAAAAGCAAAGAGGGGGAGAACAGCGAACGCACGTCTGCTGGTTGGTTTTATCGACGAAAGAGGAAGAAGGTTCTGGTAGCGAAATGGTGGCCGTTGGATGAAGAAGACCCGCCATCACGTTTGTCATTATTCGAACGGTTGCGATTCGATTTGGGCGGCCGGGTTCGAATGACCAACTAAAGGGCAAAAAAGACAAAATTCCGTTGCCGGGACTCGAACCCGGGTCGCTCAGGTGAGAGCCGAGTATCCTAACCAACTAGACTACAACGGATGTTGAAATTGTATCTTCTACAAAATTTAATATAACATAAATATCCAGTACCAGATAAGCAATATAAACATGATGCAACTTAACTCCACTAACAGAGCATCAATAGAATCCCTGGAAAGCAATGCAAACTAAAATCGTAAAAGTTTGAGATCTCTCCAATCAAAAGAATCAGATTTCAATACTACGGAATGACTATATATATCTTCTTCCTCTTAGCACAAGATGATCCACTGACTTAGCAATTTCTATTTTGTTCTTGCCATTTCTACAGCCGATAAGCATAAACAAAATCAATCACGAGAAATCTTTCGGAATTTGAGAGCATTTATGTGCATTAGAATGTATTGTTCAGGTATCACGAAGGATAATGTTGATAGAGAAGGAAAAAGTGTCTCTGGTTTATTCAAGTACAAAGAGTAAATGAAAGATCAGTGTTCAAATGATAAATGCATTCATCTTTCCAAAGATTCATCGATCATCAATCTGAGATTCAAAATCTGAACCTTGGTACACATTTCAGCAAGAGATGAATCTGTCTCGTAACAGCCTTCATGAGATGGTATCCACAATGTCCAACTCGAAATGAGTGAATCTACCTAGACCTGTTTTAAAAAAATTCCATAAGTTTACACACTAGAATCCAGTTACAGATTGAAGCTATTCAAATTGTGTTCAACCTACCCGACTGTGAGCTTTAGCCTTTTGTTTCCGGAAAATAGGTAGAATGCGGGAAAATATTGATGATTTTTTGGTCTGGAACCCATAAAGGAAGGCGCTCAATGGTACTCCTGCCTTGTTTGGATCATGTTTGCCTCGTGATATAAATATTTGGAAGGTTTCATACAACTTACCCAACTGCCTCTCGATTTCAGATTGAGCCCCCTTAATTTGATCAAGGCCCACCAGCAGGTGGCTTGAAGCCTTATTGCTCACCTGCTTCATGTTCATCACTTCACTTTGTAACCTTGCAGCCACGTGAGGAGTAAACAATGCACCTTCAGATGATGAACTTTTGCTCACAACGCTTGATATCTCCTCTTGCATGTTGTTGAGGGATAAGAACCTCTTCTCCAGCTCTTCTCTCAACAACATGCTCTGCTCTGACCATAGCAAGAACTCATTCTTCAATTCATTCAGTCTTTTGGAAACTGATTCTGACTCAGCATTGTTCGTCTGATTGTCGGTATCAGAAGCTTTGCCGCCTTCTATCTTATTGGCATCCA
This sequence comes from Boesenbergia rotunda, assembly GCA_024364735.1. Classification (NCBI taxonomy): domain Eukaryota; kingdom Viridiplantae; phylum Streptophyta; class Magnoliopsida; order Zingiberales; family Zingiberaceae; genus Boesenbergia; species Boesenbergia rotunda. The sequence continues at coordinate 263,811 of JAGFNQ010007267.1, read as the reverse complement.
GCTTATTGATATCAGCTTGTAGCTCAGCATACCTGACTTTGAGCTTCTGTACATAGTGGTATGTTGTGCTGAATCTCAACCAAAATTCTAAGTTTTTGCCAAGTAAATGATGAACATCCTTCCCGAGCTTCTCTTCAATAGGTTGAGTGATCTTTTGTTCATAGACACATTCTACACTAATGCCACTGACAGATGAATCTCTTTGCGGAGTAGATTGAGACATCTCAGAATCTTTCACGATAGTTGCAGTGTTTGAGATCATCAACTCATTGTGACAAGAGTCAACATATGAAGCAACTTGACAAAGATCAAACCTTGCCTTTAGAGAGGCCAATTGTTCTCTCAGCAAGCTGATTTCCTCATCTCTTGATGCAATGACATTCACCAGTTCCCCTATCAGAGCCATCATCTCTTGGATGTAGTTTTCATTCTTGTTCTCTACTTTTGAAGCATATTTGAGTGAAGCATCTTCCTTTTTCTGGAGAAATTCTTCTAGAAATTCAACAAGTGGATGAGTTGCATCAATCTCTACCAAATCTTCTTTGACGTCATGGAATTCAGTTACCTCTATATCCTTACACTCACAATGTGATTCATTGCTACAGGCATAAGAGGCTTCCTCTTCCTCTGGGAATGCAACTTCATCACAAACATTTTCTGTGAGTGTAGGAGGCAGAATCTTTTCTAAAATAGCATTGATGCTATGACAAGCTTCGAGTGCCTTCTCACAGAAACTAGATTCTTCATCTTGGATAATTTTGCCAATCACCTCAACTTTGTTCAACTCATCTCGGGCTTCCTTAAATCTTTCAGGAAACACATGCAAGTCCTTGGTTAGCATCAATTCCTCCTCTTCTAAGTTCTTTACATTTTTCTCAAGCACATTACTAACTGAAATAAATTGATTTATTTGTTCAACCTGTGATGAAAATGAAAGTTCCAATCCAGCAACTTTGTCAACAAGTTTATCTATGTTTCCAATAATATCAGATGCAGAACTTTCAGTGTTTGTCTCAAAGTATTCCTTGATCTTGTCCTGTATGGCATGCAGGTCTAGCTTTGCCTTGTTTAGAGAATCAATTTCTTTTGCCATGTTTTCAGCAGTGAAGTTTATCTCTGTTGTTTTACTAGCCAACTCTGTCATATCCATCTCAGATTGATAAGAGCCTCTCTTTAGAGCATTCAACCTTTCTTTAGCAATTCTGATTCTTTCATATTCAAGTTGTACTTGTTCTAATGATGTCTTTCTCTGCTCCTGCAATCTAACTATGACATCTTCACAAGATTTAAGGGCTTTTCCTGTCATTATCATACGCTCTTCAACATCTTTGAGGACATCACTGCTACTAAACTCATCACGCCACCAACACATCTCCTCATACATATCCACGATTTTCTTCTCAATGTCCCAATATTTGACTATACCATTCTCATACGAGCTTTTGATGAATTGTTTTTCAGCTTGCAGAAATAGTATTCCTTCATGAAGCTTATGTATCTCCTCTTGCGCCTTTCCTTCATCTGCCTGAGATTTGTCCCTTGTCTCATCTGACTTTATGGATGATTCACTTTCTCTTCTCTTCTTCATCAGTCCATCAACCGTTCTCCTGTTTACTTTACTTGGGTCGATTGGGGTAATTGCTTTTGGACAATTTTCCTCCTCCTCCTCCTCTAGCATTGCATATTGGACCTGGTCAGGACAATGAGTTGCAATCGTGTGGTTGGCCTTTTGTAGTTCTCCAGAGACGCGGTCAAATCTTGCAGCCAATGCTCTATATGCTTTGTGGGCATCTTCCACAAAGCCTATTAATTCTGGCCTCCTCTTGAAATACAACTCTGCCTTTTTAGCAAAGGAATCAGCATCTGACTCGACAACCTGAAGCATATTTGTCACTATATACTCCATCTCTGCAGTCAATGCTTTCCACATTAAGAAAATACCAACACAGAGACTAATGTTCATAGCTAGAAATGTAAAAAGATTCTAGTTTTGGAATAGTTGAGACAGTTCATGTAAGAACTCTGGAGCAGTAACAACTATGCCATATAGAAATCAGGTAAAAGTCTATCTTTAGATTCCATTTTGATCACAGAATATTAAATTTCAATACTATTTTTTCGAAATCCACACAATGGAGTTAGTGAAAAATAAAAACTTGGCATATAATTGAAGTGCTTTGAAGATCTATGTCTAAAATCAAGTTGCACTATGTATATTCTGGCATCAAAGCAATAATTTAGTAGTATGGTACTCTTACATTCTCAAACATGGTTCATTTGATTGTCACAAAAGAAGCCATGGATAAATAATTTCGAAGAAGAAATTGTATACAGAGATTCAATCGGTAACTCATGGAAACTGCATGTTTATGTCTTAGATCAACGAGATTGTCAAGCAATCAGATCCTTGGAGCTTTATGAAGATGGTGAGGCCAAGGGAAAATTTCATGAAATTGGAAGTGCTTTTACTGGTTTCAATGAGTTTGCAAGGTGTATAAAAGATAATTTCTTTTCACAAAAGACACAAAGATTTGACCAGCTAAAGGAAATGGTGCATAACCATGCCAATTTATAAAAATTCTTTTGATTGATGTTCTTTCATCAAGAGAATTGATTCCAAAAAGTTATCAACGGTCATCATTCTTTTGGTTGAACTTTCTTTTGGCCAGAATTATACTACATATTTTTTTACAATTCAGCATCAGAATGATGCTTCTACCATTGAATATGAGAAATTGTTTCAAAATGGAACCAAAATTGCTTGCTTTCCAATCTAGAAATCTTTCAAGTGAGAAAGAACAATCCTTCCAAACGAGGAAAAAAATATGATTCAAATTGGAAACACAAGAACAGAATTGAATGAAAAGTATCATGAAATACATATAACAAGGTCATGAGAGATGAGAGAATTAGATCAGTAACACGATTCTAATCGGAAAAGAAATAGCAGAAATCGTATGTACAAGAAAAAAAAATCCGATAAAGTAAAGGTTAGGGCACAAGCCTCGCAGGTTGTTCTCGAGCCATTTCGACTGCTTCGCCTTGATGTTGCTCGCCCACCACCATGAATAGGTATTGCTCTCAGCCTTCTCCAGCATCTCGTGCAATTCTTCCTCCGGCGCCCCTCCCTCCTAGCGCCTTCTCCGTAGAGAGAAGAGGGGAGGCGGAGAAGAAAGGGAAAGAACAAAATTTCCTTCCGGAGAGAGGAAAGATCACTTTTTTCCATCTGCAATAGAGACAAAAATAGCTAAAAAAAGAAAGGATTGACAAAATACGTGCTGGAACTCCGAAACGAAGGGAGGAAGAGGAGGAATGGACGGTATAAGCTGCGTTACCAGAACATAATCGCTTTCACCTCTGTCTCGAGCTAATCGATAACGGAAGCAGCCGAATTGGGCGGCGCCGGCACTGGAATGTCGCTGCGGCATTACTGATTCAAGGCCAAAGATGAGGATGGCGGCACGAAGACGTAGCTCTACTCGTCGACGGATTCGGATGAGGTGTTGATGTAGGAAGTGGGCTGAGCCAGGAGTGCAGTTGCTATTGCAACTGCACACGATCTCAGCCACGTTCTCGCTGCGTGCGAGAAGTGGATGCTGCTATGGGCATCTATATAAGACGCAACGTCTAAACTTCAGGTGAGGCGAATAATTTTTTTCAAGGTGTGCAACTCAGCCGAGAACATCCAAGGGCTGCAGGATTTGATTTGTGGACTTGAGGAACTCTCCGATCTCGTGATTGTTCTTCCAACAGCAAGATTGTTCTTCCACTAGCAAAGAAGAGAAGGAGTTGCGAACATCACTATGAGTATTTTCCATTTGTTATACATTTCTGTTACTTACAAACTGCTCATGCATATCGAAAAATCAACAGTTGAAGCCGATGACGGTGGATGGACAACGATTTTCCGTAGTGTTGACGGCGGCGTGGTCGTTAGCTGATCTGATCGCCGGTCGTGGCAGCAGGCAAAGCTCACTTCGCTTTTCAATCAAAGTTTTATCAATTTTTTTTAATTTCGCCTCCTAAAATTTACAAATATTAATTTAAGGCCTAGAATTTTTAAATGAATCCTATTGAATCATATTTTGTGAATTGTAAGGGGTTTTGAAGTAAGAGGTAAAGTCATATTATTTTGTTTTAAAAAAATGTATATTATTTTATTTTCTTTAAAGTCACATTTTGTTTTACCGGTATATATATATATATATATATATATTATTCAATCAAAGTCATACATTTTTTTAATCTTCAATCAATTTTATTTATTTCTTTTTAAAAATCAAAATTTTCTCAAATAAATCTTAAATATATATAATATATCCGTGAATATATAAAATTTATTATTTTCAAATACTATAACCAAAGAAAAAGGGTTGATAGAGAAAAAATCTTATTTATTTAAATCTATTGTAATACAAATTTTAAATCTTAAATATATATATAATATATACTCTATGAATATTAAAATTTTATTATTTTAAATACTCTATGCTAAGATACAAGACTGAACTCTTAAATATATTCCTAAATAATTAAAAAAATATATATTATGTTCAAAGGCGTAATCCAATCCAAGGCACCTTGGATTGGGTTTAATGGGCCCATAAGAAAGCTTTGCGCAACAAAACAATTTCTTATAATTATTTTAACATAATTATAATGAGCATAATTACTACAGGAAAATAATATAATATTTTATCAATTTAATTAACTTTATTCAAATATAATTAAAATGACTTCCCATATTAAAATCCATTTGGAGTGTTATATTTATATAGAAAATAAATTTTTGCTGCGGATGGGTCCTAAATTTTATCTTTATGGTTTAACAGTTAGATTATACCATTAAATATAAAAAAATTCAAACGAAAAAATTATTTGTGATTTATACTATATATATAGTTTTGATATTTCGTATAGCTTATGTAACATCTTAATTTTTTTAAATTTTTTATTATTTTTTAAGGTTCATATCAATTAAATTTTATCTTTAAAATTTAAAAATTAAATTATAATATTAAACGTTAAAAATTTCAAAACGAAAAATAATTAAGATACTCACATGTGTTAAAAGTTTTAACACGCGGACTCAATCCTACGGACAATGCGTGCGACTGCAATGTCACAATTTTTTTTTGATGTTTTTTTTTACTTTCATTTGTGCCAATAAGCTAAGATTTAATAGTTAAATAATAATATTAAATATAAATTTAATCAAATTAAAAATTAATTAAGATTTATACAGAGATTTTTTTATATTGAATTTATTTTATATAATCTTTTTTTTCCTCACTATTCGAATATGTGACATCTAAAAAAAATATTGAATCAAATAACAGGTTCACCCGACCCATGAAAATTTTCACACAATCATGATCACAAAAGGCATTGAATATCCAACAACTTTCAGCATTTAAGAGAGATGAGTACATTTGAGGTACATCATGGGCTAGGGGTGCAGGATTACGAAGAACATATCGATCATTTGCAAGCTTTAATCGTCCTTCAATCGTTTGAGTAGCCTTTTCGCCCAGTTCCTCAAACGTCTCTTTAGCGTGAAGCCGACAACAACTCCGATGACAAAGCTGACTGCACAAATCTTACCACAGGTCGATAGATAAACCACCCGCCTGTGAATTTAAACAGACTGGAAGTTGTGAGTATGCATGTCAAGGATGGTCAGTCTTCATGGAATTAAAAAGAAAGATCGATCATATTCGTCATTTGCTTATTAGTTGAACTATGCCTGAGATGGCTTATCGAATTAGAGTTCAATACAAGGGACATTCAAGGACAATCTATTGCCTATGTGAAATCAAGAACGGAAGAAGTAAAGCATTCCAATTGAATTCCTCATCTTTCCTCTTATTCTTTCACACTCGTCTTTCAGCTGTCATTCTCCGATCTCTCCGCTCTCAACTCTCATTCTACACTCCCAAGCCTTTAGATTCTTATTATGTTCTACTATTTGACAAATCTAAAGGTAAGATGAGAGTAGAACATAATACTGACAACAACAAAGGATCATAGCGGCTAGATGCCTACAACTTGCATGTGCCGAACTTGCATGTGCCGATCCTTATGCCAACCACATCAACCGACAATGTCCAACACTTTTCATAACATCAAAGATTGCAACATAGACGACCGATCATCATGCATAGTTTTACTTCAATGAGTCTAGAGATCAAAGAAACTAAGGCAACAATAACATTTAACATTCCGTGCTTATTTTTTTTAAGATTTTTTTCTCGATAAAAAGGAAGTGGCAGGACTATCCAGAACAACTATGCCAGTATGGCCCATCGGTCACAGCCTAACTAGATCCAGGAAATCCCAGGCCAGCAAAAGGAAACCTTGAATCACATCCAGAAGCATTACACTACATAGTGCAGTCACATTGCAGCAGTAAGGCGAGCCACTCACTAACAAGTATCACTCTGGTTCTTAAATTCATGTATCATTCGGTTCATTTTTATGGAACATTTGAAAAGTGATCTCATACTCCAGATCATGGAATCACAGTTCATAGATATATTTCATGAACCATCATAATTCCTAGATATAGACCATTTGTTTCAGTGCAAGAAAATGTTATCTGCGTCTAGTATTTCTTTACAAAACTCTTGCAGAGTAAATGCACTTTTGTATGAAATCATTTCCACAAAGTGAAGAATGGACATTAGATAACAAGTCCTAGAAAAACAAGGAATTCAACTTTGGCTATCATATTAGTCAAGTTTTATGTGCCATGGTGAAAGCAGAAATTTTCACTAGCTAAATGGAGAAGGAAAGTTAGGCTTTGACGAAACAAATTCTTCTTTTCAAAAGAGAAACACTTCTGTGTTCAATTTGATTCTCACTTTGTCTTTTTGGTCAATGATGGCATGTGTAGATATTTAGAACCAATCAACAACATGAGATCATGCTATGCAAAAGCAGCATCAACCAATATGAGGCTACGAGGTAACAGTAAATAGAAGATTGACCGTGTATGATAATGTAGAAGCATTAAGGATTCAAAAATATCTTTCAACAACATGAGTTCATGCTAATGCAAGAGGAGCATCGACCAATATGAGGCTACGAGCTTCCAGTGAAAAATAAGATTGATGGTGTATGATCTCGTTTGGCACATAAAGGATCCAAAATATCTTTAGGGAATAGAATAAGTCAGAATTTAGCGACAGCAAAAGAATCAAGAAAAATGTAAAATCAAAGAGCTTATTAGCTACATAATGAATTAACATAGAAGAAGTCTTCTTGTGAGGATCATGTTGTTCAAAGGAAAATGGACCGGTAACATTTTCGATCAAACTTCTGTAAAGGTTAAAAGGCTAGCGCAGGCGTCTGCAAACGCCAAGAAATCAAAAAGGGAGCGTAGAACTATACCCATGCTATTTTCTATCGGAAAATCCCCATAATCTATCAGGAAATCAGTATTATGGGGGAAAATCTTCATCATGAAGAATGCACCTAAACCCTAAATAAATAGAATAAGAAAGAAAGTTGCATTTTCATCAGATCTGTCCATGATTTTTCGTTGTTGTTGGAACTGAATCCAAAAAATAAAAAACTCTGATTTTTCCTGATATCACACATGAACCATTGCTGTGTTCTTACCCAATCTATATCAGACTAGCAAAAGTGAATTTATTAGCATAAAAAGTTCAATCCATTTCCAGAATGTTAAGAACGCAAATTGAAGAGGCAAGGACCAGAAAGTTCTGAGCGATCCAAGTACCCGATGGGAGCACGGGGAACAAGAACTTCGGTTTGACCGGGAGAGTAGGAGCCGGAGGATGCGTTCGGTTCCGGGGGGAGAGCTCGGTACCACCGATTAAGCTTACCCACGGACTCCATCAACGACCGGGTTTTGGCTAGGGTTTTCCGTCAGCAGTCTACCGCAGATAACAAATTATTTATATAAAGGAGAATTTCATCTTAACCCAAAACGTTTGTAAAATGTAAAAATCCCCCTTTTAATACGATTTTACATATTTAATATTTTAAAAGATTTTGAAATGACATTTATTTTAAAAAAATTAAAATGATAAAATATTTAAAATAAAAAAAGAAGGTAAAAAAAATTCTAAATTGTTAAATGTATACTAATGAGAAGATTTTGAATATAAATAGGAAAATTAAGTTTTTTTTATAAATTTAATTTATAAAATATTTTATTTTTAAAATTATTAAAGGTAATATGAGGAAAGATTTATTGTACATAATTTTATGTATAATGATTTTAAAATTTTAAAAATTATATAATAAATTTTTTCAAATTTGTGTTAAAAGACTATTTAGACATTTGTTTGATTGATTAGATAGTCGTGTGTGTGTCTATATATATATATATATATAATATATATATATATATATATATATATAGAGAGAGAGAGAGAGAGAGAGAGAGAGAGAGAGGAATTACAATGAATTTAAAATAATAAATTTGAAAAAATAATTAAATATTTCTAGATGAAAATTAAAAGACATTTCTTATTTATTTGTTCAAACAAAAATTATTATAATAATATTATAATTAAATAAGATACTCTTTAATTATTTGTTCAACCTAAAATATCATTTCAACCCTAACTAACATAATTTTTGTTTTCTAAAAAATCTACCCAATTATTTTTGATATTTTATAATCTCAAATCAATCAACTCATACTTTTTGACGAAGATAAAATCTAAAATCAATTCAACTCATACATTTTTTTTATCAACCAAACATCGTAATTCCATCAGCATTTCAATGTCTCTCTATTTGACAAGAAACCTTCAAACCAATTAAAAATCTGAAAAAAAAAGAGAACAAAAATATTACATCGAGATGGCAATATACGATTTATTTTTTTTCCAGTGTTTTTATCAATCCAATCTGAGTTAATACGGAGAAGATAAATCATAAAAATTATTAGTCCATATATTATAGTAAGCGCGTGAAAAAAAACGAACACATTGACTTTATTAGATTTTGACTCTCAAACATCAAGATGACAATATTCATGTACTAAACATTAGTTCATCTCGTAAAATTTACTAGCCTGGATGTTATGGTGCAGCGGAAAAATGATTAGTTGTCTCCCAAATATCCGCGGTTTGATCACTAGCTAAGATGAATTTTATAGGGATTTTTTTTCAAATGCAACTCATAATTGTGAGATGTTAGACTTCTTGACCGTCCGCCGTGAACGTTTCTAAATTTATTTTGACAGTTGATGAAAATTTTCCGTAAGACCAACTCGATCACTTCATATTCGACATTACTCAATCTAATTAGTCAAAATATTACATCAAACCATAGACATAGATGCCCGGGAGACAGCGGGATGATAAAATGATAAAGTTCTTTTTCATGCGGCGAGACGTTGAGTGTTTTCAGACGCTCTGCGGAGTGCAAACTATGAGTAAAACTGGGATCTCTTCGTGATCCAATTGTATTTTTTAGTATTTACTTAACGATCGATTCGTAAAGTGGAGTCGTCCACTTTCAAAATTAAACAAATCCAAAAGATAAATATATGAATTATCAAAAAAATAAATAAAAATAGATAGACATATGAATTCGTTCACTCATTCTCTTCAACAACATCGATCCACCCAAAGTCTGACCGTCCATGCCATAATTGTTTTTGTTATACTCTAAATTCGTCCATTAATTCTAAAAATAAATGATCTTTATTTTCATTTATCTATCGAGTAAATCTGAAACACAACTTGAATACTAAAAAGTTGACCTTATAATTTTGTAGGCCACTGTCTTATTTCTTCCAACACACTTATTCACCCTAAGACCAAAGATATCCAACATTCAGGCACATCTTCTTAAACTTGTGGCAAGCTCAAGTTAAGTACAATTTTGAATCACCCTACCATGTCATGAAGCAACCGGGCTTGTTCCGGTCCGGGTAATGGTCACTGAGTGCGCTTGACAAGTAGCCGTTGCTGCTGTCCTCCCGGCCGAGAAGTGATTCCGAGAGACGAACTCCATCGTTCCGACGGAGGCCCAATGTGAGCAAGACACCATTGCCATGGCAGGAAGATGTAGAGCTAAGAGAGAGCTTTTGAATGTGATCATTTTGGCGGCTACTACTACTACTGCTACTACCATTACTTTGTGATATACTTTTCTTTTTGTTCATCTCCAGGGTGTGTACTTCCTCGACCATCGGCTTCCATAGTCGCACTCTCGCGTTGATGAACCAGTTGGAAACCTGATGAAGAAAGAAACACCATTAGAATCATGCATCAAATTGAGCTACAACATCACCGAATGCCCCGAAATTCACTGACTTTACGCGTAATCTGGGCTTTCGGTGAGTCGGATTCGTTACCTGGTTTCTCGTCAACCCTGTTTGTTTAGCCAAATTCTGCTTGTCGACATCAGTTGGATACCTAGAAAATTTTTCAAAAGCACGGCAGAAGTGTGGTCTGTCGTTTCTAAAATGCGTTTGCAAAATTCGATTTGTTTGGTTTGATCAAAGAATTCGAACTAGGCGAACTCACGGGTGTAGAAAGTGTTGGAAGAGCCAATCACGTAGCACGGCGACTGCCTGATCAGGAAGCCCTCTTTGCGGTCGCCAGACGCGCGGTTGAGCGAAGGGGGCCGTGACGACTTTCGTCGGCCGGCGGAAGTAACCACCGCTACTGTTTGAACGAATGGAGCTTGTGATCGGCTCCCGGGTGATGCCTTCACTATCTAGAGGATCGTTGACTTGACGAAGTCGGCCGGATATGATATTCCTCAAGCATTGGAAGTGCTTGGCCATGGCATCGAGAGCCATTGAGGCATACGGAGCTGCATTGTTCAATCCCGCAATGGACTCGAACGAAGTAATGACGGCTTGCGCCTGATGATAGTATTGTTTGTAACTTCTACAGACCTACAATTCAAATCGATTATCAGAAGGTAATTGATAAGAAAAGAACAAAGAAAATCTTAGGATATCGAAAAACATATCTAACATTCTTTTCGAGAATTAGTATGAAAAATTTTAGGATAAATCGATGACTAACGTAGACTAGTAGTCCCGTAATTTATTTCCTATCTTGAGATAAATTAGAGGGAGCGTTGGGACGAGCAAATCAACTTTTGGCACGAGTATGACAAATCTCAATTGTACTTGTTCTTAATCAATCTAACTCACACTAATACCTTGTGTACTTAGAGAAATGATATATTTGAAATCATCAAAAAAAGAAAAATTGAAGTAATGAATTTCACCTCATCAAGCATGGAATCGAGCCGTGAAACAGGGGAGGCCGGCGGCGGCGGCGACTCCTCGGCCGGGTTCACGCCCAAAGCCACCTCCCCACCGCCTCCTGCTTGCCGTCGCTGATACCCCACCTGGCACACCTCCTCGAGAAGCCTCCGCGCCGGATCGAGAAACCGGGAGCGGCCGAGCACGGCGGCGTAGCCAGTGAACGGCCTTAACGCCGGCCGGCTGATCCGCGGTGGCGCGGTCGAGTCGAGGGAGAGAGAGAACGCCCGGCTGTGTTCCTGCGGGAACCGGGGCTTCCCCAGCCGACTCTGCTGCGGCACGTGGTGGTAGCACAACCGCGGGTGGCGCAGAAACGGACCCTGTTCCTGCTCCGCCACCCCCGCACCTCCGGGGAACAGGTCCGCCGGCCCAGCCGAGGAAGAAGCCATATCTTTCTCTTGCAAAAAAGCGCAGGAGGCTGCGAGATCGGAGAAAGCTCCCACCTTTCTATCTCCTCAGCAACTTTCCGCAGGAAAGGGATGGGCGTGGGAGGCGATGGAGAAAGGGTAAAGGGAAGGGAAATGAGTAAATAGAGCGTGGAGATGATGCCGATTCCGATTTCAGCTCAGCCGTCCCTTCTCAGAAGTGTAAGTGGTAGACGTCTGTAGCAGGGAACGTAGAATACACGAACAGGGTGCAGGGACGAAGCAGCGAATAGGACCGCAGACAAAGAGACAAGCCCGCCTTTTTACGTATCGACGTGATTCGATAATTTCGCTTAACATATATGATGTGAAAATGACATGAGAGGATGAAAATTATATTAAATGATGTGGTATGATGTAGTATGGTGTGATACTTAATATGTACATGTTTGAATATTATTTGGACATTATCGGTGGCCTTCGGTCACCGTCCCGAATCAAACAATACTCTGGGGGGCACGGTGAACCCGTCGGAGATCGTTGCATGCAAGTTGTCACGCGATTCATTATGTTTTTCACTCTTCCATTTTTACTCTTCTTATCATTTTTCATATATGAAATGAATAATGATTGGGAGAGTGAATGGGAGAGTGAAAATCATAGTGAATAACGTAGCACCTTGCATGCACAATCTCTGACAGGTTCACCGTACCCCCAAGGGTATAATTTAATCGGGGCGGCGGCCTTCGGCCGTCGATGGTGTCCAAGCGATAATCGAACATATGCATGTAAAGTGTCACATCATTGATTATGTTTTTCACTCTCTCATTTTTACTCTCCCTATCCTTGCTCGTATTATATTAGCTAACAATTAAAAAGACATTTCGAATTATATAAATCGTCGAAACAAAACGTTCCTTTTCGAAAAAATTAAATTATAAAAAAAAATATAAGAACGCTCCATGTGAATTTTTATTTCTAGAATTTCGATAAATTTTATATAGTGAGGTTATTAGATAATTGTTAAAAAAATATTTTTTTATGATTTATTTAATTTTTTGATTTAACTCAACATTGATGATGGTGGGATTAATCACGTAGAGTATTCGAGGTATAATCTTTTTTTTTCATATTAAATAACTATTATAATCTATAAAAACTATCTAGTAATTATTGGGATAGATGACATGGTTAGAAGAGTGAATAACTTCTCAGACCCAATTTGTCGATTTTTTCCTACATGGTTAGTACGCAAGCGAAAATGCAAACTACAATTAAAATCAATGTTAACACTTAACCTCTTACATGGTTCGGAGATTACTTACTTCTACTCCACAGTATGTCCTTGAGGTGAACGAACCCTTGATCTTGTTAGGTTATGAGCGCAGCGGAATATTTATAATAAAGCAAAAATCTGCTCTTAAATCATGAATCTTTTCGTGGTACATATAGTTCTAAACAAAATGATGCGAAAACAAGCATAAACTGAAAACATACCTCGTAATCCTTTTGCTTATTTGTGAATAATATCACGAATAGATGAGAGCCCCACGTGTGACTCCTCTAGCGGTATCCACGCGCATAAGATCACGAACTAGATGATCCGTTAGGTGCTAGCCACTTGGATCGACAGAATTCTTTCGGATGCACTACGGATCTGGAGATGCATCTCCAACTAGAGAAGAAGTACTCAAAAGCTTCCCGAGTGAGATGGAGAGAAATCGCACAAGAGAGGCAAAGGAGAAGTGTCTCAAGCCACTTAGGTTTTCTTCCAAGGATAGCTATATATAGCCTCCAAGGAAGATGAAGAGACATGACTGTCACGCCCCGAGACCTAGGAGCCGCTGATCCAATAGAAAATCGGACAACACCTCCCCTGTCCGGCGGACAATCCACACATACATACAAATAACCATACAACCCACGCAGTATATATTTGGCCTCAGGCCTCCAAAATAGACACACACAACATAAAAACACCAGACAACTAAGTAAATCATACCTGACTGCGGACCGGTCCGACTTACGACAAAACAACCAATACATAAACCCCTTAGGGTACAAAACAACACTCCCCAGACATATACAAATCCAATAAACAAATATGAAACATAAGCACTACCAAGTACAAAACAAACTATATCGTCGCGATGGGTAGGGACTGGCTACTGGGCTCTTCTGGCGACTCCAAGTATCTCAACCTGAAATAAAAACATATACGACAACGGGGTGAGTCCATAACTCAGCGAATACCCAACAGATATGCGTAGAAAGTTATAATAACAATAGGAGTCTACGCTGATACGGTCTCATATGAACAATATGAAAGGGTATACTGAAGATACTGAATCAAGATACATACCAGAATCCATCTAACCTGAAAAGAGGATAATCAATACCTATGGAGCACCAATAGACATATAATCTCAGATAACAAGTCTCCAGTATATGCATGTCAAACAAGTGCAGCAAATAAATGCAGCAAACACAATTAATGCATAAATGCATCATATGCACATGATGCAATGTCATGGTCACCCCCTAACTCCAGTCAAGCCACCGAGACAGGCGATACTGTGTCGGCCGAGTGGGTAGAGCGGTGACACTGTCCGCACTCTGCCATCACTGCTCCTGAGTGACCGAGTGGACAGGATGCTGGTGGAGCTATCACTCCGCCCCATGTATATATGGGGGAGATCTCTCTCTCATCATCTCTGGTCTATGGGTAGAGAAGGGATCCCTGCCTGCTACCACGCTCCGAAACCACTACCCATGAGCGGACGAGCGGAGCAGTACAGAGCAAATGCACACACCCAGCGGTATCCACTAACCCATGAGTGGTCGTGTGTGCATATCATGTGCCGGAAGACGATTAGGCTCAACCACAAGGGAGTCGCTGATCGCCGGCATGCAACAGTGCAGGTATGGTGCATGACTAACACATGCAACCCCTCACCCAGCCCTCAGTATACTAAGTCTCAGTCTGAAATCCTATAACAGGAAATACAGGTAACCTACAAGGTATACTGGCCGAAAACTATTGATCCCTCAATGTCAAGTGCAAGAGATACATCACGATCCCTAAGCATACATATAGATATGACAATACCTGAGACTGTATGGAACTAACAGCATAATAACTCAGGGATAACCAACAAATATCCAAAACAAGCATAATAACTCAGGGATAACTAACAAGTATCCAGGACAGACATAATAACTCAGGGATAACTAACAAGTATCCAAAACAGATATAATAACTCAGGGATAACTAACAAGTATTCAGAACAGACATAATAACTCAGGGATAACTAACGAGTATCCAGAACAAGCATAATAACTCAGGGATAACTAACAAGTATCCATGACAGGCATAATAACTCAGGGATAACTAACGAGTATCCAGAACGGGCATAATAACTCAGGGATAACTAACAAGTATCCAGGACAGGCATAATAACTCAGGGATAACTAACAAGTATCCAGGACAGGCATAATAACGCAGGGATAACTAACAAGTATCCAGGACAGACATATTAAACCAGGATAGCATATAGTCTTACTGTTATCTATAACAGTCTATGCATAACAATATGACAATATCAAAAGAGATAAGTCAAGGGTACCCGCCTCAAGAATGTAGTTCGAATAGAGTATGAAGCCCCACGATCAAGCGGAGTAATCAAGTCAGAGTCCTGTATCAAAGGCATAGTTATTTAGCTATTTACACCAATACCAAATAGCTAATGTAACACAACCTTATTAGGATCATCCTAATCCTAATGATAAATCCCAAATTTAAAACCTAAAACATAGAGGTTAGTTTTATTCTTTAATCCAAGCCCAAGTTCAATCACCTTGTTCAATCAGTACCTAATCTAAAACCAAGGTCCTGTCCCATAAGGTAGCTCTCACTAAAGCATCAAATAGGGAAATAGAGTTATTAATGACAAAAACTCACTAAGATAATCGATCAACCATAACTACCCATGATTTAGAAATCATGATCCAAATCAGAACATATGATTACCCAAATCTGACAAATCTTCTAAGGTATTAACCTCAACCAACCATATTTGAATTGTACAGGTAATGAATCTAAAGGTGGCAACCACAAGCTCGTCCAAATTGAAGACATTACTTATCTAAGCAAGACTTAACTGTTTCATTCCAAATGGGGCTCACGGCAAGCCCATTCAAGGTGTCAAGTCCCTGTTTCAAATCCAAGAACCCTAAGGACTCCACCCACAGAACATACATCCTAGATTAATATGAAATAACCAAATCTTACCTCCGTTGATCACCGTCTCAGCAAACCACCTGAGCAACAGGGAGAAGAAATTCCGTAGATGCCAGATTCAAGGTCTAAATTCCAATCCACAATCTGAACTCAATTCCAAAAGGGTCAAAACATTAATACGTAATCCAGAAATCATAGTCCCAATAGAACAACTATAAGGGAAAACCTGCTCTATCCATGATCGACCCAATTTTATGTGTCCTTACCTTTGCGATGGCTAGCACAGACAGCTTGCTCAGCCTTGAAGATCACAGGAACCCTCACAATCGCCGGAGGAGGTGGGAGAGGATCATCGGCAGCGTCGAGCTACTCGCACAGGGCACACCGAGCAAATGGGATCCTCGGAAGCAAACAAGAATCTCAGAATTCCAGCATCGCAAACCCTCCTCCGATTGTAGCTTAACGTCGTTCTTCGTCCGCGTGTGTAGAAACGCAAGCAGTTGCCGTCGGCTCGGCCTTGACTTCGAGTAGGGCTCGAGAAGGCAAGGGGAAAGGAGAATCGGGGTGGAGTGGCTTCAACCGCGGCTAGGGCACGCGAGAAGGGAAGAAGACAGTCAGGCGTGGTCTGTGGCTGGGGCACGCGAGAAGGGAAGAAGAAGGAGCGGGTCGGCGTGGCTTCGGCAGCGGCTTGGGCACGAGGGGAGGAGTCGGCGCAAGGGAGAAAGGTCGGGTGTAGCTAGGGCACGCCAAGAGTTTAATAAAAGGGGGGTCCCTTTTTGCACAAAAGCCCCTACCTTTTACTCAATTTCCCATTCTACCCTTAGGGTAAGAGTTTTTGCCATTTGACCCTCCTATTTAATATAATCCATCTCAATAAAACTTTAAGGATAAGTTAATTACCCTCTCATAACTTAAGAGCTTATCCAAAACCCATGATAAGTTTTAAATTTTTACAATAAAGCCCCTTGGGCTCCTCCCATATGCCGGAAACCATAGACTCTATCCGGGAAAATTCTGAAAAAAATTTCTGGTCCGGATTTTCGAATTGTCGTATTTTACACATGACTCTTCATATTCTTCATTAATTTATCATAATTGCGACTTTTGAAATTCTCCATTAATAATCATTAATAGAGACTCTTCATCTTCTCCATTAATAATAATTAATAGAGACTCTTCATCTTCTCCATTATTGCCACAATAATTGTGACCTTTCATATTCTCCAAAGAGAATAAGAGATAAATCTACACTATTTTCACTACATCAAATAAATCCATATTTGATCTTGATACGTTCTCGCTTCCGATATTTCAGAAATAATTAATAATCTAATTAATTCTTATTCAGAAATAATAAATTGATTAATTTTAGTATCCACTAAAATAATCAACTACAGATACTGTTCGTGTCTATGTGCTATGCGTGCGACCCTCTAGGTTCTATACACGAAGGCAGTGTAAATCCATACACAGACTAAGGTAACCGTCTAGCAACAGTTTTTAGCCACCCAACGTGATAGAATATTAGTTATAAACTAAAACCTCCATGAACCGATTACTGTGTAATTCAATCTCTTCATCTTTATCTTACATCCCAATTAATTCGGTGCAGTATGCATCATCACCAATTAATTGTTTTACTTGATTTCCAAGATATAATAGACTCATCTTGAATGATAATCATTCCTCCCATGGCCATGGATTTCGAGTCACTAATATCTCTATCAAGCGGCCAGGATGTTAACTCCCAAATCCAAAAGAGCGATGAATCCTCTATTGACTCAATACTATTCTCTCTACGTTTTGTCATACACCCAATTACCGTATTAATCACAATCCGATTAAAGATTGCTTTTAACGGCATCAAAGTACATAACTCCACGCATAGAATATATGAAGGTCTCAAGTCAAAAGATCAGTTACACTCGTTCATTAAGACAAACTACCAATGATGCTTAATATGTGGTGTTCTCTTAAGCGGGTCGTGTCCAGTGTACCTCTAAATTCAAGGCACCCCTAAGTACAACTTGGATATCCATCCCTCCGGTCTATCTTGACCTAGTCATACTTAGCGTTGATCTAGATATCTATGTCCCCTCTAGATATCTATCTGATCAAGGACGATTTTCAGAATAATATAACCATTAATCTGTGGGACTTAATCATTAATCATATACGTACAGAAAAGTAAATGATTAACGCTAAATACTTGTCTTTATTAAAATAATTATCCATAAATACATAAAAGTGTCTTGGCACATAAGTGCACACACTAACAGATCTTTCGGTGGATCAGTCCTCATAAATCTCCGACTAGAGCTCACTTCGTCTCGGTTGAGTGCAATCTCTCATAAAGTCTCTCTTCCCTTTACAAGCTTAAAACTAGGGTTCGAGGAAGAGAGAAGGCTTGAGAGTTTGAGCACATGAACAATAGGATTTTACACACAACACAGCTAACCTATTTCAAGTCTTAAGCTCCTCTTTAAATAGAAGAGAGAGTTGTTAACAAAATAACTCAGTCTCGATACCAGTCAACTGCCACCGAGACCAGTCGACTGGTGTCCAACCAACGACTAGTCTAACGGCTGAAATTCGAACAGACCAGTCGATTGGTTCCCATACCAGTAGACTGCTAATGCTATTCGACTTCACAGAAAGATCAGTCGACTGGTTCCCTTACCAGTCGATTGCTACAGTTCACTCTTAGCAGTGTTAGTCGACTACTTCCCTTGTCAGTCGACTGCGCAGCTTACAAGCTCACTCTCAACCTCTCTGGAGTCCATCCTTCGCGTATTCCTTGAAGTCCACTTCCTTGGCTTGCCCCTTAAAATTCTTTTCCTTCAGCTCTCGCCCCTCGGATGCGCACACAAGCCCATGGCTTGTCTCCATGCCATCTTTTGCATATGCCTTTGAAGTTCACTTCCTCGGCTCGCCCTTTGAAGTCCTCTTCCTTCGGCTCTCGTCCCTCGAATGTTTCACTCCGTTGTTCCTCATGTGTGGTTCACCAAGTTCTGCAAGACTCAAACACACACATCAAACCAACATAAAAAATCTAATTTAATCATATTGACACACACATCAAAACTCATGATCTACCCGATCAAACTTGGGTCGATTGCATCAACAATCTCCCCTTTTTGATGTGTGACAATATGTTTAAGTTAGGCACAAAAATAGCAATTGAAAAATAAAGGCATAGCATACTAAGAAGCATAAACATTTTCCCCCTTAACTTATGTCTTATCACATGATTGTTAATTTTTTCATAAACATGGAGAAAATAAAGTTAAATTCTAAGTTAAACCCTTCAATTCTCCCACTTTGACATCATCAGAAAGATTGCAACAAACAATTCAAATAAAGGCATCACAGTAAACCAAAATGAGTCATTTTTTTCAAAAACCATAGCTGAAATCAGAAAATCAGAGTACTAATCGACTCAATCAGCTATCAGTTGACTGGCCCCAACAAAATTGCCCTTTCTTCCTAGAAATAGTAAGATTAGTCGATTGATACATTTCTGATTTGAAATTCAGTTTTTTGAGCTGAATTTCAGAAATGCATAAAAAATTCAAAAAAATCAAAAAATTACGAAATTTTGCAAACATATTTCATTTGATATCATCTATCAGGGAAAAATATGATTTCATGAAAACTCAAAATAGTTTTAAATTTTTGACCAAAACTCAAAAAATTTGAAAACCTTCTATTTTGTATCAACATTGAGCTCTAGTTTTGAACTCATGTATTTTTCAAATCTATGTCATAGTAAATAAAACACAAAATTATTTTCAAAATATTTGAAATGTTCAACTATGATCTATAGGCAAAATATTTATTAATTAAAAAATTATTTTCCCCATAGTTGGTCTATTATTTCTTAAAATGATACATTTTATAATCATCAAAATGTCATAGGCACATGTGAATTATGAGTATCATCCTAACATCTCATATACATAAATAAAACCATAAATCAAGTTATTATAAGATGTACTAAATGTAATCTCTACTTAGCCCATTTAAACATGAATTCCTATTTGGCTAAGTGCTTCCCCTTAAAGTCTCAAGTCAACCATTTTTCAAAATTTTAAAATTTTAATGTTCATGGTTAACTAACCCTAAATCCTCTAACTCTTGAGAATTGACTTTGGTACCCAATAGACATTCTTCCTAATTAAGTTAATCAAAGATTCCTTAGGGATCTATTTTCTATCTAAAGTCTTGATTTTTTTCTTGACCCTTAGCAAGCAAGCAATGGTAGATGTTTTCATTATTTGGTTGACCATATCATAACTCCGTTTCTTGGAGCTTGCTCCTCTACTCCTAATAATCATATCTAGAGTATTGAAGTCAATTTCAAATTTCCTAAGGGTCTTAGTAAGGTTATATATCTTTTCCCTTAATTCCTTATTTTCCTTTCTAAACATGAGTCATTTAAACTAGAAGATGAGGAAGCATGCATGCCATCTCTAAGTGTCATGGACTCTAGTTTTTCATTAAGTATGCAAATTTCATTTTTCAAGCATTTAATTTTCTTTCTAGTTTTAAATAAATCATCATCAGTGCTAAAAATTATTTTAAATAATTTCACTTACCGAGACGTCTAAATCCGAAGTTGAGCCTCCCCCTTCACTTGAGCTCCCTTCATCTTCACTTGAGCTCTTCCCTTCTTTAATTTCGGATGATGTGGAGGCAATATCTTCAATTCTCATTAAAGCAAAATGGGACTCAGTGCTCCTCCTCTTCCGATGATGATGACTCATCCCATGTTGCTTTTAAACTTTGGACCTTCTTCCTTGTTCTTTTGTTTTCTTCTTTTCTTCTTTTTTCTTTCCTTCCTTTTTAATTTCTTCAAAAGAGGACATTCATCTCTCATATATCCTTCTCCTTGACAATTATAACATATGATCTTCCTTATTCTACTTTTGATCCTTGAACTTTTCCTACCATAAGATTTGTTAGTTGAAAAATGTTTAAAAGTTTTCCCCATTTTTCTTACCATATAAGCTTCCGCATCACTATCCATGGATGCAGTTGATTCTTCCGAGTCGAATGAGGAAGCCTTCTTCTTTTTACCTTTTTCCTTGTTTGCCACAAGGGTTACTCTTCTTGGTTTGTAGACTTCTTCAATTGCTTCTACAATCCGAGTTTCATGGAGCTCCATGGTTGAGAAGAATTCTTCTAGAGAAGTTTTCTCTAGATCCTTGGATATGTAATATGAGTCCACTATTGAGCTCCAATTTATTGTTCTTGGAAAGACATTGATGACTTTCATCAATATGTCTCGGTCGGAGAGTTGCTCACCTACACTTGTCAGTCCATTAAGAATTTCTTTAATTCTAACATGTAAGTTAGATACCTTTTCCCCTTTGTCATGTTTAATGTTGTTGAGTTAAGATCGGAGAAGGTCTCTCTTTGCTAACTTTGCTTTTGATGTGCCCTCATGAAGCTCTACTAGCTTATCCCATAAGTCCTTGGCATTTGAATATCTCTCAATCCTTGTTACCTTTTGTTGGGGAAGCACACTTAGTAGATGGTGCAAAACTTTTCAATTTGCTAGATAATTATCTTTGCTTCTTGCTTTATCTTATCTTTTCAAGTAACTTGTTCTCTTGATCCCCAGACACTTCAAAATCGTTTTCCATTATTAACATAATATCAAAATCGGTATTGAAGGATATTTTCATCCTCTTCTTCCATCAAGAGATTTCTCCTTCGGATTTTGGTGTTTGGATGTGCGAGTTAGCCATTTTGATGAATATGCTCTCTAGGCAGTTAGTCCAAATGAAGGCGACCTTGCACTCTGTTACCATTTGTTGGGGATCGATGACACGGCTAGAGGATGTTGGAGTTGCAAGGTTGCAAACATAATCCTACATCGAGAACACATGGGAAAGATCATAGGCTTATAAGGAAAAAAGATATCTCCGTTGGCGTGAGGCCTTTTGGGAAAGCCAAAGAGCAAAACCATGAGGGCTTAGGCCTAAAGTGGACAATATCATACCATTGTGGGGATATCTAAATTCCTTTCAGTCCTAACAGAGGAGGAAGGGTGAATAGCTTCTCACACCCAATTCGTCGATTTCTTCCTACACGGTTAGTGCGTAAGCAGAAAAGCAAATTACAATTAAAATCAATGATAATACTTAACCTCTTACGTGGTTCGAAGATTGCTTGCTCCTACTCCACGACGTGTCTTTAATGTAGACGAATCCTTGATCCTTCGGTGGATCAATCCTAGGCAATCTCCAGCTAGAGCTCATTTATTCTCGGTGGAGTGTAACCTCTCACAAAGTCTCTCTTCCCTTTACAAGATTGAAACTAAGGTTTGAGGAAGAGAGAAGACTTGGGAGCTTGAGCACTTGAGCAATAGGATTTTACACACAACACTGCTAACCCTTCTCAAGTCTGAAGCTCCTTTTTTAATAGAAGAGAGAGTTGTTAACAAAACAGCTCAGTCCTGACACCAGTCGACTACCACCAAGACTAGTCGACTGGTGTCCAACGGCTAGTATAACGGTTGAAATTTGAACAGACCAGACGACTAGTTCCCATACCAGTCGAATGCTACATGCTGTTCGACCTCACAGAAAGATCAGTCGACTGGTTTCCTTACTAGTTGACTGCTACAATTCACTCTCAGCGATGTCAGTCGACTGCTTCGCTTGCCAGTCAACTGCCCATCTTACAAGCTCACTCTCAACCTCTCCGGAATCAATCCTTCGTATATTCCTTGAAGTCCACTTCCTCAACTTGCCCCTTAAAGTTCTCTTCTTTCGGCTCTCGTCTCTCGAATGCGTACACAAGCCCGCGACTTGTCTCCATATCATCTTTCGTGTATGTCTTTAAAGTTTAACCCTCAGCTTAAGTCCTCTTTATTCGGCTCTCGTCCCTCGGATGCTTCACTCCATTATTCCTCGTGTGATTTACTAAGTCTTATAAGATTCAAACACACACATATCGAACTAATATGAAAATCTAACTTAATCATATTGACACACATATCAAAATTCATGATCTACCGGATCAAACATGAATCGATTGCACAAACAATAATTACATTTATTTCTATTATGATTATAACCGGTAGAACTAGTTATTATAATATGGCAAAGTTACCTTATAGTTGTTATAATACGTAGAAAATTACTATTTTAAAATGCTTTTAATTAATTTAAAATGATTTTGATCCACTTTAAATAATTTTCTCCAAGTAGGTAAATATTATTTTAATTAAAAATTGTACTAATTTAATTAAAAATTTAAGTAGATAACACCCATATATATATAATTTAATTTAATTTATTTAAACTTAATCAAAATCCATGACAACTTTAACTATAATTGCTAACATTGTAAAATAATTTAATCAAAATTATTTATAATAATTATAACTACTATAACAATGCTAAAATAAAAAAAAATTTAGATAAAAAATAAAATTAAATATTTTTTATAAAAAATGAGACTCTTTTTGGCGATAATAAAAATAAAATGCATCGTTTGAAAATTCTTTTGCGAAAAGAATTAATACAAATTTATCATGGAATTCGACGTAAATTAATAGGGAGTAATTAAGCGAAAGAAGATAAGAATTGCATTTTGTGGCATAAGGTGAAATGGTCGTCCTCAACGCCCCTGTCAGTCCGTACCAAGACTAACACGAAAGAAGTATATCACAATGACTGAAAATGCAAGAGATTAGGAGAGACAGAATTGCATCTAGCACTCGCAAACAGATGGCAGCTGTCGTCTTGCGCGTCCCACTACAACCATCCCATCAGGAAGGTATCTATGTAAAGAACAATAGTGTTTAGAGAATTTACTTAAAAGGAACAAACAAAGGAGTAACGTTTCCTTAGTACAAATGCAAACTCGTAGGTTTCGGTATCCAAATGGTTGGGTGAAGAATGTTAATAGCATGAAGAATGTTAATAGCATTACGAAAGGGAAGGAAATGGATGACGGGATAAATGATACTTACATATCTTCCTCTGGTACATTCTTTAGGGCATTCCTCGCAATACACTGGAAAGCAGCCTCCACGTTGAATCCTTGTTTAGCTGATGTCTCGAAATAGGGAATGTTCCCCTTGGACGCACACCAGGCCTTGGCTTCTCCTCCGAGACCTGAAAGTAAGAGATTCAAAGAAGCATGTTAAACATGCTTAGAAGAGTTTTTTTTATACCAATCCATGTAATCATGCTTTTATCGTTGGGATTTTCAGTCGAAAGACTCGAAATAGGGGTGTATCTTACCACTCTGTCTGTTGCAACCATGGACATCAATCTTGTTACCCAACACTACGAAAGGGAAGTTATCGGGGTCTGATGGACTAGCCTGAAAATGAGGAAACCAAACAGAAGTAACGTAACCAGCATTTCATTCCATCTTTTATCTTGCGGTGAATCTCCGAAGAGGGTCGAACATAATCTACCTGAATGAGAAAATCCTCCCGCCAATTGTTCAAGTTATCAAATGATTTCATAACATTAACATCATAGACGAGGGCACAGCAATCAGCTCCACGGTAGAAAACCACACCAAGACTGTGAAACCTTTCCTGCCCTGCTGTGTCCCATACCTAAAGAAGAAAACATCAAGTAATGAGCTTACAGGAACTATTTAACCTAAACAATCAAATTTTTAAGGAAACAATCGTTCGTAAGTTCTACAAATTTAGTAGAACCCGAAGCATAACCCACCACAGAGAACAAAATGTAAAAGAAAGAAAGAAATACGAACTCACATTATCGCCTGTTGTTCCTTTGTTTCTAGCAAGATGATGGCAGCTTAATCAAGTATATTATTACTAGTGTACTTTCACCAATTTGTTCTGAGAATGTAAAATGTTCTCTTAAACCATAAAGATTACACAATGAACCAGGACATTTTCCCGGAAGATGATAGAACAATCGACGAAATCCTCAAGATTATCTAATCTAGTCACTCAGCATGAGACTGTAATACTATCGGATACGTATAGTTAGACAAGTGACTAACACCTCCGTAAATCTAAAAATACATGCCATCATAAGTCAGAAACCGCAAATGGTTTATGTGGGGGGAAAAACAACAAAATTACAAAAAAAAAACATAAAGTGAAAACAAATTTAGTCAAATTCTGATATTATTCATTATAGAACAATTAGCACTTGATATATACTATATCGTAAGGAATGTAGAAAATCCTAGGCGTGTTTCTGAAATTTTTTACTTCTCTTTCACATCACTATACCCAAAGAGAACCTATGAAAATTCCTTGTACAAACATACAAAAAAAAATAGAAGAATAATTGATTATATGCAAATCCATCCCATACTACTGAATAATTGGACATGAGACGACTACACAGAAATCAGCAACATAGTTGGTCAGGCATCTTATGACATAATAAGTTGAATGGAAACTTCGATAATAAGCTTCCGAATAAGGGTTGTGAATTTCATAACCCGCGGTAGCATAGTCAGGCAATATAAAGGTCTGATAACTATGGCTTTAAAAATGATGCAGTAAAAAGGCCAATATCAACAATGATGAACTTCTATTCCCCTAACAGTTGTTGTAAATAAGTTTATCCTGTCCTCAAGCGGCGGAGAACAGCATGTCGTCGAGGTGGGCTCGGAGAAGACTCAGGACAGCAACGAAGAGCAACATGTCACTGCTGTGGACCTAGAGGAAGACTTAAAGCTGCAGCACTAATTCCCTAACACGGAAACACACAAAGGGAAAAGGCACGACCTAGCCAAGGGTCCCTGGCACAGGCACTCCGACACTCCGACGATAAAGTTAGTTGACGGAAGAAAAGGGAGTGGAAAGCTAGAAATTATGTAGAGACAATATACCTGATCCGTGGAGGATAACAACCAGTTAACAGCCACAACTACTTGTCATTTCATCAGTAGATTTAAAAAAAAATAGCTACACCATTAAAAGTAATCTCGCAGAGAAGATGAACCTCACAAACAATAGTAAGACAATAATAAAAAGGATGGAGAAAGGAGGATAACAGAAAGCCGCAATTGTAAGATTTTCCTAACCTGTAAGGCGACCAATGTATCATCGATCTGAACTTGTTTGACCAAAAAATCGGCTCCAATGCTGGCTTTGTACTGGTTGTCGAACCTCTTGCTTACATATCTAACAAATACCATTCAATCCCAAATTACGCAACAAAAGAACCAACTTTCTGTCCAAAAGTAAGCTAACAAATTACGTAAAGCGTTTAGACCATACTGACTCATCAGCGATGTCTTCCCAACCCTAACAAAGAAGACAATGACACAAAAGCGACATCAAAATGTGTGTGAGTATATGTAAGGTACATTTTGCTGGTGGACGATATGGAAATCTACCCGCTGTCCCCGAGGAGGATGACTTTGAGAAGGATAGGCCGCCGGAAGTCCATGAAGTCGGAGGCCGTCAGAGTCGAGAAGAACGAGGCCTCGAGGCCTCGCGATCGGTTTCCTCCGCCGTCCGAGGGATCAAATCAATCCCTAGAATTGCACGCGAATCGATTACGATAATAGAAGGTTCAAAGCAAGAGGTGTTTGGTCGAAGTTTATTTAAAGACAAACGAATCAAGAGAAAAATCTTCATTTTACTCCTCAAATTGTACCTACTTTTCATTTTTCATTTTCTATTTTAAGATATTAAAATTTACTCCTCTATAAGTTATAAATAGAGCTACGTTGAAGTAAGGGATATCGTATTTATGTTGGAGAGAAAATGTGAAAAGTGAAAAATTGTGAGACAAAAATGGAATTTTATCAATTCAAAAACTATAAAAAAATAAATGTCTCAAAGAATTTTAAACTGAAAACTTAAAATCCGATTATTTGAATATTAATTTTTATTGATATATTTATAAAATAACAATTTACCAAAATTTATCAAAAAATATCATATTTTATCTTTCCGGTCAAATTTGACCTTTTTTTTTCTCGGGCTCTTTTTTTAATTATTTTTTTCTTTATCCAATGTATACAACTTCTCTTGTCTTTCCTCTTTTTTCTATTTATTTTACATGCATGCATAAATATTTATATCAGATGCATGTTAAACTTAATTTGAACAAGATATATTCATATCAAGTTCACGTTAATATGTAAAGATAATTCTGCCAATAACAATTTAATAACATCCGGAGAAGCTAAAATAAATAATGGAGAGCACAGTTGGAATCCTTATAATCTCAAAAATATACTAGACCTAAAATGAGTCTAATCAAACTTGTCTAAGTTTATTAGTGATTTCAGTCAAAACTTATTGATGAACCTAGACAGGTCCAATTGAACTCCTTTTATGTCATGTGGTTTTCTAAGATTGCAAGGAGTCTAACGGTACCCTCTATTGCTTATTTCGACTTCTCTGGAAGTGTTAAAATATAATAAGGAAAAGTAACTCTAACTCCCAATATGAATTTGATATGAATCATATTAGGCCAACGTTGAACTTCATATGAAATCGTATCAAACTCATATTGTGATTGATATGAAATTATATGATATGATTTATATCAGGTCTAATGTGGGCTCACATTAGGGTTTAAAGTTGATTCTTCTAATAATATTTTAACATTTAAAAAAAATCAAAATAAACAATCAAGGGTATCATTGGACTCCTTACTACATCAAACATCCAAAAACAAAAAGTCTGAAATGAGTCTAATCGGGCATATCTATGTCTATTAACGGGTTTTGACATAAATTCATTGATGGACTTAGACAGGTCTAATTAGATTCATTTTAGGTTCTGTAGATTTCTTAATCTGTAATGAGTTCAATGATGTCCTCCATTGCTTATTTTAGCTACTCTTGAGATATTAAAATATTATTGTAAGAAACGGCTTTAAACCCCAACGTGGTTCGATTGGACCCTTGGTGATCAGTGAAAAATTTTTGTGAGGCGGAGTGTGTCATCTCAGGATTAATCAGCATAGGATACCTAATTATATAACTTAAAAGGAAAATAAACCTGAAATTTTCTTTTAGTGGGACGATAAATCTAAAAAAATTGGTTGCTTGGTTGAGTCTTCACGAACACTTCTCGATTTCTCCTAATTTTTCATCATTAGAGTTTTGGTCGCCATCATTTAAATAATGTCAAGTCGACTAATTGGTTATTTGACCTTAAACACTTTTTGAATTTTTTTTGAATAAGATTTGATGAATTCTTTCTGATTTATCCTATGTCAACGGTGGACGGTCTAGAAGTCCAGCGTCCCAGGATCCGTCTCCTCTTTTGGAGGAAAATTTTTTGCAAAATACGTTGTAGCTAAGGATCGAACTGCGAATATCTGAGATTATGATTAAGTACCCTACCACTGCACCATAGGCCTAGGTGGCAACTTAAACAGTCTAAGTAAAGTAAGACAGTGGCACAAGACCGAGTTATGTCAATGAAAACACATGTAAATGATCGAGCACCGGCAGAAGACCTAGTGAGCCTACCAAAGGTTCTCGTCGGGTTAAGCCTCACATGATTCGATCTTTTCCGTGCTTGTGTTAGTTCAAATATGCTAAAATCCCGATGCGCTCCAGCTCGAGCTCGACCCATCAATAGGGCTCGAACTCAAGCCCATTTATTTATTTATATATCCAACCGATCACGCCGTAACCGCCGCACACTCCCATCGCATGAGCATGACGCACCCGAATCCACTTCTTCCTTCTCCTCGGCTCCACCGCCACCGTTGTTCTATATAACAAACACCACTGCCACAGCCTTCACTCGCATCACTCCACGCATCGATCGAAGATGTCTCCCCTGGCCGCCCGCCTCCTCGCCGTAGCTCTGGCGGTCGCCGCCGTCGCCGCAGGCCCGCCTCCTTGCGCCTCCTTCCTGCAGCCGCTCATCCCTTGCGCGGCGTACATCACTGGGAATGGAGCCTCGGTGCCGGCGCCGGCGCCGTGCTGCGACGGCGTGAAGTCCCTGGTCGGCATGATGACCACCCGCGCCGACCGCGTCGCCGCCTGCGCTTGCTTCAAAGCCGCCGTCATCAAGATGCCCGGCATCGACTACGGCCGCGTCGCCGCCCTCCCCGGCGGCTGCCACGTCGACGCCAAGTTCAACTTCTCCCCCGCCATGGACTGCGACACGTACGTAATCATATATATATAGTAATTAGCCATGCACAAATTAATATATCGTTTAATTCCTTTTCAGGATTAAAGCGGCGGCGGTTGGGAGTGCTGAAGGCGAGGAGGAATCGACCACCTCTAATTAAGATCACGAATTAGCCAGTAGTGATCCACTTAGCTAGCTTGATGAATAAAAAGGATATATATGATTTGAATCTGGTGCAAGATCACGAATGAAGCAAGCCAGTGATCCTTCTTTTAATTTCTATGTATCGTTAATTTCCTAGCTAGATGCATGATGGTCTTATCGAGGTGCCATGTATTAATTAGTTGGGTAATTAATGCGAATAAATGCCGTTAAGGTAGCCCTACATCATGGGATAATTGACTTCGTTTGAATTTTAGAAGTTCATTTCCAAACGCCAGCTAGAAATATACAAGAAAGCTTATAACTCAAATGAATTAAGACTCAAAGAAGAGTATTTATTGCCGAGTGATCGCTATAAAATCCCATTCCAAATGTATCAAAGAGCCGGGTGTATAATGCCATCAAAACCGATCGCTTTCGAACTTGGTGCACACTCAAAAGACCAAGCAATATTTGATGTGTACAGATCAGTTGCCCCGTTGTTCAGATGTCATTAATTGGATCATCATGATTGTGATGCTCATTCATGTCTGCAATGTGATATGATTAACAACGTTCTGTAATATCGAATCTCGGATGATTGACCTGGCCATTTCTCATCGGCCGTTAGGATAAATCGGGAAATGTTCGTAACGGATGGTTCAGAAGCCCAACTTCCAAGGTTAGAGCCTCATTTGAAAGAAAAATTTTTACAAAATACATCGTAATTGGAATCCAACCGTAGATAACTGAGATAATAATTAGTCACTCTTCCGCTGCCCCATAACTCCGGGGCAGCATATTCATTTCTGCAATGTAATATGTTCATTGTTCAGGTGGAAGATTAATATACTCACACCTTGTTTGGAAAGGAAGGAATTGGAATTCAATTCCCTCTTTTAGTAGTAATTTTTAAGAAGAAATTAGAAAGGAATTGAATTCCAATTCTTTTCACACCCCCCAAAATAAATCAGACCTCTTTGGGTCTGATTTGGGAAGGGAATTCCCTTTCAAATTTTAAATTACTAATTCACCCTTCTTAATAAAACAAATTGGCACCTTTTCGGACTGCTGCAACCCTGCTCGTTGCTCAGCGTCGTTTCGGACTGCGCTCTTCTCGCTTCTAAATTTTATTCTTCATTTTGCTTAATGATCTTCATTTTGCTTGAAGAATAAAATGTTAAAAGTATAACAATTGATTTCAATTCTGATTGATTCCAAATATGAAAATTCAAATCAATTCTGTTGTTTACTAATTCATTCCAAACATGAGAATTGGAATTCAATTCCGGATGGAATTCAATTCCGACAAAAATTCAATTCCAATTCCTTACTTAAAAGGTTTCCAAACAGGGTGTCAGAGATAATCGATTACCTTTAAATAAGTTCAATATTCAAATAATTAAGATAATCATTTCATGAGTATAGATTGCGTTAGACTTGTGCACGCGTTAATATGGTTCCTCTTCCTCTTCCATCCATTGTGTTCAATTAGAGCTGATCATAATATGGAGTGTACGTTCCGGAAGGAATTAACAGAGGCAACCAGTCACCCAAGGGTGTAGCCAGACTTTCAAATTACATTGGGCTACTATATATAATTAAAAAATTACAGTCACAGAATCCTCTGCCACCTGTATATGACATAAATATGAAATATATGAATGAAAAATATTACAAAAGTTTTTAAGAAATAGAGAAATTAGAGATAAAAAAATTCATCTAAGAAATCCAATTTAAATATCAATAAATTTGTTCTATACTATTCCGCGGAAGAGGAAAAAAAAGTAATTAAAATTTTATTTTTTCTTGCCGATTTTGCTGCAGAAAATTGGAGGCAAAAAATTGGAGGAGGCGGCAGAAAATTGGAAGCAGAAGTTGCAGAAAATTGGAGGCGGCGGGCAGCAAATTGCTGTAGAAAATTAAAATCGCTGTAGAAAATTGGAGGCGGCGGCAGAAAATTGCTGCAGAAGAAGAAACTGCGAAGAAGCAGAAAATTGCTGCAGAAGAAGAAACTGTGAAGAAGAAGCAGAAAATTAGAGGCGGTGACAGATAATTGCTGCAGAAGAAGAAATTGCGAAGAAGAAGCAGAAAATTACTGCAGAAGAAGAAAATGTGAAGAAGAAGCAGAAAATTACTACTGCAGCAGAAAATTACTGCAGAAGAAGTAGACGGTAATTAAGGCGGCAGAAGATATTACTTTGCCTTGTCTTCGACAAAAGGCAAAGTTGAGTAGGGTTAATAGACATTAGGAAAATTGGGCCAACTAACTAACTAAGTTATATATATATATTTTGGGTTAATCTGGGTGGGGCTGGAGCCCACCCTAGCCCAAGGGTGGCTCCGCCCCTGCAGTCACTAGAGTACAGCCCACAAGGACGATGACTAGAGAGGGAGAACTTCTACCCTGCAAGATTAACACGAGTATTAATGGGAACACGCCGGAGATTATCCGGCGGAGCCCACTCCGACGCTCAAGTCAGTACGAGAGTCTCTGAGAGAAAAAGAAACACTACAAGAAAAAAATGCCTTTAATGACATTGAAAAGTGTCATCATATATTACTTATACTGACATTTTTGATATAGTGACATTAAGTTAAAATGTCATCTATAGTAATATCGTCTAAAGTCTTATGATAATTTTTAATGTCACTATAAAATAAAAATAGTCACAACACCAATATCATGCATAATTGTTATAGTGATAAAAAAATAGTGTCACTATAAGATTTGTAATGATGACAAATTTATATGTCCTTTAAAAGTATTTATCAAGACAATTATAAATGTCTTGAATTTTATTTATAGTCACAATAAAAAAACTCACTAATGATAATTTATAAAGTTAATTTAAAATACCTCGTTATGTAATTTATAATGACACATATAAATGTTTACTATATTAGTCTATAAGGATATTTAAAATTATCATTAATAGTTATTTATTATGACATTTTTAAATGTCTTCATATGAGTTTTACAATGATATTTTTATCTACATGATTTGGTATTTTATTGTGACATAAAAAATATCATATATTAATAAATATCTCACCCATTTTCAATATTTTCATGATATAAATATTTACACATATAACTAATTAACATAAACACAAATAAAAATTTTAAATTGAAATTAAAGTGCTAATCAATAATTGTCAATTTTTTTGTAATATAAAACTGGTCAAATTGGTCACCTCAAAAAATATCTATGCACTAATTACGATCACAAATGTACCCAATGTATTTAGTTAAAAAATTAGTAAAAAAGTTAAGTCTCTCCTAAAACAAAATATAATCAAATTTTCAAACTTTGCTGCATCTTTAATCTTCAACCATCACATCTTAAACAAAATCTAATATTCTTGTCATCTAAAAAAAATTATATATTAATTAGTTTGTGTAAATGAAATAAAATTAAAAAAAAGTATATAATAAAGAAAAAAAAAAGATATATATACTTTCCCCTTGCTGAATCTCCTTTCCCCTTTTCCCAGCCCCCACGGGCAGCCGAGATGGTTAGAGCACAGGGGCTTGCATCTAACCGCCTGGGTTCGAGCCGCACGGGCGCACTGCGATAATATCAAAGGCGTCCTGTGTACAAAGTTCTCGGCCCAACTGTGTCCTAACTGTTTCGGTTACCGTGATTTACCTCCCTCGTCTTGGCTTAGGGGCAGGCTGTCGGGGGCGCTGGGGGCGAGCGTAATCGCCTTTTGCATCCTTTCCCCTTTTCCCACCGCCACCTCCGCTTGGAAACATCAGAACCAACCCCACCGGAGCTCTCCTCCCGATCAATCTCTACCTTGTCTGGTACGGACCGTGACTGCCGCCCAACAAGCCTCGATGCGTGACTTCCTCCTCTCGCTTTCTGATCCTTCCAGTCCATCTCCCTCCCTCCCTCCCTTCCTTCTTGTCGCTCTTGCTTCCAGTGAGACCATCACCGATAGCCCTGAGTGTCCTAGCTCACACAAGCCGCAGCCAACTAGCGACCGGCAACACCACAGTTTCTCTTCAATTAATCTCCGTCGCCACTGTCTATGTGGAGGATTATTGTAACCTCACCAAGAACCTAGAAGACAGAACTTGTGCAGTTATGGTATTCTCTTATTCCTCTTCATCTTTCATTCTTCATGCGATGCACCATTGTTCTGAACAGGATTCCTGCCGACTCGGAAGTTCAGAAGATGGGAATACATCTCTGTTCTGTTTGCTCTTTTTGTTGGCCTTCTCTTCTGAAACTCCAAATCATTATAATTTATGCTTTGAATTTATATTTTTAAGATTTATTTTTTTTTATTTTTAAAATTTAAAAAATAAAAAATTATGCGAACATAAAAAAATAATATTAACATAATTTAATTTTAGAATTTATCATATAGAATTTTTTAATAAAAACTGAGATTCTTAATTAAATAATAAGATAAACTATTGCTATTTTATTATACATTAGCCTGGGCATAAGGTAATAAAGGTTATATATCAATGAGTATAATGAAAGGTAAAATAAATATAATGACAATATCAATTGAGGAGTAAATTAGAGCATCCATTTTAATTTTTAAAATACTCCTTTCCGCGTTAATTAATCCCCATGTGAAATTTTCATATGATCATAAAAGATTATCAAATAATACTTAATTTAGAAACAATTTCACTATTTTAATTATTATTTTAATCCCCCTTTTCATAAACAATTATAAGAACACGTATAATCCATTTTATCTATTTATTCATGAATAAAAAAAATATCTAATAATTCATCCGAAACTAGAGATACGTGTGTATGTATATACATGATTTGATCTTCGCCGTGCTTGTGCTAGTTCAGAGACGCTAAAATCCTGATCCAGTTCGAGCTTGACCCGCCAATCGGGTTCGTAACTGAGCCCTTCTATTTATTTATTGAGCTATGATATGGTCAATGAAAAAATTCAATAAAACGCTCAGTGAATAACGTGACATTTTATATGCACATGTCTGATTGCCGCCTGGACACCATCGATAACCTCCGGCCGCTATCCCGAATCATACTATACCCTGGGGCATGATAAATCTATCGAAAATCACTACATATAAAACATCACGTCATTTACTATTTTTTTTAAATTTGTTACTTGACATATCATTTTCCTTATTTATTTAATTATTTAGGGTTGGTTTTATAATTCCTTGCGCCCAACTCCAACCGATGACGCCGTAAC
This sequence comes from Boesenbergia rotunda, assembly GCA_024364735.1. Lineage (NCBI taxonomy): Eukaryota > Viridiplantae > Streptophyta > Magnoliopsida > Zingiberales > Zingiberaceae > Boesenbergia > Boesenbergia rotunda. The sequence continues at coordinate 229,522 of JAGFNQ010007267.1, read as the reverse complement.
CGCCGGTCACTCCCTTCGCATGAGCATGACGCACCTGAATCCTCTTCTTCCTTCCACGGCTCCACCACCACCACCACCGTCACCACCATCGCCACCGTTGTTCTATATAACAAACACCACTGCCACAGCCTTCACTCGCATCTCTCCACGCATCGATCGAAAATGTCTCCCCTCGCCGCCCGCCTCCTCGCCGTAGCTCTGGCGGTTGTAGCCGTCGCCGCCGTCCACGCAGGCCCGCGTCCTTGCACCGACTTCCTGGATCCGATCATCCCCTGCAGGGGTTACATCACGGGGCATGGACCCACGGTGCCGGTGCCGACGCCGTGCTGCGGCGGCGTGAAGACCGCGGCCAGCAGGATGACCACCCGCGACGACCGCGTCGACGCCTGCAAGTGCTTCCAGGAAGCCGCCCTCAAGATCCCCGGCATCGACTACGGCCGCGTCTCCGGCCTCCCCGGCCACTGCCACGTCGACGTCCCATTCAACTTCAGCCCCGACGTCGACTGCGACACGTAAGCCACAAATCAATCCACAACAACTCAGTTCAGATCGCTCTAATCGATCGTTTCCTTTGCAGGGTTAAGGCGGCGGCGGCGGGGACTGAAGCCGAGGAGGAACACCTCTAAGATCACGAAGCCAGAGATCCACTTGATGAATAAAAAGGATCTGAATCTCGAGTAAGAACAGGACTCTCTGTTCATTTGAATGTTGAACTGAAGAACAAATATTTATATATATATATAAAGTTTATAAACAAAAATGCAATAAATAAAGGATTACAGAATTTGGCTTTAAAAAAAATGTGGTGGTTTAGTGTTTAATAATCTCCTTAACCATTGTGAGTGTTTGCGGCTTTCCACCGCGGTGCCGGGGACAGTAGCACCGTTTCTCACTATGTTCACCGCGGTGGTCATAGTTGTCGATGGTGGTTTAGTGAATAATAATCGTTCACATTTTCGCATGATTCTCTTGATAGTCGCATGGAATGGACCACTTCGACTAATTCTAACTCATCTTTTTTCTGTTGTTTTGATCTTTCCTATTATTTGATTGATGAACTAAAAGAACAATAACATGGCTAGTTACTACTAACTATACTCGAGCATTTGCACCAAATTTGAGTAGATATCGAAAAACAAGAGCAAGATAAGAATCATAGGCAATACCGGTATGCATAAACCATGTTCATTTCTCAACCTTGGCAAAGATACACACATGAATCACACAAAGAAAATGCAGTAGGAAAATCCAATAACAAGATCATGCCAATGAACAGAAGCAGATTTTAAACGATGTGCGACACAGAGACTCCATGAAAGTCGATTATCAAGCCCATGCAAGGAATTATGGCAATACCACGATAAGTTCCGATGCACTGAAACACCAAATTCAAAAACCCTGATCATAGAGATAATCACCAAGCCTCTCGACTATCATGTTGCATTGCCCACCAGTCATCGGCTCGTCGTATATACCGATTATCAAAGTGAGATTGGTTTTCTTGACAGTGATACCACCAGTACCCTGAAAGCATGTATGTAAATAAGATTTTGCTAACAGATCAAAGTTGACCTAACAACAGAGTGATGGATGTTGGTCCATGGTATGATGGTAATATTATATGCGTCACTGACCTTCTTCCCTCGAATAACAACACCTGGCTCGCCTTGTATAACCATGTACTTCAACCCACCAAGAAATAATCCAGTTGGAGCAAGAGATCCAGGTTCATCGAAGTCTTTCATGATTGCAGAAATCTCTTCAGGTTTAAACTGTTTAGAGAACACAGAAGTCATTAGTAAGGATAAAACAAGATCAGAGGAACCGTATCCGTTGTAACTAATTTGTGTATGATTTATAGAGAACTCATCGCTACGCTCTTACTCTCTCCTCGATACACAACTATTAGCAGGAACTAGAAAAGTCGAAGTATGTATGTCCATATAGTTTAAACGCAGACATTTTCACTTCTTTCTAATAGTCCATACTGTACATAGTGAAACAACCTTCAAGAATTGAGTCTGGTAAGCAAGTACAACACTGATACACATACCTGCAATAAGGCAAAGAAAAAATGTCCCCGACACGGCAATAATAATATGTTACATCAGCACAAACATATGCATGTTTTTTATATCTGAAAATATCTATTCACAATGTAAATAATTAATGCAACATATGCATATGTGCATTCAATTCCCATGTCATGGTAATTGATGGTAATCTGCAAATTTTGTGTTTCTAATAAGCATTCATTTGGCCTGAAATTTGCAAATCATAGTTTTTTAGTTGATAAACTTGGAACAATAGAAACCGTATGAAAATATAAAGAAAATGGCATAAACTGGTATTTATAACAATCTCAACAGTTCTTTTCCAAAATTTGAATCTGACAAATATGCTACCTTGGTTAAAAAATATGTTTAGGTTATAGTTAGCAAATGAGAAATTGCTGCACTTCTAAAGAAACTTTCTGAATATTGTTTCTACAAATACATTTGTGAAAAAGAAAAAACGATCACTGGAAATAGATATTCAATGGAATTTGCAAAGTTAAACAAAGTCAAATTAAAGAATTAATGAGATCAAATTATTTGAGTGATGTATAGTATCATGCATGACAAAACAATACAAAAGAAGAGCGCAATATATGATAAATTGAAAGAAAAGAGATTAAGATGGTACAAACATGTTCAAAGGTGACAAATAGACACTAAAATTAGAAGAGTTGAGTAGATTCTCAAAGGTGATAAATAGGTACTAGAATTAGAAGAGTCGAATAGATTAGAGCAAAAAGTTTACAAGGTAGAGGAAGATCAAAGAAATCATTAGTCAATATAATAAAAATAACTTAATTAATTGAAATATTAATAAAGGTAAACAATCTTGGATAAAGCTCCATAGAGGGATAGATTATGTAGCTGTCTTGAAATAGTTAGGATATGCACAACTTGAGTGATGAATTATCAGAGAGAACCTACTGATGAGAACAAAGCAGGAAGCATACAAATTTACTAGCCTACCAAACTGTAATGAACCTAGTCCACTCCCAAAAGGCCAAGGTGGGGAGGAATATTGGAAGGCAAAAAAAAAAAAACCATCAAATGGAATTGACAACTTGCACCAAAACAAACAGTAATAGAAAAGGGTTTTAGTGGAAGGATGCATCTTGAAGGGATGCAAAGACTCACTTGTGATAGGAGCACCAGCCAAAATGGAAGAATGAAAACACTTGTCAAATAAACTACCCTTGAATTAGTCAAAGGAAAACCAAGTAATTAAGACAATTGAAAATTTTAATTTATAAAATAACACAGGGCGTAGCCCCCAAAAAAAGAAGCTATAAGTTCTAATTTATGAGTTCCTCTCTAATTCCTATACACTACCATCCTTTTTTCTCTCTCATCTCTAAGTTGTTCTATCTCCTCTCTTTTTTCTCTCTCTCTCATTTTGCCCCAACCGCTTAGCTGAGATGGTAAATGGATGGCAGTTTTGCCCAAATAAGCGAAGGATCAAATCCCGAGGTTGGCAGGGCGTAAATCCCTACACCCGACACAACTCACCCTCCCATTCATCTTACTTCTCAGTCACCGTGATTTATCTCCCTCCTAATGGTCCTGGGGAGGGCAGACGAGGGTGAGCATAATAGCCTTTTGCCCAAGGAATACAAAAAATCCTCTCATGTTCTCTCTCTGTGCAACTCTCAATCTCCTTTTCAATTCTGTATCTCATCGTCCATCTCTCTTGGCGTGCACAGCACGTGTTGACACCAACAACCTGAGGGCAACACTATTCACTCTCGGTCTATCCCTCACGACTGCCCTAAGCTAGGGGCATCACCTTGACCCATCGCCATTGCCGCCAACATCTCCTTATTGCCGCCCATGGTGCCCGATCCCTGGGAACGTAACACAGATACATGCTGTTCATATATCTACATACCCAACCTCCAAAATTACGTGAATATAAAGATCTCCATGCATTTGACTTGGAAATATATAGGGATTGAACTCATCTCTTCAATTGTCGCTGCACACACTATGACCTGGTTAACTATCGTCACATGCAACTAAGCATTGCGCCACCGCCGAAGATCAGCAAGTCAATTGTTTTCTCCGGATAGATATATACAAACCTGCTGATAAGCGGGCATGATAAATCAGCACGTTGAATCATCAACGGCCGTAGAAACCGCAGCAAACATCCAAAACAGTCATATCCATCCAGAAACAGAAAATTAGGAGAGTTATCTAATCCTACAATAAGAAATCTCCACCGTTAACTAGCAAGTGAAACCCTAACCTCTAGAATCCAAGTCCAAAGTAGTCAACCGTCAGATCTCTAAGATCAATGACACAAAACTCGCAAATTGAACTAAAGTCTCCCTCTTTTAGCAGTTAGCCGTAGAAACCCTCACATCAAACTGGATAATCATTCCGAAAGCAAAGACCAGCAGACGGCATCAGGGAAGCGTAGTTCAGATCCTCGTCGCCCTCCCCTCTCAATCTCAAAATCAAATATCACCGGATCGGATTGGATCGGATCAGATCGGATCATACCTCGGGGAAAGTGGAGCTACGGGCCCAGACGCTGCCGTCGTGGCCGATGATCGCGGCGTCCTTGAGCCTCTGGCCGTCGATATCGCACAGCAGATGGTCGTCGACGTACGATTGCCAAGACATCCTCTCTCCTTCTCGCACTCTTCCTCTTCCTCTCGCCGGCGGCTACTGCTGCTGGCCCTGACTTCCTCTCTTCTTCGATCTCTCTCTCACTCTTGGACAAGATAGCGAGACAAGGGGATTTATTTATAGCGTAAATAAATAGCGTTGGAATTACGAAACCGCCACAAAAAGGAGAGAAATATCCGAGTCTATTTTCGTGAACGGCCGAGATCTCAAGTTTCAAATATGGACGGTCGATATGGATTCCCAATGCCTTTTCTTTTCCTGATATTGATTTGCATTGAATTATCAATAAAGGTCGGCTACTTAGCTCCTCCGCCAATCGAGGTAAATTTAATCAGCATGAATATACTGTTATTTTAACACTCTTATAATAGTTTTTAAAGAAATTAAAATAAAAAGAAACCTTTAATTATTCATATTATTTTCTCTTTTTTTTTTAACTTAATATCTCCTTTATAATACTTTGATATTCAAAATATCATTCCTAAAAAAAAAACAGGTGATCCCGCCATACTATCCCTCTTGGAGTTCCAATTTTACTCTGAGATTATGGTATAGCGGTAAGATGACTAGTCATTTCTTCAAACATTCGCGGTTCGATCCCCAGCTACGATGTATTTGTAGAAATTTTTCCTCCAAATGGAGCGCGAATCCTGAGACGTTGGACTTCTAGACCGCCCACTGCGAGTCATTCCCGATTTACCCCGATTTACCCTGACGGTCGCGTAGGAAAAACTTCGTTAATCATTTTTTTTAATTCAAAATTTGATTTTCTAATTTATTTTCTTAAATACTTTAGCAATTCATCACAGTTGCCGAGACATAATTTTCTTTGATAATGTAAAATTAATATATCAAATTGAATAGAACCGATCTAGAAAAAAATAAACATAATCTAGCAAAAAAATTCTATGAAATGAATAGAGTCATGCTATCAAACTAAACTAACGATTTACACATTTAACAAGCTTACATTATCTATCAAATGGAAATCCAAACTATTTTCTCGAATCGAAGGACAACAAAAATAAACATCAGTAAAAATGTCTACAACTCACTATAGATGACGAGAGTAGAGAAAAAGACGATCAAATTGCTTTGAGGCACAGCAACATGAACCTCAAATCTCAAGTCGAGATCAATCGAAAAGAGAAGTTCTTTTTCTTGTTCTTAAAGTGAGGAGGACTTTAGAACCTTTCAGGAGGACCATTAGTTCCACCAAAATAGTTCTATTTCTTGGTCCTACATCTCATTTATATATATAATGAAAAATGAAAAGAATCAAATGGTACTTCTTGTCTTCAACACAACCTGGCTTGCAGAATAATAATAGCATCAGTCCACCATTTGTACTATTCTTTTCGCTACTTTCGGTCCATATCATGCATACGAAGAAGAGACATGTTTACCATGCCCTTTAGATGAACAATAATGAATACAATTATGAAATCGTGTCATGGCCTACAAAGTTTTATCGACTTTTTAACAACAAACTAATGCAAATTATCCATTTGAATCACAAGGTGCTGCAAGTGCACCGCCCAGGACAGATATGAAAGCTTCACCTGTGAACGTCTTTCACGATGGTCACCTCCCCGCCGGAAGGAGATAAAAGATGCTTGTCTTGATCAGGTTCGTCACTTTCCTGTAGTTCATGTGTTGTTGCGGTGATGACTGAGAAGGATTCTGAGCCATCCTCTGCAGGAGAAACTTTGAAGTTACTTGAAAGGATACAAAAGATAACAGGGAAAAAAAAAGTAGAATTCTCTACACATCGACTAACCTGATAGACCCTGGAATTCGTGTTTGACGGCTGGCAAACGGAGGCTTTCAGGTAGAAGACAATTACGAAGTGCGCCTATGCAGTCACATGTGACCATACTATAAGCAACTTAGTGACTATGAACTTCAAATTATGACATTTGAAACGAAGAAAGCGTAGGAATCAGTACTGTAATACCTAGCCCCGCAAGCCTGTTAACCCATTGTGGAATCGGTCGAGCTGTGAGTCTCTTACTCACATCATCTGTGAAGTGATTGCAATTTTTTGAAATGAGGTGGTAGGTGTCTCCGTGATACTCTGAAGCCACTCGTTCTGTGATATGAATCCACGGATTTCAGACGGGGCATATTTGTATGGCCCAGCAAGATGGAACATCTGTAGAGAAACCCAGGACAGGTCTTTGGTTCCAACTCAAACACTCCACTTGTGGGAAAATCATGGCCTCCAAAACCGTACTCCGAACCATGGACTGCTACGAAAAGTAAATTTCAATAAACCCTCGACAATATATATGTTACAACGAATAAGCATTTCAGGGATTGTATATTTTTCTCAAGTCATGAAACAATGACAACCATGTCCAACTATTAGCAATCAACTGATTGATCTTATTCTGAATGACTATTTATCCTCCCTTCACTAGGAAATAACAAGCTAGGAAGGACACATCTGATCATCACTATGACGATGAGAGCAGTTGATATTAATCATTATCGGGTCTGTTGGAACAGCAACATTTGGAGTTTTTGATAATTCAATCAGATAGAAAATAGTATACACTAAATCTGATACTTCATTTGATACTAATACATTAAGAAAAATTCCTTCCACACTTTATATTTACTGAAATATAATTACAGAACAACCATCAAATCTTGTTAAAAAGAATGAACATATGCATGATCCATATGCATCCTCACATCTGATCTTGTTGGATTCATTTGGAAATACTAGTGATGGTGTCACCTATCAGTTACTCCTGTGAAGAATCTCCTGAGTTAACTCCCAAATTAAAGAAACTACTAAGAGTCAAGACAATCAATCCCAAACTGGTTGAAAAGCAGCCACTTTTAGTGTAGTACTAAAAGCCATCTTATGTAATGATTAAAGCATTTGCATGGTTACTACATAAGAATTAGAGTGTAGTACCCTTAAACTTATAAAATTATCAGTGGGCACCACCTATTCGTTCATTGCCCCTATCAAGAGCCTTTCTTAAAACAGAACTTGACAACTTGGGCTACCATCATTACTCTTTAACTAAAAACTGCTAAGGTTGGGTGCTGGTTTTGTTTAAATTATGGAATTGTAATTAGAGTTTCAGGTTAACAACAACAACAACAACAACAACCAAGCCTTATCCCACTAGGTGGGGTTGGCTAAGAGTTTCAGGTTAAAAAGAAAAAATTAAAAATAATCTTTTGTGTCAATGACTCTTTTGACTGAACCAATTTGAAGAACTTAAAAAGTAGAAATTCTCAAGCACTTGCCAGCATATTTTACATAAGGTAAATCTTCTCCAAAAGTTCTGTCCAAGCGCTGGAGACAATAACATTAAGCGCTCATAGTTTGAAAGTCAAACATGTCTAGTTGATCAAAATGACTTCATTAGATTATCCATAAGATCACTTAACTCTGTAGATAATGGCAATGAAATCTGATTAGCAGATGATGAAAGGCAGACTAGTTCAAAATCTTGGGTGTTAGAGCAATCTTGCAAACTTGTAAGACCTACGTATATAGAACTCTCTTTTTATGAGAAATACTCAAGTAAAAATCCAATCAGTAGAAGGTAGAATATCAGGGAAAGACTGAGGCGCCTCGAAATCTTCCATGAAGAGATTTAAGTGGATTGCATCATTACAGCCCATAACTAATAACACTAACATCTCAAGTGGCAACTACCCACTTCACAGATCTTATTGACTTAATAGAATGACTATCATCACAAAGCTCTTGATTGTATTGGTTAAAGGCATCTCTTGTGCCTAGATACTCTTAAGGACGCTCATTGACCGCACAATTCATTATTATGAGGAAAAAATGAATGCATTTCCTATAAAAAGTAGTAGGTTATTCCTCATTTCTTAGATAGATTACAGCATAATGAATTAGCAGCCAGTATCATCTTGATGGAGACAAACAACCATAGTAATATGCTCTGCAATGAGCCTAGAATTATCCAACATATTTGTCTATTACAAATATTTGTTAATTTTGCCAAATAACTTAAAATTAAGACAAAAAATCATCTCTCGTATCTAGAACCTTGTATCTTTCAAATCATGTCATTTGATCAACTTATACCCAAAACATGGTCCTTGGCGTTAATAGTGAATAGACGTTGCATTAAAATGGTATTGATCTTTTCCACATTATACATTTTTTGGAAAAAAAAAAATCTTAAATTTTCTGCATATGTTGTCCAACAATAGTTATCTTTCATGTTCTAAAAGGCAAGTCCGCTGCCTCAGTGACCCCCTGAGTCGGCTTCACGGAAATGGAGGGAGGTAACTACAGGTACACAGGCGGGAGGCGCATGATGGGAAGCACCAGGTCGTCAGCTCCAAGGAATCGACCCTTGACTATGGCACCAGAATTGTCATGCGCCCACCGTTTGTGCTACACCCTGAGGGCCTCTTTCATGTTCTAAGCTCTTGTATGGAAGTGGACAAAACTATCTCTTTTTTCCTTATCTAGTGTCTACCATTGCTTGCATTGCTAATCTATTTCATAGTGTAAATCAAAGTCATCAGGATCTTCTTCCTAGATACAATAGAAAGTTTCATACTGGCTAACATTCAATTTAGAACTTTCAAACAGAGAAGAAAGATGGTCTATGTTGATTGGCTAACATAAATTTAATCTACTCAAATTGCAATCATTAAACAAGACATTACATGACGAAAGGCTAACATTAAAGTATCATTTCCCCTTTGCAACTACCAAAAAACTTTGACAGTTTGGTTCATATATCAATTTTCTTCTGGTAGCTTATTATTATTATTATCATGAGCTGAAAATTCCTAACGATAACAAAGATATATCAGATCAGAGAACCTGAAGTTCATTGCTATCATCCTTCCCGTTCATCAATTCAATCTTGTGGTGAACCGATTTACTTAGGTCAACCAAGTTCAAGGCAAGGGGAGAAATTTACCAAAAATGTACACAGAAGTACAAAGAAACGAATCACCAACTCATCAAACCGGCTCCGCAATCGTATCAAATATCATCATGCAATGGCTTAGGAGAAAAGAAGAAAAAAAGATTAACTTTTTAAGGAATAAGAGAGGTACTCACCTTCGATGCCGGAGTGGAAGATGCCGAGGCCGAGCCAGAGCAGGTAGGTTCAAGGGGGTGAGGTCGTAGACGTTGAGCACCACGGGGGTGACCGAGGCCTTGTCCTCGGACGGCGACGCCGAGGAGAAGCCGGAGCCCATGGGATGGGAACGGATCGAGGGATGAAATCCTAGAGAGATCCCAGGAGGAGAGACAATCTAGGGCCGCAGGAAGTAGTAGTTCTCCCTATGCCGCTGGACCACGCTAAGGAGCCAGATCGTGTGACTGGGGTACAAATAAACAAGCCGCCTGGAGGCTGGAACAGTTTGTTGTTTTCGATTTTCCCATTAAAAAATCGGAAATTATATATGAAAAACGTTAATCATGATTTTGTTGACATCAATATATAATCATATTTTATTAAAAAAATAATCATTTATAAAAAGTAGGAAATAGGATTTCTATTCTAATTATAATGATTAACTCAAATAATATTTCTTTTTTTATATTTTATATATCTTTTTATATATTTATTTTATTTTTATTTTTCTATATTTTATTTTTCAGACATAAAGAGGACTGAAATGAATCAATTTCAGACCTAAAAAGGCATAAAATCATATATAATCTATATTTAGTATATAATTTATTTATAATTATTGTGTATATAATTCATTTGTAATTATTGTGTAAATATTATATATTTATAGTTATAATGTATTTTGTATTTTGAAAAAAAACATATATAATATAATTTATTTATAATGTATTCATTTATATTGTTATCTTCTTTATCTCTTAAATATTTCTTTTATCTTTTATCTCTATTTTATATATTTATTTTTAATTATTTAAAAAAATGATTTTGAAAAGATATATAGGGTACATGCAAGAAGAGATATATAGGTTGAGAGAATATGAGACTACCTACATTCGAACCACAATTTATTATTTTAAAATTAAATTATGAAAAGGTAGTTCGGATGTCTCGAAAAGTGCAATACGAAAAGGAGTTATTAGCGGGAAGGATATAAGAGGAATGAGTTAATTTTATATGCGTCCTTTGATAAAGAACAAATAATAAGATATTTTTTTGATAAATATAGATTCTCAAATACGCATTTTGATAAAGTTGATTATACTTTGATATTCTAATATGTTCCGGAAGGAATCGACGCGGAGGACAAATTACCAGAGTCCAGCCCACAAAGGAAGTAGACCACACCCTGCGAGATCAACACGAGCGTTAATGGGAACACGCAGGAGATTTTCTGGCAGAGCCCACTCCGACGCTCAAGTCAGGACTCAAGTCGCTTGCAGGAGAGAAATCGAGGAGAAAGATCTGAGTTTTGAGAGCGTACCCCTTTTACCTGTGCGCCGAAGCACTTTATATATTAGAGTCATGGTCAGACGTGTCTCCACGTTCCCCTCCTCACTCGAATTCGTCGTTACAGGATAGATTTTAAGTAACGACCGCAACGATTTTTAGGCCTTAATTGTCGCATATAATGGACAATAAATATCCGTTGACTTTCCCGATCTGTCCGGAGGAACGGTTACTTGAGGTCGGACTATGTGACGTATTAATCTTCAGGCTCTGCTCTCTCCGATTGTTCTTGGGGTATCCCTCCCGGGACAGCCATAAGAGTTTGTCCTCTCGAGAGGATCTCGGAAGCATACCACCCCTAGGTGAACTCAAAGACCTACTCTCCCGAGGCGGTCTTGAGATCAGGGCTAACTTCTCGAGCTGCACTTGGATGTAGGCCATCCCGAGTTGGTCTCGGTCGGAGGCCCTCCCGAGTTGGTCTCGGCGAAGGCCCTCCCGAGTTGGTCTCGAGCGGAAGCCATCCCGAGTTGGTCTCGGTGGGAAGCCTTCCTGAGTTGGTCTCGGAAGCTCGACTTCGACCGTTAAGTACATTGGACCAGACACGTAATTTTCTTATGTCACATATCACCTCTGGGTGCTCATCCCATCATAATCTATTTTATGACTACTCTCTTTTCATTGTGCAATGACCTTCGAGGAATTTTTGGGATTATACTTTGATCTTCTAATCTATTTTCAATTTTCATTGTGCAATGACGTTTTTGTCGTCCTCGAGATTATGATACGATGATAAAATATGAGATGGAATTTTTAGATAACAAAAGTTTAAATCTGACCCAAGCATGTTACACTTGATATTAAAAACTTATGATATTAAATCATCTGACTTAATTCTGATTTATCTTAATAGCAGATGAAAAACTCTTATAAAATTAGACTCATCATACTTGTCAATTTAACTATACTTGTCATTTACCTGGTAGTCGATGAAAATCACATATGAACTAAACTAATCATTTTAAAATTAATCAGATCATGCAAATAAAATATCTAAACTATCAAAATATATATAAAACCCCTTGAGAACATCTGTCTTCACATTGTCTTGTTGCCCAAATTAGATAGTACACATTTGAAAGTCAAAAAGAAACTCTAATTTTTTTTTTTTTTTTTTTTTTTTTTTTTTTTTTTTTTTTTTTTTTTTTTTTCAAAAAAAACATACGTCTTGAAAATTAGAATGAAAAAAAAAAAAAAAAAAAACAAAAAAAAATGAAAATCAAAAAACGCCTAAATATCTAAACACTTGCTAATTCACCTGAATGAACTAGCTTTGTCATGTTGCCCTAGATTAGGAAGTACACATTTTGAAGTTAAAAAAAAAAACTCTAAATATCTAAAAATTTGCTAATTCACCTGGATGAACTAACTTTGCCACCTCGAAGCGTGGAGGTCAAAATCTGACAAAGTCAATATTTCCACATTCCTCACGCTAACCATAACATCCGAACTAATAACCCCATGATTTACACTCCTCACGCACTAACACAACATCCGAACTAGTAACTCCATAATTTATTTTTCTATGTTGACCCTAAAACGGATTGATGGGCGCTAAGAACGAGCGAATCACCTTTTCCACCAAAAGGTTTGAACTAACGATAATTTAGCTACCAAATTCTAATCTTATAATTTATAACTGTGAAACACCATTATTCAATTAGCTTGTTTTTAACAATAATTGGCAACCAATTTTCTAGGTATATGTAGTTATAGTCTACCTCCAAAATTAATCAGACATTTGGATTATCACAAAAAAAAAAAACAATTGACATGCTAATACCACTCATGCTTTCTCAATCCCTTGCTTGATGTTGAGATAGAGGTTGAGCTTCTTGTCATCCCTCTCTTCCTACCATAGTCTTTCTTCTTCAATGATGGTCATAAATTGGACAACAACAGATATCGACATTAGAGAAGAGGAGCACAGCAGCAGCAGTCAGCCTCGATATACACCTGAAGGATCTGCATTTTGCACTATCCATGGATGCTCGAGCAGCTTGTAGAGAGGAAGGCGTTGCGATGAATCCTTGACGAGCATCTAAACAAGAGGATCATATGGGTCATGCTGCGAAAAGAGGATGGAATATATAAACCGGTGCAAAAACTCCAAGGATCTTTCATTAATTGCACCTGGCTAATAAGATCCTTCGCGCCAGGGGAAACAGTTGGCTTCGAGGGAAACTTAAGATCAACTTTCACAATCCTGCAGTAAATGAAACCGGCGATTGTTAACACAACAAATAATATTTAATAGCAACGAGACGAATTTGCATATCTTATGAAACAATCAATGATCGAGGCATACTAGTGAGCATAGAATTGACATCTGGGAGAAACTGGTTTACCTTCTGTAAGTATCTGAATGCTCCTTTGCCTCAAATGGAGGTGCACCGTAAAGAAACTCATAGCACAATACACCCAAGCTCCAAATATCCACACTAGCATCATGTTGTACGCTTTCCACTAAGACAAATATATGAAGGAAGAATGTAAGATGAGGGAAAAAATTATTGGGTGCTGTTGCGGTAAAATTTGACATACCCATTTCAGGGGGAAGGTAATCGAGTGTTCCGCACATGGTCTGCCTTCGATTGAATGTGTGGACTGACCACCCAAAATCTGCAATTTTCAGCTCACCCTACACGACAACAAGAATGCATTTCGTAAGCATTTCAACATACATGTAAAGTAAAACCAAAACAGATAATAGTTTACCTGAAGACCGATCAATAAGTTCTCAGGTTTAATATCTCTATGTATCACATGTTTCCCATGGAGATAAATCAATGCTCGTGCTAGAGATGCAATGTACTGAAAATATGTTAACACAATGAACAAATCAGTAAAAGGGAAATTGCCAAAGAAAAAAAAACTACAGAAGGAATTTTGAATGCTAAACAAATATGATTAGTGCCCATTGACAGATGAAAAAAAAGCTGTTAAGCATGTTTGTAAAGAATTTACAATGAACTGGATGAATTAACAAATCTACAACTTGTGTACACATAAAGAAACAGAAATAGTGAAAGCAAACGATAATTGTTGTTCACCTAATGATACATAAAGCTATGGTAAAGCATTTAGGAAAGAACTCACAGTAGCAGTCCGTCTCTCATTGAAGCATTTGCACTTTTGCAGTTCCTTGTAAAGTTCACCTTTGGCTGCATATTCTAAGATCAAGTAAACTCGCGTCTGTGAAACAAATGAGAATCTAGGTCAACTGAGCTGTAAACAGAATTCAACTAAAATGCAACAACAATGATTACAACTTTAAGCCTTCAGCAACCTGATCGTAGAAGTATCCATACAGGCGTAGTATATTTGGGTGACGGAGGTGGCTCTGAATCTCAACTTCCCGACGCAGTTGATGCTCAACTTGAGATTGTTTGAGCTGGTTCTTGAAAAGCACTTTCAGTGCTACAACATGGCTGCTCTGTTCACAATTTGAGACTTAAAATTCAGGTATGATATAACAGGTTAAAAAATACCAGCAAAACGAGCACTACAATGCTATGGATTTGAACATAAATTCATCGTGGGCATAATACAAGAGGGCATCCCAGTGTAAATTTCAAGCCTTGCATTATTCGTAATTTATCCATATTTATTATTAGTTTCAAGAAGGGTTCATAAGATAAAATTTGTGATGAGTGATTCTTCATACCCATTTTTCCCTTGCGAGGTAAACATGGCCAAACTTTCCTCTTCCTAGGGGCTTCCCGATGTCAAAATCACTGAGCGTCCATCGCTTCTCCCCTGGTGAAGCTTTTGAAGGAGACTGTATTGGGAGGAGAAAACAAGGTCATACCAAAGCCATGACAATGAGAAGGGGAAAAGGGCCTAAATTTGTAAAGCAAACAAAGGCTTCTGATCCAACCAAACCGAAAAACCAATCTAACACTAGCACTGAATCCAACATTATACTCCTAACAAGAATAGTAAAACAGAAATCCTAGATCTGCTAACATAAATTCAAGAGTCATAACAGGAAGACTAACCCAAAGATTTCAAAAAAGAAACTTAACAAACCACCAAATCTCCGAGTCAAGACGAAGAAAATAACAGACCGAACGCGAAGAAATGATAGAGAAGACAGAAGCTGATCGGCTGGCGGGGAGAAGATAAACCCCAAACCCTAATCGTCGAAGGATCACCAACAATAACCACAGGGATCGAAAAATTCACGAAGGTTACCTCCGATTCCCGCTGCGATTCCGCGACGACCACCATGGAGGCGTTCGATTGAGCAGCAATCGAGGAGATGCTCGACGAGGTTGACTCGGCGGAAGATGAAGCCCGACGCCGACGCGAGGGGACGAAAAGGGGCGTAGAACTGGTTTTTATGCCTCAGGCGTTCCAACGGTCGGATTCTTCCAAGCCCAAGCACGAGGCCACCACGTGGACCGAGAGGCCACGTGGATTGGTCCGGCCCAATCGAGTATTGGGCCGGCTTGAACTCGCCCATGTCCACTTTAATTCAAATTTAATAAGTAAAAACGCTTAAAAAAATACAGTAAAATTTAAAAATGGGTCTCTTATTTTTGTTATTATTAAAAAAGGTATCTTTATTTGCTAAAACTACTCCAAATTAATCAAAATTATTACATAAAAATAGTCTACATTTTAACTTAATTAAAGTTGCTCTAATAAAAATTATTATATTGTATTATAATTTTGATCAAAATTATTACATAGTTGTTTGATCAAAATTGCTAAAATAATATAAAATATTTTTAGATAAAAAATAGATAAGATACTCTTTGATTTTTTTTAAGACATGACGAGAAAATACATTTTGGATACCAAACAAATTGATACTAAATTAATGATTCTGATATTAAATTTTAAAAAAATTTTAATCCTAAAATTAACACTTTATTTTTATTTTAGTCTAGGGTTCAACATAATTGGATTATAGTGTTCAAGCTAAAAAAAATTAAAAATCGAAACCCTTAGGGTTCATCTTTCCAATTGGGTTATAGTGTAAAACTAAAAAAAAATTAAAAAGCGAAAACTCTTGGATTCACCTTCCAATTAGTTATAATATTCAATGATAATTAAAAAAAAAAATTTGAGACGCCTCCATTATATGTTATTAAAATTATTATTTTAAAATTTAGGACTAAAAAAAAGATAAACGCTCAATTTTGAGATTACAAAAATTTTTAAAAATTTAATATTAGAATCATTAATTTAATATTAAGTTTGAGACTTAAAAAATATGCGTCACCTTTTTTAATAGAGTCCTCAAAAAATCTATCACCTTATCTTATGGAGCCGGACTGATAGGCCTGCCTAGTGAGTTACGAGTTCGAGGGTCCAACCCATCAAAAATAATCCGTAAGATTCATGAATTTGATTATTTCATTAAAAAATATTCCTAGAAAGAAATTCATAATTCTTAATTTTAGACTTACACATCCTAACAAAGAATTGACCAAAAAAAAACCCTAGGGGCTGATTCGTTAATATTTGAGCTAAGACGTAATAGTGAGTGTTAAAACTCGATAGAGAATTTCAACATCTCTGTCGATCCGTTCAAATACTTATCATTTGGATTTCGCTATTTTATAGCCCTCCCAACGATAATGGACGGCCCAAAGGATTGTTAATATGACGGTTTGGTATTTTAAAAAAAATGGCAAAGAAAATATATCTTTCACTTAAAAAAAATACATATATCATTGTAAATTCATAATCTAATTTTGAAAAAAAAATTCTATTCAATCCGTGAGCTAACTTAAGTCCGTCCTAGGTCAATCCTCTGAACCTTTAATCCACGATAACTAATTTAGGTCTATTTTTCAATAAATTAATAAAAAATTAATTTAACTCATTTAAAATTTTTTAACAGAGCATATCAACCAACGGATTCGATCTAAATCAACTCCTTTATTTTTTAAAAATATATATAACATAGTAAAATGGTAAATTTAAATTTTGTTATTTTCTCATATACAAGTCGAATATCATCCAAGATCAGTGCTTCCCCAATCGAACCAACAGACAAATCATGAAGTATGAATCATTCAGATGTTATTATTTATTTAGATAAGAGTCTGGTCAACATCTAATTCAATTGTGATTTTAATAACTTTGTCAGTTATCTACCAACTTAAATGACAATAATGAAGATTTTATTTATATTTTTTTATTCAAGCAGTAGACTAACTATTGACCGAGGTAAAGCATGGGAGAAGTTTGATATAAATGGTTTTTTTTTAATTCAGATATGGAGCTCCAATTATCAAATTAAACTGATTCAATTTCATAAAAGATTTTATTTATTATTAGGATAAATATAGTTCATCCAGCATCACAAATAATTTAAAATCCTCGAGTAGAATATATTTGGGTGATATTCGAACCATCGTTATCTAAAAGTAAAAAAGTTCATCCCACTATTTATCATCACACCAAAACTACAGGGCATAATAGAAGTTAAAAAAATATAGGAAGATAGAAAAGTTTAAGGGAAAAAAAACAATGACAAAAAAAAAATAAATAAGAAGGAAGAAGAGAAAAATAAAAAATAAGCAATAGTTAGGGAAGAAAACAAGGGACGGGAGATATGGACCACAAGAACAAAAAGAATACAACAATAAATCATTAATGCAAATACAGAAGAGACATAATGTAGTATAGGAAGAATAAAAAATTTCCGTCACTAAGCATATCAACAAAAATTAAAATCTATTGCTAAATTTGGCGCTACATGTAGCGAAGACAAAAAAAATCCGTCCTTAAATTTATATCTTATTTATATCCAAATTCAATATAACATTTGCAATATACATTCAATGTTCATGATGCATTCAAATCAACTACAATACATTCATGTTTACTATTTCGAAAGAATCGATATAGACGGTCAGTCACCGGAGTACAGTCCACGAGGCTAATGACGAAAGGGAAGGAGCTCTCTCCCTGCGAGATTAACACGAGCGTTAATGGGAACAAGCCGGAGGTTTTCTGGCGGAACTCACTCCGACGATCAAGTTAGTACTAGGTTATCTGAGAGGAAAAGAACTAAGGAGAAGTATGAGTCAGATGAGCGTAACCCCTTTACCTAAGGGTTGGAATACCTTATATATACCTGAAGCAGCAGTGGTCACACATGTCCCCACGTTCTTCTTCACGTTCCCTCAATTGTCGGTTACTGGATAATCTTTGTAACGGTCCTTGCAACAATTAAATCTAGGTCATTGCGACAATTAAGACTCTAATGGCCGCATATTAGAGGCTATTATTATCCCATAATTATTGATGATAATTATCCGCCGATCCGTAAAAAGGGGACGGTTATTTGAGGTTGGGTAATCGGATAGGATGATCCTGGGGCTCCGCTACCCCGAGGTGATCTCGGGGTCTTTTGGCTCGGGAGGGTCCCGATCGTCTGTTTCCTCGAGGTGATCTCGGAGACCTATCCTCCCGAGGTGACCTCGAACGTATGTCTTCTCAGGGTGATCTAAGAGTAAGCCTGCCCGAGAGGGTCTGGGGAGTCTACCTTCCCAAGAGGGTCTCGGGAGTCTACCTTCTCGAAGAGGTCTCGGGAGTCAAAGAGAGAGAGTCACCTGGTGGATCTTGCCATATAATTTCTTTAGTCCACATGTCAACTGTAGGATGCTCAACCCCATCATTTACATAACCAACATGCCCGATATATGCACAAACCACACTATATTTAACATTCACAAACACATTCATTTATCAACAAAGCAATATTCATGTTTAACAACAAAGCAATCTTTAAAACATC
This sequence comes from Boesenbergia rotunda, assembly GCA_024364735.1. NCBI lineage: Eukaryota > Viridiplantae > Streptophyta > Magnoliopsida > Zingiberales > Zingiberaceae > Boesenbergia > Boesenbergia rotunda. The sequence continues at coordinate 210,626 of JAGFNQ010007267.1, read as the reverse complement.
GTACATACTTCAAAATAATATAATTCAAATCTATTATATCCCATTCCAAATTTAAAAAAACTAGTACATGCCATTACATCTCATTTCATCACCATCAATGGCAGAGTCAGCCCGACTGATCTATCTGGGTGATCTCGGGCGGTGGGCTATGAGCGCCGATGCCGACGAATCATCCCGGTTACTTTCCACTCCTCTCATTTTTTTTTCGTTCCCTACAATAAATCTATGCTCTTTTCCGTCTCATCCTAGTTGGATTCCTCGTAGTAAACTTAATATATCTTTGTAGCAAACTTATCAAGTCTATTGCATACTCTACCTATAATAGATAGTGATCCAGTCGTATGCTTTGTGAATCCGATGTTCAAATCAGCGAGCTCAGTATTTTTATTATTTCGAGCAGTCCATAAATTTTGCTATCATTTTTCTACCGTTAAATATTCTTCCATGTGTCCAAAATCTCATCCAGTATTGTTATCTTCATTCTCCACTTATATAACAAATTTTTGTAGTCTTTTAATTATAATAATTATTTTATGTTCTACTTTTACATTGATCTCAAATATATTTTTTTCTACAAGAATATCGAGAAAATTAATATAAAAAATATTATGTTATATAATATCAATAATATTCAAATTACTTACTAAAAATATTATAAAAATATTTTTCATCTTGGTCAATATGTCTCCACGTAGAATCAAAAGTGCACCAACGCTCTTTAAATTTTTTTTTTATGTAAACAAATACACTATGACTATTGAGAGTAAATTTACTACAGGAAAAAACTTTTATTTTTTGAAAAAAAATAAAACATAAATGAATTAGAATTACTAATAACATCAATATTTACTATTGCAATATATAAACAAATAATATTATAACACATACACATTTCATATACTAATCAAATAAGAATAATAATAACTTATATGGTAGAACTAGTGAGATTTACATCTAAAATGCAAATATATCCATAACTGAATCATTAACATTAATCTTAAAATTTAATCATCATTTCAATCTTAATCATTAAAATTAACAGTTTGTAAGTCTTCATCGCTAAAGTCTATTAGTACATCAAGCTCCTCACTGTTGGGCATCTCTCCATAATCTATTTTCTCATAAGTGATATTTATATCTATAAGTAATTGGGATGCTGATTGAATTTGTGAATTAACTGACTGTATCTTCACTTTCTAATATTAAAATGCATCATGGTTTTGTGTCATGATGGAGTTCAACATTTCTATAGTCGAGCAAGATTTCATTCGACAAATTGCTAGCCATTCACTAGATCTTCTTTTCTTCATCGAATATTCAAGATAGAAATTTTGATTAGCTTGTACCACAAAAATGAAATGTTCAAACTTGTTGAATTTTTTATTTGATATGAATGTATTCTAATACCTATTTCTTGGAGTAAGATCATAACATGAATATTTGAATAAGCATACCTTTTATCAGTAAAGCAGGATATTCAACCTCAATTTCTTCATCAAGTCTACCATAGTAATCAAATTAGTATTGTTATTATCAATAGATCCTTTTACACAAACATCTGAATTATAAGTAAAGTGTGTATGAATCGCGTTGTGTCACATGAAATTTGAAACCATTAACATAATAACCAGAGTAGAGTCTTATGTTACGGAGAGGTCCTAATGCAATATCCATTATCCTTTCATCTTACTCATTTGATATTCTATGGTTCTTCACATAAAAAAGTAGTTATGATATAAATTATCAATTATATAATACACTTAAAGAAAATAATTTAGTCTCTAACTCAAATAGATTTCAAACTAGATTGCAAATGTAGTCTATAACTTTTCTCTACCTCACTTGTACCTATTAATGGATTTTGTAGTTTTGAGTTTTGTTTGTATAAGCTATCAAGGAAGGTAATTTTAAGCATATGAATAAACAAACATAAGGGGAAAAATATTTGAATATAGAAGTTAATTCATTTTATGTAAAGTTTGACCTCATTACAGTTCAGGAGTATGTATATTCATGTTGTATGATATTCTTTTGGATTTAACCATTTATAAATAGACACACTCATTGACTAACCAGGAAACTTGAAAATAGAAAATATCTTTGGGTCTATTGGTTGAGCATTGTCAGAATTTTGAAGGCACTTACGATATCTGATTTTCATATTATTAGTAAAATAATATGAGTAGAAATAAATACTTCTTCAACCATATATGAATTGCATATGGACCTCTCAACTTTTGTTTTGTTACAAATATTATTCTTTAATCTCATCGAAAATCCTTCAAATTGATACATTCATTTGTACTGCACAAGATTAGCTAGTTGTATCTCGTAAGATAAATGAACTGGTAGATATTTCTTTGAATAACAAAAATTAGGTAGAAATATGCGCTCAAGTTTAAATATTATAAGTGGAATACCTGTTTCTAGCCGAAGTATATCGACTGTCAAAATAACCCTCGATGTTAAATTTGTTAAAAATAGACTCAATTCTATAATAAGTAGGTCGTGGAAAACTATTGGAATAAGTCTCTGTATGAACATGTGACAGTCATGATTTTTCATTTTAAATATTTTTTATCTATTTATATCCAACTATTGAGTCATATTCGAGACATACCCATCAAAGAATTTGATTTCTTTCGACCAATTCATAAGAATTACTTACCTTCTTTGTCTAATGTATAATAAATCTTTGAAAGTTTATTTGTTATTTCATTCTAATGCAACTCAGGTTTGCTAACTAATCTTTCAATTATTGCTCATGTGATTTTATTATATCTTTAATTTTTTTCAAAAATATTTATCACGGCATTGAAGATATTAAATCTCAATGTGCATCACATATAAATTATATTGAATGAGTAGATACTATCAACATAACAACTCCCAAAATATACTTTTTTATTCCAACTATATTTGTACACCCTAATAATGTATTTATTTAAATAATTAGAATTCGTCCGTATGAGTTATTGGTATAAATTCATAGATATCTATTTTCTCCTGTCGACAAGCGAAGACCAGTTCTCGCCCGGATGACTCGGTCTAACCAAGACGACCCGGTCTGCTGTGACCCGGGATCGGATTCGGGCTCGAATAGGGATCCGGCTTAAGTCACTCGGCTCGGACCAAAACGGGGCTCACAAAGTGGTGGCGTGGTTGCAAAATGGTAGCAATCCCATATTTGGAGCCCAAATGGGGGTTTATATAGGGGGAGGAAAGCCCTCTGCCATGTCAGAGATGCCCTATCTCATTAAGGATGAGTTAGTTGTCAGACTGAACCAACGGCAGCTTTATTGGCCCCATGAGGCTGACATAGCCGCCTGACACCCTGTCTACAGTGCCTCTTCTGATTTACATTAACATCCGGCGGCCCTGTCAGGCGGCTATGTTAGGTAATGATTATGTCGGAGGTCTGCCAGCTTGTCACTGCAAAGGTGGTCCTATAATTGTTTGGTCGTCTTGCTCTAACTGATAGTCCGAGTTGGTCAGGCAAGCCTGGATCCTGAGCCTATACTCTCGGAGCGAACTCAGGGTGCTCGGCTAGGGACCCCCAGACCTCGGGTGCCCGACCCCGAGTGTCCGACCGCGGATGACTAACCCCGAGTATCTGACCTCGGGTGCCCGACCCCGAGTGCCCGACCTCGGGTGACTAACCCCGAGTATCTGACCTTGGGTGCCCGACCCCGAGTGCCCGACCTCGGGTGACTAACCCCGAGTATCTGACCTCGGGTAACCGACCCCGAGTGCTTGACCTCGAGCGACTGACTCCGAGTATCTGAACCTGAACCGGGGCCTCATCTACCCCGTCCTTCGTTCTTCCAATTAATCATCAAGCCAGACCCATGAGCCCGAGGGCGACCCGGCTTAACCTTCCCTGATTCGGGTCACGCTGGATCGAACCCGCCCGGGCCTCCGACCTTCCTAAAGAACCACCCTAAAAACCCTAAAACCATCCACCCGGATCACCCATCAAAGAATTTGCTTTCTTTCGACCAATTCATAAGAATTACTTACCTTCTTTGTCTAATGTATAATAAATCTTTGAAAGTTCATTTGTTATTTAATTCTAATGAAACTCAGGTTTGCTAACTAATCTTTTCAATTATTGCTCATGTGATTTTATTATATCTTTAATTTTTTTCAAAAATATTTATCACGGCATTGAAGATATTAAATCTCAATGTGCATTACATATAAATTATATTGAATGAGTAGATACTATCAATATAACAACTCCCAAAATATATTTTTTTATTCCAACTATATTTGTATACCCTAACAATGTATTTATTTAAATAATCAGAATTCGTCCGTATGAGTTATTGGTATAAATTCATAGATATCTATTTTCTTACGAATTTCTTTTCCGAAATTATAATTCCATCGCCAACATAAAAATCAATTAGTATTTCGACAGTGGATTAATGATGAAATTATAATTTCATTATTAATTTAACTATGAAATTATAATTCAATCGCTAATTCTGTATTGAGGATTTTCTTATGGTGAAGGGGTATGATTGCGAAAGAAAAGTCTTGGATGTATAAAGAAGAAAGAACGGTATTTTATCAAATGACACACAGAACAAATTGTAATTATCAAAAAGCGTTTTAAGTTTAATTTTTATCAAAGATGTTAAAAAAGTGATTCATTCATCTCTAGCATCCCCGTCAATCCATCCTAAAATAAATACAGAAAAAATAAATCACGGATATTATTAACTCGGATATTATGACTAACACATAGAGAGGGTGGGTTAATTTTTACCAAAGGGCGGCCATGCAAGGTTGCGTTAACGAGACGGTTGTGCAGGGTTTGCCCGCCAAGGTGGGGCAGGGCGGGGGAGGCTGCGTAGCTGAGGGACGTGGTCGTAAGGAAAGTCATGGATTGATAAAGACATGTTCCTAAGATTCATAAATCTATATGCTTATTATTTTATAATGAGTAAACGACTGAAAATTCATCCTTTCTCAAAAAATAAACTATTTGAAATTTCCCTCAATTTTGAATCGATCCTCCCAAGTAAACAAGGAAACCTCTTTGGATCCCATGCATTTATTAAACACAAATTTTATTTTCACAAAGAAAAATCATACTCTCCAACAACCTCTGTCTATAAATTATAACAATTTTTATCAAAATTATTCTACCTTATAATAATTTTAGTCCAAATCGATCCAATTTAATAAGATTAGTTTTCACCAAATTATTATTCGGCTTTTTAGTGAATCACATAGAAAGATTTTTGAAAATCATCAAATTATATTCGTAAATTTAAAAATGATCAAATCACATATCTACTTCTCAAAATATTACTCTCAATCAACTGATTAGTAAAAAAATTAATCGGCTAATTTTTGTTACTAGGTGAATCAAGTTTCCGCGATTTGAAATTTCGATGAAATCAGTTTCGACTGATTCATTTTTTAATCAAAATTAATTTTAGGCTAAATCAGTTTATAGATCAAACGATTTTGGATTGATATGAAATTAATTCCTATATGTTCAGTTATTTTTCTTGATTATATACACGCCCTCAAACATCAATTTGGCTCAATATATTATGTTCAGTTAGTTTTCTTGATTATATACATGCCCTCAAACATCAATTTGACTCAATATATTAAGGGAGTGTTTGGGAGAGCTTCTGCTAGCTGCTTTTTAGATTCTAGCTACATAGAAACACTTTTGAGTGTTTGTGAATACCAGATTCTGCTTTAACTTCTATAACTTTTAGTCAAAAGCTGGAAGCAAGAATTTGATATTTTTTTCTGCTTCTGCTTTTTTGCTTATGGTCTAGAATTAAAAGTAGACATTTATACCCTTAATAATTTATCATTTTACATAAGAGCGATGAATTTTTTAACACGAATATGTTTGAAAACTCTAATTTATGTTCAAAAAATTACCCTCTCAATATATGAGTCAAATTGATATTTGAGGGTGTCACGCCACCAGAGGCCTGTGTTAGCTCGAAAATCGGGCAACACCTCTTTTGTACGGCGGACAATCTAAAACTTACACATGCATCTCAACACGCATGTAATTAACTCAGCCACACTCGACATTCACGCAATCAGAAATAAAAAAGAACATCACAACCACACAATTAATTATTTTGCATGATAAACATAATAAATAAATATTCGTAACTAAACGCAGCAATTCAAAACCCAATGGAGGTAGATATATACATCTCTACGGAGATAACTAAACACCCTCTAAAACGAAAACAACGCTAATACGATAAAACATAACGAGAGTATGAAAATGAAAACAACCTACTCAAGACTGGGGACTGACAACTAGATTCTCTCCTGGCAGCATGAGACACAACTATCAACTACCTGAAACAAAAAGGAGAATAAGGGATGATGAGTTCCGGATGAAACTCTGCGGGTATAAGAATAGATAAATGCTTGGTATATAAAGGGTAAAACAAACACATAAAAATAAAGTATACAATATCTGAAATAAAGAAAATAAACTAAATGCATCTGTACAAAATTAAACCATACTTGAAAATCATGTAACACGTAGGGGTAAGATAAAAAATCCCCCTAATACCTCAATAAAATTCTAATACTGTCGAATAGATCACGAGGGAGGGGATCGGCAGGAGGAGATGTGTCGGGCAGCGATTTAAGGCGCGGTGAGGAGGTAAGAATTATATATATATATATATACGAATTTGATCTCCTGTGGACCGCGTGCGCGACAACGGCTGATTGGTCACGGTGACCGATCAGGCAGTCGGCCGATCGGTCACAACGGCTGATCGGTCACCGTGACCGATCAGCCAACTGTCTGATCGGTCACCGTGACCGATCAGCCAACTGTCTGATCGGTCACCGTGACCGATCAGCCAACTGTCTGATCGGTCACCGTGACCGATCAACAGTTGTCAATCGGTCACGCTATGCCGACGGGTTCATCGCTACCCCTAGGTTCACTGCGCCGACGGGTTCATCGCTACCCCAGGGTTCACCGCACCCCCTAGGGTTATAGTTTTGTTCGAGGGCGGCAGTCGAAGGCCGCCGATAGTGTCCAATCGACACGGGAGCGCAGCGCCGTGCGTGACCGATTAGGCCAGTGCCTGATCGGTCAGGGAGAGGGCGCGCATGAGTCGCGCATACAACAGGCACGCAGGAGATCAGATATATATATATATATATATATATATATATATATATATATATTATATATATATATATATATATATATATATATATATATATAGAAATTAAATATTTCCTCCACTAATTTGGAAATAATCCATCTCTCGCTCATTAATCCACGTAAATATTTCCAAAATTTCCAAAAAAATTATTTTAAAATTTTCTATATGATTGTTTCTAATTTTTAACTCCTAACTATGTGATTATACATATATATATATATATATATATATATATATATATATATATATATATATATATTATATATATATATATATATATATATATATTAATTTTTTTTAATCATATTTTACAGAGGGCGTGAATATAATTAGGAGAATTAGACGAACACAGAGAAGCTAGTTTCATGTAAATCCGAGTTTGTTTGGTCCATCGTCGATTTTGCACGAATATGTTCGAAAAATCTAATTCGTGTTAGAAAATATTATTGCTCTCTATATATTGAGTCAAATTGATGTTTGAGAGTATGAATATAATCAGGAAAATTAGACTAATACATAGGAACTAGTTTCATATCAATCTGAGGTCGTTTGATCCATCAACCGATTTTATCCAAAACCTGCTGATGGACCAAACGACCTTGGATTGGTATAAAACTAATTTCTATCTATTCATCTAATTCTTTTGATTATATCCATGCTCTTAAACATCAATTTGACTTAATATATAGAGAGCAATAATTTTTTTAACATGAATTAAAATTTTCGAAGAATCATTACTCTCAATATACATTCGTGTTAAAAAAATTATTACTGTTAATATATTGAGTCAAATTGACGTTTGAGGGCATGGATATAATCAGGTGAATTAAACGAACATATAAAAATTAGTTTCATACTAATCTAAAATCGTTTGGTCCATCGACTGATTTTAGATAGTGATTTTTTAAACACAAATTAAAATTTTCGAATACAACTTGTTAAAAAACATTACTATCAATATATTAAGTTAAATTGATATTTGAAGGCGTAGATATAATTAGGAGAATTAGACGAACACGTAGAAGCTAATTTCATGTAAATCCGACGTCGTTTGGTCTATTAGCCGGTTTTGAGAACAACCGGCTGATGGACCAAACGATCTCGGATTTATATGAACCAAGCTCCTATGTGTTCGTCTAATTCTCCTGAACATCAATTTGACTCAGTATATTGAGAGTAGTAATTTTTTGAACACGGATTAAATTTTTCAAATATATGTGTTAAAAAATTTACTGCTCTTAATATATTAGGTCAAATTGATGTTTGAGGGTGTGGATATAATTAGGAGAACTAGCCGAACACATAAGAACTAATTTCATATAAACCCGATGTCGTTTGTTTCATTAGCCGATTTTGGAAAAAATCGATTGAAGTACCAAATAACCTCTGATTTACATGAATCTAACTCTTATGTGTTCGTCTAAATCTCCTGATTTTATTCATGCCTCAAATATTGATTTGACTCAATATATTAAGAACAGTGATTTATTAAACATAAATTAGATTTTTCGAACACATTCCTATTAAAAAATTCATTGTTCTTAATATATTGGGTTAAATTATGTTTGAATACGTGATATAATCATGAAAACTAGCTGAACATATACGAACTAGTTCATGTCAATTCAAAGTCAGTTGGTCCATCAACCATTTAGCCTAAAATCACAAAAAAAAAAATTAGTCAGCTCATTTAATTGAAATTTCAAACAATGTTGATGCTGGCCAAGCACCTTACCCCGAATCAAACGTAAAATTGATTCGTTTGGTGCATCAGTCGATTGATTTTTTTTATCTGTCATTGATTAAGAGTATTTTGGAAAGTGAATACATGATTTGATTATTTTAAAACTTACGTATGTGATTCAATAATTTTCAAAACTTTTCTACATGATTCAGTAAAAATCACAAATTATTTCAATAGTACTTAACAAGTTTTAATTTAACTAAATTAAATAATTTAATCAATATTTAAATTATTTTGAATAATATTAATTACCTAATAATTTTGAATATATCAGAGTAATTTTAATCAAAACTATTATAACAAGTATTTTTTGTGATATATGACACCCTATAATAAGTCATTTTGATTTAATTTGCGTATACTTTACGAATTAAAGAGAAGGTTTCACATCAAATTAATTAAATGATTATTTTAAAATTTAAGCATGAGATTATGGGTAATTAATGTGAGATCATGTGTAATTATGTATTGAAATAGTCTTAAGTTGAATTTATAATGTGGGGACTTCACGATTGAATAATAATAAATAAAGAAATAAACCCTATGAACTACCATCCTTAAGTCTCCCCCAATCTATACGTAGTCATTAATTCGCCACCATTTAATATTTAACATTTAAGATAATTCGTAAAATTTTATATAAATAGAAATTCAAAATAAAATTTACTTGTCCTGATGTGAGTTCACAAAATCAAAAAAAAAACCCTTCATATGATAGCCAACATAAACTTTCTAATTTACCTTTTCATAGATGTTTATGGGACCGACCGTAGAGGTCCGTTGAGTGTGAATTCCACTTTTTTTTGTTATAATTAATTGAAAAAAATCTGGGGTCAAATCATAACTAGTAGTCAGGTTTCTCCCTTCACAACACTTAGACACAGGCTGTGAGTGACGTCTGAGGTGAGTGTTATCATATTTTACCACCATTAATTGGAAAAAAATGAAGTCTGGATTAAATCTTGGCCATTAGTCAAATTCCTGTCCTTCCCTATACATTGGTCTCAAGCTAGTAGTCATCCGTGATTTACCTCTCTTCACAATACCTATGACAAATTGTGAAGGATGTCTGTGATAAGTGTTATCATATTTTGTCACTATTAATTGAAAAAAAAAACAAACTATAATGTAGCGGAAGAGCGTTAAGTTGTCACTGAAACATTCACGGTTTGATCTCTAGCTATGATATTTTGGGGATTTAGGATTTAGGGTTTAGGATTTTAAATTGAATCAAACCGAGTGATCGTAGATGATTCACAGTTGGTTAAAATTTCAAAGGGAGCGTCGAGTTCTACTACCTCACTTCACAGCCAACATTGTCTATAAGTAACACCATTTCCATCACCCGTGAGGAATCACCGTGTCATTTAGTTTCTTCTCTGACTCCATGTCTCCACTCTTCTTCCTCCTGTTCACTGCCTTTGCCTCCTCCCTTCTACCGCTTCGTTGCCACTGCATTAATGGCAGCCACAACAATGGCAGTGAAGTGAGGGGGATGTTCGTGTTCGGGAGCTCGTTGGTGGACAACGGCAACAACAACTTCCTGCACCGCTCGGCCTGCGGGCCGACTACGCCCCCTACGGCATCGACTTCCCCGGCGGCCCTTCCGGCCGCTTCTCCAACGGCCGCAACGTCGTCGACGTCCTCTCCCAGCTCCTCCACCTCCCCTCTCTCATTCCCCCCTACGCCAACCCCCACACTAGAGGCGAACGCATCGTCCGCGGCGTCAACTTTGCCTCCGGAGGCTCCGGCATCCTCGACCAAACTGGCTCAGCCATCGTAATAAATAATCGATCACTAATGCATCGATCCCATCCCATCAAAACTTTTACAAAAACATATTTTGATGGCAGGGTGAAGTGATGAGCATGAGGATGCAAATAAATGCGTTCGAGGAGAAGACACTGGTAGAGTTAAAGTCTCTGACCGGGTTCTCCAACCACCACCTTGCAGAGTATTTATTTGTGGTTGGAACCGGAGGCAACGACTACCTCCTCAATTACTTCGCTAGAGCTGAAAATTTGAACAACTCGACCGCCCGATCCAAATTCACCCAACTCCTCATTTCAACCTTGTCCGCCCAACTCAAGGTCACTTCGCTTTCGCTCGCTTCCTTTTACATTTTGCTCAACATTTAATGTGATGGCTCAATGTACGTATTTATCTATCTATCTATCTATCAAAAATCGTCTTTTGTCACCTATATTGTAATTTTTCAATGTTTAAGGGTCTAAACCCTCAAACCCAAAACTCTAAATCCCCAAATTTAACCCCAAAACTTAACCTAATCCCCTGAACTAAAAAAAAAAAAAAAAAAACTCTAAACCCTGAACCTGTTTTTTTTTTCACTATGGTGCCGTGCAGAGGCTCTATGACCTCGGCGCGAGGAAGTTTGTGCTCTTCTCCGTCCAGGCAATGGGTTGCGTTCCGGTGGTGAGAGCAATTCACGATGGCACACCGGGAGCGGCGGCGGCGGCTGCGTTGAAGCCGTGAACGAGGCCGCCGACCTCTTCAACTGCCACCTCCGACGACTGGCCAAGAGGAAAGACTCCATGCCGGGTTCCAGCATCGTCTACGTCAACTCCTACAAGATCATCAGGGACATCATCGGCAACCCCACCGGAACTGGTAAACAGCCAACCATAACGACGCAGTTCATCGGCCAATTCAGTAGCCTGTTCTGATCATGAAATGGACGAGGTTTCAGGGTTCCACGAGACAAGCAGGGCATGCTGCGACTTGTCATCGGCGATGGAGGAAGGCAGGGGAGTGCTGTGCAAAAGAGGAGGGCGCGCTTGCAGCCACCGAAGCTCCCATGTCTTCTTCGACGGACTCCACCCCACTGATGCTGTCAACGAGCGGATAGCTCGCCAGGCTTACGGTTCCTATCACAAGGCAGTGGCTTACCCAATCAATGTGCAACAACTGGCCAAGTTATCGATCTAAACCACATCTGGTTATTAGTAATCTAGGTATATGTTAGCACATGTATATACAGATCGATATGGTGCTAGTAAATTAGTAATCTAGGTGTCCGGGCTTCGCCCATCATGATGCTAGTAATGTTTGTATTAGGCATGAAGCTGTAGTTTGCTACTAGTAATGTTTGTATTAGGCATGAAGCAGTAGTTTGCTAGTAATGTTTGTATTAGGCATGGAATAGTAGTTTGCTCATATCAATATTGCAGTTTCTAAACCCTACACTATAACTAAAGAGAATCTCTAGACTTGAAGTCCTAATGAACCTTCCTGGAAACAAATCAAAGAATGGATTTAGCATATGGAAGTCAATATCCTCTAATTGTTCTCCTATGGCTACATCATCACTTACATTATTTTACTTCTGATGGAGTTTCAGCAAGGAACTGGGAGATTGCATGCCAACAATTTGTCATTTTCATTCACCTAATCAGCAATATCTTTTATCAGGAAGTCAAGCTCGGTTTGAATCATAGTGTTGTTTTATCTTATTGAAGACCGAGTAAAAGAAACCGATAGATTCATAAAATGAGAAACTTGCAATTTGCATCAAGAATGAAAGTTCTATAAAGTCACCTCATTGTAAGGGGAACCCAACTGTGGTTTGGTACTCGAAATGCCGGCAATCTTGCTTCACTTGATCCTTTGGCTTTTGACTGCAAGAAATCTGGAAGCATGCCTTGGATCGGAGAGGGAAGCACTACTGAACTTCAAAGCCGGCCTCAAAGATCCCAGTGATCGGTTGTCTTCCTGGAAAGGCAAAGATTGCTGCAGGTGGGCAGGCGTGGAATGCAACAATGGTACAAGCGGCATCCTCAAGCTCAAACTCCGAAATCCCTGTGACTACTACATGGATCGAAACTACTACAAGTGCAGCTTGAGCGGTGAGCTGCGTCCATCTCTTGTATCTTTAACTGAATTGGCATATCTAGACCTCAGCATCAATGATTTCGGCGGAATTCAGATACCGAGCTTCATAGGTTCGCTGAAGAAACTGAAATATCTTAACCTTTCGTCGGCTGGTTTTGCTGGAGAGGTACCTCCTACTCTAGGAAACCTCTCGAGACTTCGTTATCTCGATCTCAGTAGTACACCTTCCTTATTTTCTGGCAATCTCTGGTGGCTTACTCGACTGCCATTCTTGAAGTACCTGGACTTTAGTACTGTAAACCTCACTGCAGCCTCAGATTGGTTAGATGTTGTGAATATGATTTCGCCTTCCTTGTCTGTCCTACATCTTGGTTCATGTAGTCTTTCAAGTATTCCAACTTCATTTTCCATAGTCAACTTCACGAGTCTCACCACCCTCGATCTTCTGGGCAACAGTTTCAACTCGACCTTACCCAACTGGCTCTGGAATCTCAGCAGTCTCACTTACCTGGATCTTGGAGCTTCCATGTTTCATGGTCATCTACCCTATGCACTCGGGAACTTGACTTCTCTTAATGTCCTCAGATTGGGTCAAAATAATCTGGATGGTAACATTCCAGGATCAATTCGAAACCTTTGCAGATTGAGTCACCTAGACTTGTCACAGAACAATTTTACCGGTAATATAACTGATCCATTGCCTCATTGCATATGGAACAACATAAAAGAACTGAGTCTAGGGGATAACAAGTTTTATGGAAACCTGTCCAACTGGCTCGAGCATATGACCAACCTAACATTTTTAGATCTAGGTAAGAACCTACTCGATGGTCCTATACCTACCGGACTCGGAAAGCTTACCGAACTAACATACCTGGATCTTTCATATAACTCATTTGCGGGTGTCATCACTGAAGTTCACTTCGATAATTTAACAAAACTGTACTTGCTAATCTTGTCACTGAATCCCCTAACTGTGTTGTTAAACCAAAGCTGGACTCCTCCTTTCCAACTCCAATTTATCGGGTTTCGTGATTGTCATCTGGGTCCTCGTTTCCCTCCTTGGCTTAGATGGCAAACAAACATAAGGACCCTCGATTTATCCAACACGAGCATTGCTGACAGAGTGCCTGATTGGTTTTGGAACATAACTTCTTCTAGCCTTTGGGTTCTAGACATGTCAAACAATCAACTTTTCGGAGTGCTGCCATCGAACATGGAGTTTATGGCACAGCTAGATGTTTTCGAGTTGAGTTCAAATCAACTCGAGGGATCAATTCCATCACTGCCGAATAGCCTTTCCACGTTAGATGTCTCGAAAAATTCATTTTCAGGACCTTTACCTTCAAACTTCACAACTCCAAATTTGAATGCCTTGTTGATCTCGAAAAATCAAATAAATGGAAGCATTCCCCCCTCTGTATGTCAGCTGCAATCTTTAAGCCTCCTCGATATGTCAAACAACTATTTAACAGGTGAACTTCCTAACTGTTGGATGGAGTACTCACAGTTAAGGTTGATGGATTTGTCTGATAACAACCTTTCCGGAGAAGTTCCTGCCTCGGTTGCTAATCTTTCTAGACTTGAATCACTGCACCTGAACAACAACAGCTTTGGCGGAGAACTTCCTTCATCAATGCAACAGTGCACCAGTCTGACCTTTCTCGATCTTGGCCAGAACAAGTTCTCTGGGAGAATACCGACATGGATCGGAGAGAGTCTACTAAACCTGGTAGTTCTGCAGCTGAGGTCAAACATGTTCTTTGGTGATATTCCTCCCCGACTCGCATGGCTTCATGACCTTCAAGTCTTGGATCTCGCCGTAACAATCTATCTGGATCAATTCCTCAAAGTTTTGGCAATTTCAGTGCAATGGCTTCACGCTCTCCAACAAAATTACCAGATTTTCAATATTGGACATTCGGGTTCTACGGCGACTACTATTACAATGAGAGGTTGCATGTTACGATGAAAGGACTAGATGAAGAGTATACAAAGATACTGTCTTTTCTCAAGACTATAGACCTTTCAGACAACTATCTAACTGGACAAATCCCTCAAGAGATCGGTTGGCTAGTGGCGCTGAAGAATTTGAATTTGTCAAGAAATCTTCTGTCTGGAAAGATTCCTGAGATGGTCAGCAGAATTCCAGAGTTAGAGTCTCTAGATCTTTCGTTCAATGAGCTTTCGGGCAGCATTCCTCAAGGCATATCGACAGTGATTTCCCTGAGCTACTTGAACTTGTCTTACAATAATCTGTCAGGAAGAATTCCTTCGGGAAATCAGCTCCAAACACTAGATGATCCCTCTATCTACATTGGCAATGCTGATCTTTGTGGGCCTCCACTTACGAATAGTTGCTCCAGCAGCGAACCAGTTCCTCGGGAGGATTTCCAACATGAAGACACCTCTGAGAGGAAATGGCTATATCTTAGCATGGCATTGGGATTCATCACTGGACTTTGGGGTTTGTTTATCACCTTGTTGTTGAATAGCAGTTGGAGAAGATCATACTTCCTCGTGTTGGACAACATGTTTAACCAACTGTATGTTGCATCAGCCATATTCATGGCTAGGCTAAGTAGGAAGCAAGCTGAGAGAAGAAGGAATCATCGATATGGACGTGGTATATAGCGTTCATCATTTTCATGAGTCATCTGTTTTTGCTTTGAACAAAAACCATGTATTAGGTATGACATAAAGATCGAAAACAAAACAAGTATGATGTAAAATCAAATAAGATATCATTAGACAAACAAAAATGTTTAGCTAGACTCAAATTCTATTCTTCAGCATGATTTCTGGTACTATCTACAGTAACTACAGCATAAACTTCATGTTTATGACATGTTTGAAATAGAAACTCTGAAAGTTTTCACCTAAATGATACAAACTCTACGTGAGCCTACTGCAGATAACTCTAAATTCCGAGGTAAAATAACATATTCTATGAAGATTGAAAATTTTGACCAAATTTTGATTTTACAGTTGTTTACAATAATGTTTTTACAAACAAAATTTTCAACTTTTCAGATACAACAAAGTTTTAAGACTACTTGCAAAAAGATTGATAAGGAGGCACTTTATAAAACCTGCTCTAAAGTTCTCAATACAAAACTTACCTACTCCAAAACTCATCAAAGATGTCAAGTGTTTCCTCAACTCATGGTTTAACTATAGAACTTAAAAAATACGGTTTGAAACATATAAGAAAATCCTCAAGCGGGTAGACACAACCTTATGGCTTCGCCGGCAGCAAGATGTATAATGTAAGGGGATCTCAAATAACAAAGAGTTGAGGTCATACCTTTATATATGTCCTATCCAGCCAAGCGCTCTGCGGAACACCTATGAGAACTTCCACTCCGGCCACAATGTGCTGCCCGCCCCCATCCTTTGAATCCTTCACCACCAGAGCCTTTTATTTGCAACAGTTTAAGCCCAATTATATTTATCAAATTTCATAACTTCTTGTTACTTCTTTTGTTCTTGTCAATGCCAAGAATAAAAAAGAAAGAAATGCACATGACACAGAAAACTATCCAGATACATACTAAAATCCACTAAAACACTGAAGATTATAAGAAATAGTGATAACAAACTCGAAACCATTAGGAAATACAAGTTAATTTCACAAGTCAATGTGAAAGGGAAAAAACAGAATTATGGAAATTACAAAATTAGCAATGTGAGTCTGAAGAAAAGTTGTCTTTCAGATGCATAATGAAATAACCTCCTTCCTTTGATTGTTTGTTCAATTGAAGCAGTTGTCCTCCATGGTTGTGTTTTAACGTCTCAATGTGCATCTTTTTGAGCTCACATTATTTTTTGCAGCTCATCTAGTTTACAAAATCATGATCGGTAATTTATTGCAACGTAGCAACCTGATCAAGGAAAAGAGTTTCACATGTCATTGATGTTAAGAAATAACTACATTAAAACAAGAGCAAAATTATACACGTATATTGCAAAAGGCTTGGCATATAACACCGTAAAATTGGAATATAATCATCATAGGCAAGTACGTACTACGTACGGCTGTGAGAAGCAAACATCTCATTAATTCCCAGGGTAGGCACACGAGACAGAAGGATAACAATCAACTAAGCTCCAGCAAGCAGACGCATTCTATATGGGGAGTATGAGGGAACATATCAACTGGCTGAACACTTTTCAGACTGTAGCATCCGCTTATTCCTTTCTCGGTCTGTGCAAAATTGATAAAATTTAGCTTCGCAATCCCATGCATGTGTATTTTCATAAAAAACTATTAAAACCAAAAGAACGGGTTCAAGGATACATACAACACCGTGACAGAGGTAATCAAGATCACGAGCTAGTGTGGCTGGATTGCATGAGACGTAGACAATGCGTGGTGCCTTTAGTTTAAGAAGATATTTGATCAACTTCATATGCATGCCTGGCCGGTTTGGATCTGCAGAATTGTAAAACAAAAACTTAAGATTCAAGAACACATGTGAGATTCAATGATTTTGGATTGTAACTATACTGCCTACTGTTTTTTCTTTTTTTAGAAAGACTGGAGCATTTAAGTTGTAGTCGACTTAAATTCCATCAAAATTTCAGGAACCATTTAAAAATATAATCAAGGAATGAATTTTTCATAACAAGACAAGCCTAAAAATTTCCACCCACAAACCAAGGAAGCGGCTGTAAACAAGTGCAATACCTGTAATAACAATGTCAGGTTTTGGAAAATCCTTCCCAAAACTGTCGCTGATTTTATTAAGATCTCCTTGGACAAATGTTGCATTTTCGATGCCATTTAACTTGGCATTTCTTTGAGCATCAGAAACAGCTTCAGTCACGACTTCAAATCCATAAACATGCTTAACCCTTCAAACAAACAACACTTTCTTTTTAGATTCCTACTAAAAGAAAGAATGTAACTCAACTAACAGAGAGTACCTTTTTGCAAGGCTCAAACCAATACTTCCTGTACCACAAAATAGATCGAGAACAATCTCTGAACCATCTCCTTTAAGTCTAGCACAGTCTTCGACAAGCTTATACAGCACCTCTGCCTGAAAACAGCTAATGAAATTATGCTTTGTTTGTTTAAGGGAATGCTTTGCTTATTCTATAAGCCTAAAACATCCATTTTCATTTAGTAGGCCAAGCTGCAGAAGTTCTATTGCTAACATTGCCTTTCAAAATGTTAAGAGTTTTTTTTTTCTTTTCAGTAAAAAGTTAAGTGGAATAAAATTATAGTAGTAACATTTATATGAACCACACATTTAAATAGAAAATAAAATCATTTTTTTACTCAATTCATAATTAATTTCATCTTGTTTAAAATTGAAAATCTAATGAAAGACAATTAAATAAGTAAAACTTATTTAAATTTATCTAGCTTGCTTTACCACATAATAATTATTATTCTTATTTTTAAAAGTAAATAAACTTAATGGTGTTAAAAAGAATAAAACACATCTAAATTTATCTTGGCAACAATTTGATGCTCTCAAAAGTGTGATAAGTATTAACACAATACATGTCAAAGCAGTACCATTTTGCATCGAGAACAAAACTCTAGTATGAAATGGTACCTCAAACCTTGCAAACCCCCCTCCCCTACTATATAGTTTTCTAATCTTCTTCTTGTCCTTGTTATTTAATTCTCTCCTCCCTTGGCCATTGGCATCAACCGTTGGCACTTCAGAGCGGTATCAAGACCATGCTATTTAGGTCAAAGATTGAAATTCAAACCTTCCTATCAACCATTACTGCAATATGACTGATGTTTGCAGATTCAATTATGTAATCATTGAAAATTTGTCCAAAAGCTTGAAGAAAGTTCATGCCGGAAGAAAGAGGAATGCAATATGGAAATGATATATCACATCTCTCCGGAATATAAAAATTTAAAACAATGTGGATCAGGAGGAAAAACAAGCAGTGCAAGTATTCATTGCTTACCTGGTGAGAATTGGTCTGGAAGAAAGAATTGGCTGATATCTGAAATACAAGTCCTCTTAACATCTCTGTAATGGAGGATTTTCCATACAAAGTATGTTCTTCTTCCCCTACGGATGTATTCCCAACTGATGTGTTTACATTATTCACAACACTGACCTATGATCAACCACAAAGGCAAGTTATTCACACAGTTGAATATAGGCGTTGATGTAATTTTGTAAAACCATAAGGCTTTATTAAGTAATGAAATGCAATTTTGTACAAACCACTTCAGGAAATGCAATGATTTTGTCAACAAGAGGCATCAACAGGCTAGGCGTGTAGGAAGACGTGACAAAGTTGACCATGACCTCTGGTGTGCCAGTCTTGACATCTCTGAGACAGTATATAAATCCAATTACAGGAAATAGAAATCCCTTAGCATGGACAGAAGAAAGCTCTAAACAGAAGAAAGAATATGAAAAAAATACCACTGAAATAAGTTATACAGATGTTAACCATAGGGTCCAAGAAGTGAGAAGTATAGAATGCCATCGGGTCAAGTGAAGTATGAACCTTATAGTTATCAGGTAACTAAATAGATTCACTTAAGAGTTCAACACACAATATATATTGAATAAGATCAAAATCACATATATAATTTGATAGATTTAGCGACAGGTGATGGACATCATCACCTCAACTAAGGTTCCCATAATATTTTGTTTGAAAAAATAAGCAACTAAAATAAATACATTTAACCACCTTAATATTTCAAAAACTATTATTGAATGCAAAATATTGTCAAAATAATATGATATGGGAATTGTTACACATGTTAAAAAAATAAACACAAAATTTTTAAAAAATAGCCTCTATAACTCTAACCATCTATTCTAAATGGGCCAGCTACACTAATGGTGGACCACTACAAATCTTGTTATGCAGCATCCCTTCCAGTCTATTAATTGAGAACCCTTTTTGTTCAAAGAGAGACTATAGGGTCGAATCAAATAAAAATTTTGTAGCATGGACTACTAAAAATTATTATGAAACAACCTTAAAATGCAATTTTAAGAGCATAAAGAACATGTTCTGATATTGGACGATATCTTTGGATGTATTTAAGAAGAAACTTCTATACTTAACAATAGTAACATGTCTGCTGATTAGCAGATATATATAAGCAAGGGATCATAGGAAGTGAACCAAAAAGATTGTAGCACTATGATGGAAATCTACATATAGATCTCAGAGAAGATGGCCTACCTTCCCGTTCTTAGCATTAGATGTCTAAGAAATCCACTATGGTTACGGACATTATATGGCAAGAGGCCAAGCTCAGGGTCTATCCAGCTATCTTGAATAACTGCAAGAACCTATAAAATTAGGAAACAATCAACTAAAATGCATTTGATATCCATTTATGTGAAGCAGAGAACACATCTTGCTGAATAAACC
Organism: Boesenbergia rotunda; assembly: GCA_024364735.1. Classification (NCBI taxonomy): domain Eukaryota; kingdom Viridiplantae; phylum Streptophyta; class Magnoliopsida; order Zingiberales; family Zingiberaceae; genus Boesenbergia; species Boesenbergia rotunda. Next base: position 190,466 of record JAGFNQ010007267.1, on the reverse strand, counting down.
TAATGAAGACCAAATTCTACAAATCAATTAATGAATCAGAATGAGCAAATCAAATACATTTCAACCATAAGTAAAATTAATGCTCAAAAAAAAAAACAAATCAAATTTCCTGCAAGTGATGCAAAATACATTTCAACAAATCAAACTTCCATCCGCCAAAAGAAAATGAAGTGTTACCTTGTTAGCTACTTCAGACTGTAATAAGCATTTCTCGACATGAAGGACCTTATCAAAGAACCCTGGTGCATGCAAACCCAAAGCATAACCACTTTCCATCTTATCCTCCGCAGTCAATACATCTGGTGGTATCCATCTTTCATGACCAAATGAGAATTCCATCTACGTAAAGATTACAACTTAGTACCGCAAGCATGGCAAAAATTGCCTTTGACTAAAAAAGACGCTGACCTTGTTCCGGTAGTGGAACAGCAGATCGCAGGGCACTATAGACTTCATAACCTTAGAAAAGTCGGCATCTTCGACTGAGAATCTACCAACATGAACGATCAAATCCCGAACTTGCTGCTCCTTTGCTCGAATCTGAGCCTCGTACGAAAGATTCTGAGTCTTACATCCACCACAGTACGAAGCATACTGACAGGGAGGTTCCACTGCGTCCCAATGCGGAGTAATCGTTTCCAGCTTCGTCACCTACAACCGAGACTACCATACTAATCGAGAATTGATGCGTCAAAGAGGATAGAAATAGTGACCGGGCATAGGGGGGAGTTTACGACCTCGGCATAGCTGTCCTTCTTGCGTGAGACGCGGCCGAGGAAGCGCTCGCCCGGGAGGGCGCGGTCGCACATTAAGACGAATCCGGAATCAGCGACCTTGCAGACTCCCTTGGCCTTGAAAGCGAGGGACTCGCAGACGAGCTCCAGGATCTGGCCTCGCTTCGGGAAGAAGGAGCGAGAAGGAGGAGGGGGAGAGGCGCCGGAACTTGGTGCATGTACAATGGCATCGATCCCGGAAGACGGAGGAAGAGAAGAGGGGGAAGGGACGGGAGAGGAGGCGGAGGCCGGAGGCGGCGCGAAGCCAAGGGCGAGCATTGAGGCGGCGGGCGCCGCAAGAAGGGAACACCGCGATGGCGGCCATCGCACTAAGGATTGGAATCGAGTCCAAACTTCTCCCGTCTATCTTTACAGAATTAACTACTGAATTTCTAAAAAAAAATAGAGTTAATTGCAATAATATATAATTATTCTCACGAATGGTAAAAAAAACGATTAGGTCACTTTGATTCGACAGAATTTGATATCAAATTTTATAGTAATAACGTCTAATCAATTCATCTTATGGGACATAATTATTATTCTAAGATTTTTGTAGAATTATTTTGATAGACTACGTTGAAACCTTATATTATATATTATATTGAAAATTTTTAGTATATAAAAAAATGATATTGATATTGTATTAAAATTTTAGTATAAATTTTTGGGATGATAAATTCTATATTGTTTACCTTCAAATTTTGATATCCATACGGTATATTATAAACTATTAAATTACGTATAATACCGAATAATGTTTCATTCCATCTTCTCTGTCAAAAGTTACTCTTCTAGAAATGCTTCTTCACAGGGTTTTCTATTTTCAACGCTTCTTATTCAATATTCTTCGACATGCGATCTCATTCTCATTGTTGTCATGTTGTTAATTACTAATCATCCGGAGCTCATTTCAAGCCTTATCTTCTAGTCGTCCTCAGCTTTACACCCTCATTCGTCCACCTCGCAAGGTCACCTGTGGCCTCCCTACTTGACCACGAGGACGTCTCTAGCCGCCTCACTTGAGTAAGAGGGTGCATGTGGCCATCTCATTCGACCGGTGGTAGGGATGGGGAAAATACTAAAAAAATTTGGTATATCACATATACTGTACCAAAATATATCAAATTATTTCAAAAATTTGGTATAACGAAAATTTTGATACGGTATCAGTATGCAATTTAATAATTTAATATTTGATATACCGTACTGATATCAATACCAAAATTTGAGTGTAAATGGTATAAAATTTTTACCATATAAACAATTGATATACCAAAATTCGGTATATCAAAAATTCAATACGATATCAATATGATTTTTCTTTATACTAAAGTTTTCGGTATGGTATACAATGTGATGTTTCAGTACCATTATATCGTACCAAACCGGCTCTAGTCCGTGTCTCAAGCTATCATAAGGTCGCTCGTGACCGTGCGTGATCGCAAGGTCGCTCGTGGTCATGCACAATCGCAAGGGCAGTCACGACTGCACGATTTGGATGGTCATGAGCTAGCGAAGAGAGGTATGTGGAATGACAATTTATCAAAAGGCACACTCAAATTTGCGAATTGACCAAAAGGCGTACTATACTTTGGTATTACCAAAGGTCATATTCAATTTATTACTCTTCCTATTCTATCCCTCAATCTTTTCTTCTTTTTTCCTCTCTCATATACATGTAATTTCTCTTCTCTGTTCTCTCTTATATGCATACAACCTCTATTCTTTTCCTCTCCCCTTGTCGCTTTCCTCTCTCTGTTGGATGCAAGTATAATGTGGGCTTGATATGATTCCATATCAAGCCCATGGGAGTTAGGATTTAGCTGGTTTTCTAATAAAATTTTAACAACTCTAGAGAAGCCAAAATATACAATGAATAACACCGTTGAACTCGTTGCAGCCTTAGAAATCCATAAGATCTTAAATGAATTCAATCGAACCTGTTTAGATCCATTGGTAAATTTTGGTCAAAACTTATTAATTGACCCAGAGACCTCAGATTGCAACCATTTCAGGTCCTGTGAATTTTTGAGATTGTAAGGAGTTCAACGATACCGTCTATTGCATATTTTGGCTTCTTCGGAGGTGTTAAAATTTTATCAAAAAAATCAACTAAAGGATAAACTCATTCATATCAAGTCCATATTAGACCTGATATGATTTCATATCTGGGTCATGTATCAGGCCCAACGTAGACCTGATATAATTCATATCACACCCACGGGGGTTCGTATTTAGATGATTTTTATGATAATATTTTAACACCTCCGAAGAAGTTGAAATATGTAACAAATGACACTGTTGGACTCCTTGCAGCTTCAGAAATTTACAAGATCTGAAATGGGTCCAATCGGACCTATCTAGGTACATTAGTGAATTTTGATCAAAACTCATTGATTGACCAAAGACCTCATATTGCAAATATTTCAGATCTTGTGGATTTTTGAGGTTGCAAAGAGTCCAACGATGTCGTCCATTACATATCTCAGCTTCGCTAGGGGTATTAAAAATTTTATTAGAAAAATCATCTATAAGATAAACTCATTCATATCAACCCCGTGTTGGGTCTGATATGATTCATATCAGGCCCATAGGGTTAGGCTTTAGCTGATTTTTTTTAAAAATATTTTAATACCTCTGAAGAAGTCGAAATATGTAATGAATAGCACCGTTAGACTCCTTGCAGCCTCATAAATCCACAGAATCTGAAATGAGTCCAATCGGACCTGTCTAGGTTCATTAGTGGGTTTTGGTCAAATATCATTGATCGACCTAGAGACCTCAAATTGCAACCATTTCAAGCCTTGTGAATTTTTAAGGCCGTAAAGAGTCTCGTGCCGTCCATTGCATATTTCGGTTTCACCAGAAATGTTAAAATTTTATCAAAAAAATTAGCTAAAGGATAAATTCATTCATATCAAGCTCACATTGGGTCTGATATCGAAAAAAAATCAAAGCCACGTTGGCCTAATATAAATTCATATCAAGCCCAACGTGGCCCTGATATTTTTCTATATTAGGCCCAATGTGAGCAAGTTACTGATTTTCTAGATAAGTTGAAAATTTGTCTTTTCTATGCTTTCCCTTTTCTGTTTCTACTTCTTGTTCTTGTCCCACTCTCTTTTCAACATTCTCTCTAAGATATGATAATTAAAGCCAAAGTCATATCATCAATGAGAAGTCGCAGTCTTCTGAATAAGAAGTCACAGTCTTCTGAATGAGAAGTCGCAGTCTTCTGAATAAATCACAAACCTGTATTCTAGTATTCTTTTCCTTAATATCCTATTTAATTAATGTCTCAATTGAGGTTTTTTGACCTATCAAGAGTTTAACCAAATTAGCATGTTGTGACCTTAACCAGATGACTAACAAGAGTGAAAAAGTTTTAGAAGAGTGAACTCTAAGCAAAGGGAAAACCCCAAAAAGAATGAACTTTAGGTGATGAGAAGTATTGGAGGAGTGAACTCCAAGCAAAGAGAAAACCTTAGAGAATCGAACCTTAGGTGATGAGAAATCTTGGAGGAGTGAACTCCAAGTAAAGAGAAAATCCTAGGATGGTAAACCCTATGTGTTGGAGGAGTGAACTCGAAGTAAGATTATCTAAAGGGCTTCTGGTCGACCTGACCAGCGGATTTTGATCTGCCTAATTGTAGTTTTGCTTTACTAATATTGTATGGTCCTAGAGTGAGTGAGTGAGTGGGGTTGTGTCCCAATTTGAGACAAAATCTTAGACGATGATCCAACCAAAGAAACCAATGGAGGTTTCTAAGTCGAGATCATAACTAGGGATGGAAATAGGCCAGGCGCCCTGTCAGGGGCCTGTGGCCTGGCCTGGCCTGGGCCTGTTAAAAATAAAATAACAATCAGGCCCTTTTAAAAGCCTGTTTTTCTTATCAGGTCAGGCCCAGGCTCAATTTAAAGCCTATGAAGCCTGATAGGTCGGCCTGGGCCTGTTAAAATTAAATGATACAAATTATCATAATAGAGTTTTGATCCTTAGACCTCTACGAGCAAACTCTTATCTACACCCTACTAGCCAACACACCACAAATATATTTTCATTATATCATACATATTTTATATATTTACTTTGGAAGGAACATATATATTTATGGTATTTTAAACTAATTTGTTAAATTAGTATTTTGGATAATCGAATTAAATTATAGGCTTTGTAAACAGGCCACAGGCCAGGCCAGGCTATTGAACAGGCCAGGCTCAGGCCTAGAATAAAGCCTGTAACAGGCCACAGGCCAGGCTCAGGCCTGTTTGCTATTATACAGGCCTGGCCTGTTAAGGTGAAAGCCTGGCCTGGCCTGGCCTGTTTCCATCCCTAATCATAACAGGCTTATCTATCTATCATATTCATATTTATATCTGTTCTAACTTTGTTTTGCAGGTAAATATTATTTCTATGCTATTAATCTGTAGGAATTACGTGGTTGCATCGACGAATAAAAAAGTTTCGTTGACAGATCCATGTAGTATTCCGTCGACTGATTATCAAGATCAGTCGACGAATCCGAGTTATCACTAAGGCAAGATAGGCTGCTAAAGAATAAAAAGAAAGGGATGATCCATCGATTGAAAGGACCTATCATTCAACATATAACCAAAATTTGACATAGCAGCTAACTCAACCCAGAGTTCAGATGGGAGGGCATCGTTCCGTCGACTGATAGGTTTTATCAATTGACGGAACATTTATTGTTCGATGCTGCAACCAGCTCAACAGATCAGCCAGAGAAGTAAACTCTTGTTCTGTCGATGAAAAGTCTTTTTCAATCGACGGAAAAACATGATTTCAGATCATGGACCTAGATGAGTTGTGAATCAGATTCATTCTGGTTCCATCGACTGATCAGTTTGATCAATCGACGAAACGCCAACTTTCAAATTTGCAAATATGGTTACAACTATAAAAACAAGTTCAAGTTTTGAGATTGTTAGAAGTTCCGCGATTACTCGATTTCTATTTTTCTGCACGCTTTGTGCCTCCAAGCAACTCTCCATGTCCAATAGTTCTTTGACAACGAAACTTCAACTTCCAATATTCTTTTGTCAGTAATTTTACTATTGTATTCATTTCATTAGGAGTGGTGTAAATGTTGTTACACCCTCCATTTGTATTTGATATTCTCCTTCTGAGAGTTCTTGGAGGAAATATTTAGTGGATTGCTCAACGGATATGATCACAGGGATCGTGGGCATTGGAATAAGAGTCAACGAAAGCTCAGAACTAAGTAAAACCAATTATGTCCTTATTATCAGTTTTATTTTCATTGCAATATCTCTTTTTTAAAAAAGGAAAAAAAAGAAAACTTTTAATGATCGAGATTCACCCACCCTCCCCCTCTTGACTCCTACGATCCTACAAAGTTAACAAGCAAAATTTATATGGTGTTTACCTAAGTTAAAGTCATTTATCTCTTGTAGAAGAACTATTTTTTACTGGTTCAGTTCCTCCTCCTTCGTTAAATTATCATTTCTCAAGGAAGAAATATAATAATTATAGCATGACTACAATTAAAGAATAAAAATTTCATAAAATAACCATAGAACCAGGGGCGGGGTCAGCGGTCGCCCCCCTGCCGACAGCATAAAAAAATGAAATATAGGAAATTTCGAGGAGTTAAACGCATAAAAATCAAAACTTAAGGGCTTTGATTAGATAACCCAAATTCTGGGGCCTTTTTTGCATATATATTTAAAACATATAATCCTAAATCCTTGTCTCTTTTTTCCATCGCATGATCCCTTCCTTCCTCCTCTTCTTCGCGAATCGTCACATGCCGCAACCTGCAAATCCCCCTCTGCCTTTGCGGTTCTTGTCCTCGCGCGAGCAAGCTAATCGTGATTCTCTTCCCCTCTCCACGTGCATTGCTTGAATTCCTGGATCCGCCATTGCATAGAACAATTGTAAAATATTAACACAGTATTAAGGGATAGTATAGCAGAAAAATATAACCTTCAAAATATGAATCATATTAGGTCCACATTGGACCTGATATGGAAAAATATCAAGCTTGATATGAATGAGTTTATTCTTTAGTTGATTTTTCTGATAATATTTTAATACCTTCGGAGAAGCTGAAATATGTAATGGATGATACCGTTGTACTCTTTGCAGCTTCAAAAATTCACAGGACCTGGAAGGTGTGTCGTCTATTGCATTGTTCGGCTTCTCCGAAGGTATTAAAATGCTTCCAGAAAAATCAACTAAATTCTAACCTCATGGGCATGATATGATTCATATCATGCCCATGTTGGGCTAGATATGTCATATCAGGCCCAACGCGGGCTTAATATAAATGAGTTGATCCTTTAGTTGATCTTTCTAATAAAATTTTAACACATTTGGAGAAGATGAAATATGCAATGAACACCATTAGACTCCTTGCAACCTCAAAAATTCATAGAATCTGAAATGGTTGCAATCTGAGGTCTATAGGTCAATCAATAAGTTTTGACCAAAATCTACTGATAGACCTAGACAAGTTCGATTGAATCCATTTCAGATTCCATGAATTTCTAAGATTACAAGGAATCTAACGGTGTCATCCATTATATATTTTGACTTATTTGGAAGTGTTAAAATGTTATAAAAAAAATCAACTAAACCCTAACCTTTGTGGGTTGGGTCTGATATGGAATTATATCATACTCATGTTATGCATGCATGTATCGAAAAAAGAGAGCAAAGAGAAGAGGAGAGAGGAAAAGAAAAGATGTTACATGCATATGAGAGAGAAAAGAAAAAGAAATTGTATGTAGAAGGAAAGAAAAGAAAAAAATGATTGAGGAGTAGAACGGAAAAAGTAGTGAATTGAATATGGTCTTTGATAATATCAAAGTATAGTATGTTTTTTAGATAATTCGTAAATCTGAGTATGTTTTTTTTGATAAATTATGGTATATGGAATTGTGATTATCTGAATATCTCATTTTGTTTAAAACACTTATCAATTTCGAGGTCCATGATAGTTATTTTTAATTCAATAATTAGAAATATATTTGGTTTAATTTTTTGATAAATTTAATATTAGTTTTTTATTTAATTAGGGTAAAAGTGATATAAATTACGGGCATCAGATAATTTTAATAAAGTGGATGAATTTTTAAGGTTAGATGTTATTTTAGAACTTAATCATAGTATTAAATTATTTCACATGTTATACCGGATCAATTTGTTATTTTTCTTATATGTCTTAATAATTTTTTAAAAGTTAATGTTTTTCTATTTTTTTTTTGTGGTTATTTTTTATAATCTATTGCCGTAACAGCTTATTATTTTTACTAGTTTATCATTTGATTATAAAAATAAACAATATCATTCCCATTTAATCTATATTATAGTTATTATAGTAATTATTGTTATAACAATATTAATTTATGTGTTCTTAAAATTGATTCAGTATATCATTATAGAAATCTCATATGATATCCCATACCTAAAATTTTTGGATACAATATATATAATACCGCATCAAAATTTTTAATATACCAAATTTTTAATATAATTCGATATATTTTAATATGGTATATGCGATATATCAAAATTTTTAATATTTTCTCATTTTTATATCTTTATATCTCTTATTTTTTATTATCGTAAAAAAAATCTCATATAATATTTAAAAAAAATTAAAAACTATTTTTTCATCCTAAATTTTTAAATTTTAACTAAAAATGTTATGAAATAGTTATACTCCAAATAATTTTGATCAAAATTATTTTTAAAAAATACTTTAATATTGAATAGACCCACTTTAATTACTAACAAAAATGTTTAATTTGTTATAATATTATAACAACATATTTTTAGAATAAAAAGAAAACAAGTACCATTTTGATAATTTTTTTAACATACAAAGCCAAAATTAGTGATACTTTTAATATTTTTTAAAATAAGGGTCTTCTAGATTTTTAATTAAATCCTTTCCTTTATAATAACAAAAATCTTAGTGTCCGTCAAGTAAATCGAAAATACAACTAATACATACTCAAAATCAATCTTGAACGTAAGTCATGCTCACTCACAAGTCAATCTCCAAAATATTCATCTTAGGATTCGTCTAGTAGATAAATCCAAAATACATCTTATATACATTCAAAGATGTTATTAGATAATCCCACAAGATGGACTGATGATTAGTGCGTGGATTTTGACACAAAGAAGTCTGAGGGTCAAATCTTAACAAAGCCAATATGTCCAACCTCCTCACGCACTAACCACTGCATCCGAGCTAGTAGCCTCAATTCGAACTCATTTGAAAAAGAAACCTTTAGGATCGCAAAAACAAGTAAGTTTTGCAACTGAGTCGTGCTAGATTAGTTGAGACATAATTCAAAAAGAATAAGCATGTCATGAGAGATAAGATGAAGAGCTCGAGATTGTCCTTGGAGCTACAGCTCTTCTTTCTTTAAGCTGTGAAATGTGAAGCTCTTCTTCACCATCCAGTTTTACAGGATCATTCATCTTCTTCATCGCTCTCGCCATCGAATTCTTCCTCCTCTTCTTCCTCCTCCAATTCCCCTTCATCTTCTTCATCATTACCACCATCATCGACAATGAAACCACCTAAAGTTTCATCTTCATCTTCTTCCTCTTCTTTCTTAGTTTTCTTTGCTCTGTTCGACCTAGTAGAGTACATAGGCCTACTAGCATTCCTCACTTCGACAACATCTTCAACATCTGCCCACTCCTCATCCTCACAATCATCGCCCTTCTTCTTCTTCTTCCCTCTCCTATTCCTCTTAATTCCTTCATGTTCATCATCGTCATCGTCGCCATCGAGGAACCAATTCCAGTCTTTCACTGATCGGATCCTGTGCTTTGGGAAACGATCGAACTCATGGCCTTTCACCAAAAACCCAAACTCTACAAACGGCCGCAAGAACAAAGTATTCGCTAGGAGGGCTGATCGAACGAAATTGCAGTAAAAAAAAGGGATGAAATTACGATGGGAAGTTCAGTTCTGACCTTTGATAGGATCGATTTGGGAGGCATCCAATGCAGCAAGCTCCTGTTCCAGATCTTCTTCTTCGGCTCCGATTGCTTCGATCACTGTTTTTCTTTCATTCTTCTTCCTCTCTGAAGTCCTCTTCTCCCTCCTCGCCACCGCGTCGACGACCTTCTGCTCCACCGCTCCCGGCGCAGCTCCTCGCCTCCTCAGAACCCAGAAGGAGAGATTTTTGAGAGAAAGAGACAGCCGGTCGCCGTCTCTGAGCTCGCCCTTCTCCGAGTTCCGGTAAACCCTCGGCCGCCTCCTGCTGCCGCAGCCACAAACCACGACGGGATTTCGCCCGATGACCTCGAATAGAACCCTCGGCCCGTCTTCGGAATCGACTCCGGCGAGTCGCAACGACAGGTGTCGGCGCGAGACGGTGCGGTCCGGGGGCGAGGAACGGCGGAGCCCTAGACCTGGGTGTCTGCCGATTTCCGTCGACGAGTCCCGCTCGATGAGGATCGTAGCGCCGTCCTCCGATTCGATCTCCATCGAAGTCAACTCGATCTGATCTGATCTCCATCAAAAGGCGGTTCATCACCAATTTTGTTCTTTCTCGTCCCACACCGCTTTAGGCTGCAACCTGGGCGGGCTACTAATGGGCATAAATTTTTTTAAGAAAACATCTTATTATGGATATAAAACAAAGTTTAGCCTGACTATAGTGCGTGGCTCGTTAGGAAACAAGAATTCAACTAAGTCCACGATTTAGAATCAACAACCATTCACAATTTCACACCAAATAAAAATATTTCTAGGGATAAATTTTTAATACTTAATCATTTATTTTTAAGATAGTTATAATTCACAGTTCAGAATTGATCAATTAATACATTTTGAAGGGTAATATGTTCACGATTAAAATTGCTTAATAAATAATTTGTATTAAATTAAATCTTTATAACTGTTTAATAAAATTAAAATGCTATTATATTTTTTTAATTTATATTTTAATAAATAATTATGCAAAAAATAATAATTATAAATTAATTTTTACTAATGATATTTAGTAATATAATATTTAATAATATATATTATATTTGATTTTATTCATAATATTAAGAATTATAAAAAAAATAAAAAAAAAAATATTGTTTTCAAATAGTGATGCATATTCATCACACCAAATTTGAGATAGATTTTAGTGTATGGGTTGGAGTGGTTTGGTATGGGTTTGACACCAAATTTGATGTTTTGGTGTATGGGTTGGAGATGCCCTATCAACTCACTTAAATTACATCACGATTTAGATCAATTCTGTTGGACATCCAAAATATTAATTAAAAAAATATTATAAAATTATGATTTATTTTAGATGTATAATATCTAAAATATTATAAAAATATTAAAATATATATATATATATATAAGCGACGATGGACCGAATTCAAGGTAGGCAATCTGACACAAATTCAATTTTTTTATCACTCTCATCTACATATAACAACTCTCTTATTTCTCCTTAGATTGCATGAAATGATGCGCTTGGTGCTGATTTCTATAAACCAGTACCAGAGTGGTATTAGTTTATACAAACCAATACCAAATGGTGCGCCAAGCTACAAACTAGCATTGGCAAGGTAGTATTGATTTCTACAAATCAGCATCAAGGTGTGATGTTGGTTTGTAAGTGGTGCATTAAAATACAAATCAACATACACCTTGGTGCTAATCTGTAAAAATTAATATCATCGTGATACTGATTTCTACCGAAGATGGTATTGATTTCTATACATTAGTGGTGTTGATATTACAAATCAACACCACTTTGGCTAGTTTGTAAAATCAACACCAATTGGTGTTGATTTCTATAAATCAACATCACCTTGACATTGATTTTTACAAACCAACATTAAGATAGTGTTGGTTTATAACCAGCACCAATACTATTTGTAATCTTGGTGCACAACATGATGCTGGTTTATAGAAATCAACACTAATGTAATGTTGATTTCTACAAACTAATTACATATTAGTTTGTAACTTGGTACATCACTGGTGATGTTTATAAAAATTATCACCATCTTGATGTTGGTTTATAAAAACTAACACCACTTTACATGTAATTAAAGGAGAAGAGAAGAAAAGAATTATTATATGCAATGAGAGATTAAAAATTTTAGAATTTGACCTATCAAGTATCTACATCAAATGCGCCATAAGAACTCACATACAAATGTACATGCTATCATTCTCTCTGCAACTACTTAAGTTATATTTTATAAGAGTATCTTAAATAATTATCAATAAAAAATATTTAATAAAAATAAAAACTCTTCCTCGCCCCTAACAATCAAAACTATCGGTTTAACCATCAAATTTATTTTTATACCTTTCCTATAATTTTTAAATCACAGTAATATAAACAAATTATCACAAACTTAAAAACAGAAATTTATTTTACACCTTCCCTATAAATTTTCAATTACATTAATATAAACAAACTATTACAAAATTTAAAATTTTATTTTTTTAAACCAAGGTTCTAAGTCTTGATAATATCATTTTTTATATTAAAAAAACTGAACCGGTTCGGTGATTTTTATGGATTGCACCCATAATCGACCCTCTATTATGATTTTGGCACAAGAACCGGATCAACAATTACTTCCCCATGGCATATTATCCCAGGGGAAAGTTTGAAAGAACATATCATGACCCGTCGCATCTACCAGATCAGTCGAAGCTGAATTACAATTTTCTATTCTTAAATCTTCTCAACATTTAAGTTGCAACCCGTTTTAGAGTATCTAATTTCATAAATAGAGCTAAATTTAGAATATTCCTCCAACACACCAAGGGAGGAGGATTTGGCTGCAACCTTTGACGAACCTAACCAATTTAGGTACATGCGGCAGAAGAATGTATCCTTAACCAAGGACCTGGTATATCGTTGAGGAAGGCTGACTACAAAAATATTAGACCAGATAACAAATAAATCTGAAATAATCGATCTAATCTCACGAAAATTTTCCACTAATACCAAAATAAATCGCAAAGCGCTTGCCATGGACGATCTAAAAATCCAACATCTCAGGGTTCGCACCCCATTTGAAAAAAAAAAATTGTAAAATACACTATAACTAAGGATCGAACCACGAATATCTGAAATAGCGATTAATCATCTTACCACTGCACTAGATCCTTTGGGAGGATGCCACATTGTAGGCGATACATCAGCATTCGAACAACTATGCAAAAAGTTACTACTAACAAGCCATGAATCCAGATAACATTGCAATACGATAAAAACCAGTTTACTTTACCATCACATCTTTTGGGTGTTATTTATGTGCGCCAAATGAGCTTGAGATAGTAGCTTGGATAACTTAGTGTTTTGGCTTCGGCTTCGGCTTCTTCACGATCATCACAGTGCAATGCGCATGGTGAGCACAGTAATCACTCACACTGCCCAACACGGCCCTGAGAGAAGATACAGATGCACAAATCAGGATGCTTGTTCTTGTTGTTCGGGGAATGGAAATGTGAATTGATGGAATAAACTTAAAAGTAGAAGCTCTGATCAGTCTTATAGCACACTTATTGTTTGCTATGATCTTTATATGCCGTGTGAGGTGAGCGTTGCTTGAAAAAGGCAAGTCGCGGTACCTTTTAATTGCTCCGTAACCGTGGCTTCCTACGACTAACATCTCGGCGTGGTATTTCTCCACTGCCTCGCACAAGACATTCCTAGCATCTCCTTCCATGATTACGTACTCCACATCAGTCACCTGTGGTTGAGGAAAGCAATTCCTGATGAACTCCAGAAGCATATATTTGTCGAATTGAAACATATACGGGTCGTGTTATATCACATTGGCTACCTAATTTGATGCATGACTTGGCGAATTAAGAATGATAAAAAGGGAAGAAAAAAACAGAACATATTGGCTAGTATAACTTCACTCATTATGTGAAAAGTGCCATTGATACTCGAAATGAAATTTTCTAAATTTATATAAAATAAAACGAAGGGCAAAACAAGTCTTGGCAAGAAATGGAGGTTTCTCTATCAAACAAGACTTTATAGTTGTGAATACATTTTGATAGATTATAGTGGGTTTGGTGTGCTGGATATGAAAGTCAATTTAGCTTTCCTTGGTAGATGATGGTGGCCATATTTCTTGACACTGAATTCCTCATGAGCTTGCATAATTAGTTTGGCATATTTCACCTGTACCCATTGGCAGTTGGCTACTGCTGATTTGGGCAAGTTACGGCGATAAATTAAATTTCCAGTTAACCTGGATAAAGGGTGTTCCACTTCCTTCTCTGGGCTGTGTGCTTTGTCCAAAAAAAAAAACAAATATTAGACTAGGTAGCAGACGAATCTGGGTGACTGATCCAGCCTCACGGAAGTTTCCCACTGGTCACTATGGTAAATTGGGAAGCCCAGCGTCTCAGGATTCGCGCCCCATTTGGAGGGAAAATTCTTACAAAATATGTCATAGCTAGGATCGAACCGCAGATGCTGGGATAACGACTAGTCGTCCTACCACTACGCCATAACCCTGGGGGCAACATACGCCATAGCTGGGGATCGAACGCAGATGCCTAGGATAGCACTAGTCGCCCTACCGCTGCACAATAGCCCCGAGGGATACATTTAATTGAGGATATATTTAATCTTCCTCATTCTTTTAATCCTGACTTGTATAATTTGGAGTTGGATCTCTTGGTCACATCATCTTCACTCTAAGAATCAGCATATGTTGAACTACATTTGCACATGGTTACACTCAATATTGACTGAAAGATGTGAGTCATGTTAACAGAAAACCTGCTGAAGTCCATTCTGTTATTGGCGAATGGTTAGAGTTGGTGGACTCCATTTCAACTTGGCAAGGGCGGTTGCATTAAAGAAGAAGACAGGTCTTTTTTTTGGGGGTAAAATTTTATGAACACATGGACAAGCCTTCAGATTATAATTGCAGTTTTTTTACAGCAAATCAAGCTTCTTATCAATACAATTTGGGGGTGGGGGTACTCTGTCCCCATTTTTCCCTACCCTCGTGTCCCAAAATTGCCGTTCATCGCCGGTGGTACACCCAATTGCCGCCCAGACAAGAGGCCGGAATTGACGGTGATCCCCTTGGGTTCATCTTCTCCCCAAGGTATAGTTTGGTCAGGGCGGGCGGCCGAAGGCCGTTGGAAGTGTCTGGGCGGCATTCAGGCATGCCACCGGCGATGAACGACGATTTTGGGACACAGTGACATGGAAAAATGGGGACAAAGGATTTGATCTGGCAATTTGGTGGGATTGTTACCAATATACATGTAGTTTGATTCTCATTTTATCTTTATAGGTTTCTTCAGCACATTTAAGTTGCTCTGTGCCTCTTTTTCAGTTTCAAGTCGAGATATCGACTTTTTAGTGCATCTGTACATCTTATGTATTCCTCTATCTCCGAAAACCCCATAGTGATGAACTATGTTCACCATATATCATCTTCAGGGGGAAGAAAAAAGGTGCATGGTGAAGTAATCTAAGAAAACCATCCAATAATCAGCATAAAAGAATACCATTAAGTATGTGATCGAAAAGATAGAAGGTCTAGGTTTATCTAAATTAGTCATTGGGTTTCCTTGTTTTACTTTCCAGGACCTCAATAGATACAGTCAAATCCAAAATGTTAGGGTTTGGCTTTGTTGTCCTATTGTTATCGTTTTACTTTCCAGGAACTCAATAGATACAGCCAAATCCAAAAAGTCAGGGTTTGGCTTTGTTGTCCTATGGATATTGTCGTATTTGTTACAGATTGCTTCTCAGTAACAAATTTTCTAATGACGAAAAGTAGTAGATTCTTGCCTAAATGAAGCTCAGTTCCAGAAACGTAACCAAAATTCGAGTATAAACACTACCAATCAAATACACAATGAGGGAGAATCATGAACAATCGCTAAAATTGGGAAACTCTTGACGGGGATTAGCATCTGAAAGCCATAGAATTTACCGAATGAGCACTGCAGATCTCCTTAGCTTTCTCGAGCACATTCAGTGCGATCTTCCTCAGATCCGACTCCACAAACGGCAGCACGTCAGCAGCTCCTGCGATCGACAATCGAAAGGTCCAATCGGGTCAAATAATCCCTAGATCTAACGACAACATTATGCATCTAGGAAAATCGGAGTACTTCATCAATCAGAGTAAGTAGCAAAACCACTGAAATATTGAGAAACGGTGAGGAGGAGAGGTTGGTACCGGGGCCGGCGAGGCTGATGACGGACGTGGGCGTGGGCTTGGCGTTGACTATGAGGAGCTTGTACGACGAGCTATGACAAGGGGCGACGGAAGAGAAGAAGTGGGCAAGCGTCCACTGGAGGGCATGGACGCTGTGCTCGCTGTCGTCGACGCCCACCACCATCACCGGCTTCCCCGCCGCCGCCGCCGTCTCCTCCGCCTCCGTAGCCATTCTGGCTTTCTCTCGATTTCTCTCGTCGGACGACGAAGAAGGGACGGTTCTTAAAGAGAAGAATTTGCCAGCTCCCCCAAATCGTACCCGAAGGGATGGGCCCCTGCTCTGTGCTTCAACCGGAAGCGAAGGCGGGTAATGCGGTACTGCACGTATTATTTCTTTTTATCCAAAAAATCTCTATTATTGCAAACGGGATTTGTTCAATTATTGAGCATAATTGAAAGAGTTCGGTACGCGTGGACAACATTCTGTGGGCGTTCCGATTGACGGGAACAACTGGAATACGTCTGTCCATACATCCTAACCATCCGTCTCCTCAGCGCTTAAATCGAACCGTTGATTTCAGCTAAAAAAACTCTTTTAAATTTATTTATTTAATTAATCTTATTTATATTAAATAAATAAATATAAATAAATTATTGTGGTTCACTAGAGCCCATTGTATTGCCAAATTAACAACAATCAGCAGCATGGTTTTGGTATTGCGAAAGTTTTTATACGCAAAATGATAAATCTCAAAATTTACCTGCGCGAATATCAAAACTAAGAACATTGATTAGGCAACCCTAACACCTTGTTTGGAAAGAAAGGAATTGAAATTCCTTTGAGAATTGGAATTCAATTTCATCGTTTGGTAGCAATTTTCAGGAAGAAATTGCTAAGGAATTGAATTCCAATTCCTTTCAAACCCCTCAAAACAAATCACACCTAAACACATGTGATTTGTGAAAGGAATTGAATTCCTTTCACTTAAACAAATTAAATTACCAAATCACCCCCTCACAAAACAAATCAAAGTTGCTCCGACTCCATCCTCACAGGATAAAATCGTAAAAGTATAATAATTGAATTGAATTCAGTTCTATTTTTACAATTCATTCCAAACATAGGAATTGGAATTCAATTCCGGTCGGAATTTAATTCCGACCGGAATTGAATTCCAATTTCTTACTTAAAGGGTTTCCAAACAGGATGTAAAGAAATTCTAGCCTTTCATATAAATTAGAAGAGGTCATTCCTCTACTGCTGCCTACACATTGAAATTAATAATTTTGGAACTTGATTCATATTTATTTCATAAAAAATAGGATTGAAATTCATATTTATTTATCATTTTCACTTGGTTCCTTTAGCATTTAAGACAAGTTTAAAATATTTAAGTTGGGCCTACAATAAAAAAAAATTGTCCAATGAACAATAATAAAATAAATCCAATAAGCTAATGTGCAATTTAATTGCAGCCCAAATGACACAATCTGCGAACTGCTCACAAACAGCCTAAATGAACTTGATCAAAAGGTGCATTTGGTTGGAGATTATCTTTGATAATATTAATTATCTATCCAAGATTATCAATAAAAATCTTGTTTAATTTAGATAAATAGCGATTCCCAAATAATGATCGATGCCCGACACGTCAGTAAAAAGGGCATGCAACTCGAAATCGAAAAACTTTAAGAAAATAATATTTCTCTTGATTCTAGAATTATGAAACTTATCTTTTCAAAATTATCCTCCAATATTTACCTTAGCAAAAGAGACATTATTAGCAGGTGACCACCGGCAACGACGGCGGGCGACCACCGGCAACGACGGCGGGCGACCACCGCCGCCTGCCAGTGACCGACAATGACGGTCGACGACAACCGCCGGCCGACGACCATTATTCATGCCCGATAACCGATAACGACAACCGACGACCGAGAATATGAATATGTATATAATATCATCTTACTTTTTTATTTTAAATTTATAAGGATATAATATAATTATACTTAAATTTAAGTAAGGGTAATATAGTAAAATATTATATTATGTCATAGATTATTACCTCCAAATAAATAAGATTTTATTTGAGTACGAATCAAACAACTTTAGGTTATATTTCATTCCTCATTACCTTAGTTATGTTATTACTTGGTAATCACATAACTAAGATTATATTTTATAATTTGAACCAAACAATCTTAAAAGTCAACAATGAGGTTCATCTCCTTCTTCATCACAACAATACATAGTGTTGAAGATTCTGCAGGTACAAGTGAAGAAGATGTAATAAATGTAGCAATATTTAACATGCACCAAAGCAGTAGACAATAAATATAGATATGCGGGAATCTGAAAAGTAAAGAGCCGAGTTAGATAATAGTTTTCCGGTTGAAGCGCTGGCGTGCTGACTGTCTTTAGAGAATTGATTGCCGCCCTACGGTACAAAGGCTCCCGGCAAAACTCCCCCAAGATCCGACAACCACGCTGCGTTCGTAGGTGCACTCCAAAACGAACACTGCCCTCGGAGACAACCTCAGATCGCACTAGGCGAAGCCTCAAGACCGAAAACCGAAGAAACGAAAGAGGGAAGAATCGAGAATCTCTCAGAGAGAAAGGAAATTCTCGCTCAGAGAGAAAGGAACAGAAGAGAAGAAGAAAGCAGTGAATAAGATCTCTACTTCTTCCCCTTCTTTTATAGATCCGAAGAGGCACTGATTGCCTCTTCCCATTTGCATCGACGCCCAGGAGTCGCGCCGCCAAACCAAATTGGTTTAGAAATATGCAAAACCAAACCAGGCCGCCCGCAAGCGCGAGACTCACGGGCTAGGGATTTGCACTCCCCCTGCGCGCGATAATCGCGTGTGTCGCGCCCGGTTTATGGATTTCCGGCTCAGACCTCCTGATTTGAGCTCAACCCGCGCATGCGTGTAGGTCCCCCTAAGCCATCTAAGCATGGTAGGAATGGATTGATATATAAGACATTCCACCTTTCTTGGCTTAGCAATGTAGGACTAAACACATACACATAAATATTTGAAATTCCATAAAAAATCAACAGAAGAAATACAAACTTCCCTGCTAAAGAAAAACAACAGCACCTGAAGGTTCCAATCGGTCCGATGAATTATCTCCATAATAAGGATTAAGAACAAGAAACAAGCATCAGATAACATGAGATCAAAATGGTATTTCACTCAGAGAAGCAAACAATAGATATTGCAGATGAACAAAGGTTTTAGCAGCTATGTTTTGCTCCTTTGGAGGAACACATTAGCATCCCAATTCTGAATCTGCATTACAAATCATATAGTTCATTAGAATAGTTAAGTCTCCGATCCTAAATTAGGAAAAACACGTTTCCAGTATATCGGGAACATTTGCAACAACTAGCATATTACTACTACCACATACGTGAAACATTTGCAACGACCTCTGTTTGATGAAAAGCTCATTTCAAGTTTCCTTTGTCGACATTAGGAACGGAGACAGAAATCCGGACAAATCCCTGAAAAACAAACAATGGAGGTACAATTAGTTGTTACATGATCTGTAACGAACAGTAGATCTTAGGCAGCAAACTAACAAGAGAAAAGAGATGTTACTTGATGCTGGGCAAGGAACTGATCCTCTGGAATGAGAGAAGCATCATCAACTCTTTGCCGTTTCGGTTCAGGTTCATCAGGAAGTGGCGGAGCTTCAGAGGAGGCGGAAGAACCAGCGGTGGCATAGGCATCGGAACAAATGATCCCCAATGGTGTAAACTGGAACAAAACAGTGGGACTGCCACCTCAGCGGGCGCTTGATCCCTGTCCCACGGGTATCTAGGGAAAAACAAATCACAGTTTACTGGTCGGATAAGGCGCCTGGGGCCGAGAGAATTTAAGCTAGCAGATCAGGTTTTTACCTAGTATATGACTGGCGACTCTCGAACCTGAAACCTCTGGAACAAACGGTCAGACACCTTACCAACCGTGCCAGCCCATGGGGGCCCAATGGTGTAAACTGGGATCCAGGAGGTGGTGGTACATGAATGCTAGATGAATTTAGGGGGTGTTTGGCATACATTCGGTAATGAGAATGGTTGAATTTTGATTGAGGGGTTTATGGATTTAGTGATAACCTAGTAGGAGCTGGATTATAAAATAAAGAGTATGAAATTCATATTTTGATTCCGATTCTCGTATACCAAGCATCATAAATAGAATTGAAATAGATTTCATTCTCATTCCCGCCTTCTAACCCGCTTATAAAACGCCAACTTACTTACAATCCTAGCTGAGAAACCGGCCAGATTAGGGCAAAGCGATCAGTCTGCGATTTGAGTAGTGAGATTTTATTATCGTACTTGCCCCCTTCGAGTTTTAGATATTACATGCGCAAATATAAGAAATTTCATTCTGCCCCTATAAAAATTGTCCACATTCGAACATCCCTTCAGTTCCAAAAATGCCAAAATATGCCCCGGATAGACACAATTGGTATTGTCTTGATGTAAAATGTCTTATTAAATATTTGATTTTTTTTTATAAACGTGTTAGGATAAAAAAACTTTCATAATTTACCTACATGTATTTTACAATGGACCGGACATATAGAATAATTTGGGATGTAGGAAATTTTTTACTCCAAAATATGGCCAAAATCCTACAAAAGACCCATATGCTTAATTTATTTCCACCAAAGCATGTCTTCATGTTAAATATTTTCCAAATCATGCTCCAACTTTTTTTTTATCCATATCGCCCTTTCTTTTCAAATGTCCTCTCTAAAAAATTCAAAAGAGAATTTGTAGATCAATTTAAGAGACTATTTATCAATAAAATTAGAATTTTAAACACTTTTGGATAAAAATCAAAAGATCACCCATATTAAAAACATCAAATCCTTTTAAAAAATAAAAATAAAAGGACACCCATAAGTTATTTTTATGTCGATAATATCTTACTCATCAATCATCAAATGACAAGAAGATAATAAATTTTTTCTTTGAAAATATGTATCCATCACGAAATAATCTTTATAATACATATATTTTTCTCTAATCAATTGAATACCCTTACGAAAATATTAAGTTACTATTGAATAATTACTACAATAATACATATTTTCGAAATAAAATTTCTGATGAAAGCTTTTAACGATTTATAAAATTTAAAACATCCTTTTAATTTTGCCTTATGTTTTTTTGACATAAATTTGTGGCTTCAATGCTTCATGCTAATTTAAAGTAAAAAATATATATAATTATAAACAATAGAGACTTTCCTATTTTTAATTTTGTTGCAATTCAAGTCATTATGTCATATCACAAGCTAATTTATTATTCCATGTAATTTTTAATATATATAAATCATTAAATCACAATGTGAAACGAGAGGTTATTACCCAAAATATCACTTTCAGAATAGCAACTCAACATAAATGTCTAATTTTCCTTCTAAATTCTAAATGTGAATCTCTAGAGAATAATTTATCCTATAAAATTCCAACAATTTAAGAATACAAATTAAGTTTCCTTGAAGTAATACCATAAGACATCACAAATTATTCATCAGCATTAAGTACAATGTATGGATTGTTCTAAGTCAATATTGAACATCAAATCAACAATAGTAGAGATGAGGTGAGATGTCAAGTTTATTGTTCTCCTTCTTTGTTTGAATTCTTCATTTGAAGGACAATTTAAGCACTTGGAACAGCTACTGCTAGTTTGGTTTCAAGGGACTTCTCATACTCCTCGATCGACTTGAAGAGCTCTGAGAAGTTGCCCTTGCCGAATCCTCCACAGCCACCCTTTTGGTACTCCCTGCCTTCTTTGTCCTTCACCATGCACCCAATCCTCTGAATTATTTCTATGAAAATTGTTGGTCTGCATATCGAAGTGGAAATCGATTAGTGGAAGTGGCTACAAGAAAGTTCAGAGAAGTTTTCCGTAGGAAGCAGTTAGTGTTCAATGTCACAGAGTCGTATTTTTTTGGAACACAAAAACTTGGAACATGGGATACTAAAATGGAATCTTCAACCAAGCAACGCAAAAGATGATAGACTTCGTGGTGAAACAATACGATTCCTTTCGATAATAACTGGAAAACACAGTGATGGTGGCGTATTATGGTCGAGAGACTCGAGACAAATGTATAAAAGAAATCAGAACAAATTGGGTAGGAGATTTCTTTTACGTCTCTAACTGAAAATGTTGAAAGTAACTTCAGTTTGCATATTTCTCAAGATTGAATGACACACTTGACCTAGATGATCTACATATTTCTCAAGATGATATCTTTTATGCGCATAGATTTTGGATTCTCATGTAATGCAAACTTGGGTTCAGGGTTTTAGGGTTATGATAGGGTTATGAATTGGAAACAAGGTGGGAAGGATAAACTTGATGAATAAAAAATGAGGTTGAAAAAAAAGACATGCATGCGGCAGGCAAGTCTCATTTGGAAGGGAAAAAAACACTTTGTACGAGGAATAGTGATATCTCTCATAACATGACAGCATACATATTGGAATAATATGTATAACTCCTCTTTTATAAAGGTAAGAACATTGGAACAATGATAAATGAGTGAAAAATACATAAATGATGTTGTATCGTAATGATTTGGGAAAGCATCAAAGTTATTATAAGATAGTCAGAGATGAAATCCTGAAGGAATCAAACTAAATTGGATAGGAGGATCAGTTCTAATTCAGATAAGATGCTGCCTTTTATGATCAAACTTAAGATGTCTTATCAGCTATTAACAGTAAGATGAACCCTAGACATATAGAGATTTTGCTTAAATAGTCAGTAAATCTAACTTGATTTCTCTGTTAAGCTTAAGACAATGAGTTAATGGAATTATAAGCTTACAGGTCCATTAGAATTAGAATCAATGCTTTTATTAGAACATTTTTTTGGACATGCATTGTTTGATCAAATGCTAAAAGGCCAAGAAATGTGTTGAATGATTCATACTGAACACAAGCAAATCAGGAACTCAACAATTAAGCAAGCATATGATCATCAGCATTAACAGCATCAAACTAGCGAATCATAGAAGATAAGTGTTCTTGGTTGAATGCAAACCTGTCCCCAATTGGTTTTGTGAAGATTTGAAGCAGCACTCCTTGGTCATCCCTGTCTACCAACACACCCAATTCCTGGCATTCCTTGATCTGCTCCTCCGTGAGCACGTCGCCGGCACGCCGCCTCACACCTTGGTAGTAGTTGGGCGGCGGTGAAGGCATAAAGTCGAATCCCCCCATGGCGGTTCTTGCTCTCATCTCCCTCAAGGTCTTGAGAATGTCGTCACTGGCGAGCGCGAGGTGCTGCACGCCCGCGCCGCCATTGTGGTCCAAGTAAGTCTGAATTTGGCTCCGCCTTTTGGTGCCGTGGACCGGCTCGTTCACCGGCACCAGCACGGTCTCTTCGTTGTTGGCGAGGACCACCGAGTTGAGCCCGCTCTCGGCGGTGCCGACGTCCTCCGCCGTGAACTCCGCGAACTCATGGAAGCCGGTGAATCCGGCATGTAGCGCACCGCCTGCAGGAGTTCCGGCACGTTTCCGACGGCGTGATCAAGCCGCCGGAGGCCGTAGGTGGGAGGAGGAGTTGCCTCGATGTCTTCGAAGCCAGGGAGAAAATCCGGGAGCTTTAGGGAGGAAGGTGCGACCTTTGGGCAGCTGATGTAGCGGAGGACAACGTCGCCGTAGATCTCGACCTCGGCGAGCGCGAAGCCCTCTCCGAGGTCGGCCGGGGGAAAGGCGGGGCGCGCACCGCGGTCGACGCTGACACGGAAGGCTTCCGCCGCATCGGCGACTTCGACGGCAATGGCGCGGACCGCGAGGCCATGATCTATTGAAAACTGGCGTGCTACTGCTGCGTCGAAGGAGGGAATAGGAGATCGGCCGTCGGAATTCGCGGCGGCATCGGTGGCAGCGGGGCCGCCAAAGGGAGCGGATACGAGGAAGCGGAGGGAGGCGGAGCGGAGGAGGTAGGAGGCGAAGAAGGGGTTTCCAGTCGATAGATCGGATTTTGCAGAGAGCGGCATGCCGAGGCTGAAGGAGAAGCGACCGGCGACATTGGTGGCGTCGGCGGCCCAGAACTCGATGTGGTGGAAACCGAGGACTGGGAATCGATCGCTGCGGGGGTTGGCACGGACGAAGTTGGTGAAGCCAACGAGCTTTATTCCCTCCGCCGAATTCGGCAGCGCCGCCGTCTCCGTCGGCTGCTCCTTCCCCATCTCTCTCGGTTGCTGTCTTCTTCGCCAACAAGCAATGCTGCGACCAATAAATAGCGAGCAATTATTCTTGAAAGCCCCTTAGTGATTGAAAACTTCTCAAAACAAGTCCTCTATATTTTATTCACAAACAAGCTTCTTATCCTTTACTTGAATGGACAAAAATACCCTTAAATTTCCATATATTAATTTTCATGACTATGTCAATTAAAAAAAGGACATTCCGTGTTGCCGGGAATAATATTATGATAAATGGTAAGGGTGATTATACTGTAATGAGCATATAAATTTCACGTTGGGTATTATTGAACGCCCACATAATTCGAATCATTGATGATATTGAAATGTGATACCAAAATTTATTTGTATAATTTAAATTTACGACAACCTCATCGTCGGGTAAACAAAGGAGTTGTATGGTTTATGGCAGTCTAAATCATCTGGGTATTTTTGTCCATTCAAGAAGAAGGTGTCTCATTTTTTGAAATATATTTAAAATAGGGGCTTGTTAAGAAATTTTGATGTGCTGGGCATTCCTGCATAATAGTCACGCCGATGGTTTTGATGCATTGCCAGGAAACAGATTTAGCAGTACAGTGCGCCAACGTGGTGGATCCCACAGTACCATGCAATCATGACGAAGGGATTTACTGTTTGCTGGTCCGGATAAGGCATGGAATTATGAAAGAAATGAAGCAGGCGACAAATCAGGCACCACGTGGAGGTTGCGTTTCGTGTTTGGAGTTGCGGCCAGAAATTTGCTTCCGTTACTAATTTTGTATTCCTGCCAGAAATTTTCTAGCCCGGCATTTTACGACTCTGCCACGAGAGCCAAGTACGACGGACCCACGCTGAGCGGAAAATGTGGTTGCGATGAGTGTATCACTTGGGGACATGTACAGTTTTAGAAGTTTGGTCAAAGCGCGTCCGCTTATCGGTCGATGACGAGACGGTGAGTTGTGGATAAGAATGGACGGCTGGCGATGAATCATGATTATCATTCGTCAACCAGGATGACTTGGGAAGGAAACTGACGAACTTGTCACATCCGATGGATGAAGAACTATGAAAAAATACATCAGTTGATGAGAAAGACATGTGTGATTTCGATGAAAAGTCAAGGAAGAAATCTATTCGAGCGAAAGGTCGGGTTGAGAGAAATCACTCATGTGATAAAGAAGGTACAACGAGTTAACTTTCGAAAATTCAAGGTTCAAGACATCTTGGACGACTTTGGAGACGCCTCGAATTATCATATTTCAATATATGATTATTCATAACCGAGGTGACTCAGTTAAGACCCGAGATACTTCAAGTCGAAACTGAAGCGTCTCAGATCATAACCAAGACGTCTCAGATGAACAATCATTGTTGGGCTACCGTTGCCTAAACACTCATAGTTTTATTTTTGGGCTTTGTCCAAAAAATTTCATATCAATAAAAATATTTTTTCTTTATAAGTTAATTATTTTTTCTATGGGTTTTCAATATGGGACATTGTTTGTAACCCTGCAATAACAAGTTGTAGATGATCGAAAATAAAAAATTGGGATATAATTCTCATCATTAGATGATGCATTTTCGTTCTTTAATCAATATGCATGAGAAATTAGATTTAGCATAAAATGAACAATAGCAAAAACAATAAGAGGACAAATGAAGCTGTCTAAAACTTATTTATATGCTTTAAAGAAGGTTATATACATAATCAACGGAATAAACTTGCAAAAAGGGATAATAAAAAAAAAAAGAAAAGAGAGTGTGGCGAAGTTAAACTGATTATATGTCAAATATTTCAATTGTCAAGAAACAAAGTGGATGTAATTGAGTTGTCACTAATTTCATGAAAACTCATAATCATCTACTGTCGACTCATTCAATAGTGCATTTACTACACTCATATCGTAATATTTCGACAACAAATAAAGCATTAAATCAATATTTTTAGGCCAATGCGTCAATTTATCAACAAATGTTATTATCAGAGATAGAGTTTGGTAGATTTGAGCGAGTAGATTACACAGAAAGATATATTAGAAATTTTGAGAAACAGCTAAGAGATGAACAAAAGAATATTGATATAGGTTTCGAATTATTTGCATTTGAGAAAAAAAAGAATTCACTTGACTTTTCTTGCAATCTCGATTTATTGCCTTTAAGCCTTCTTCGACTTTAACTCTCGTCTCTTGAATGCATACAAGTCCGCGGCTCATCTCCGCATGTCAACATCATGTATGCCTCGAAGTGTGTTTCCCTCGGCTCATCGTTCCTGCTTCTCCATGGTCCTCGGATGCACCATCCTTCACCGGGCCCGAAGCCATTAAGCTGAGTCTATATGTATACTGTAGAACCTACACACTCATATACACATATCAAATACAAGTGTGAACTTAACTTAAATCCTTTGCCCAAACATCAAAACACATGGTCCCACGAACCATAGATTGCCTCAACAGCGGTGAGTGAGAAGGATGACACGGGAACGTAGCCGACGAGCTTATTGCATCTGATGGATGAGGAGCTGTGGAAATGTACATCGGTTGACGTGAAAGGCATGCGCGACATCCGAGAGATGAGAAGCCGAGGAGGAAGCCTTCTCGAGAAGAAGGCCGAAGTTGGATTCGTATGAGCTTAACTATTGACATCCAGAAATCACCCATGTGATCGGAGTCCGAAGAAGGTACAACGAGTTGACTTCAAAATCAAGGTTCGAGACATCATGGATGGCTTTGGAGGCGCTTCGGATGACCATATTTCAATATGCGATTATTCATAACTGAGTTGCCTCAATTAAGACCCAAGATGCCTCAATTAAAATCTAAGTTTTTCCAATAATTCAGGTTTATTTGAATCTTTGTAATTTTTATTGACTATGACCTTGATCTCTGAAAATTTCATCTCCTCCTTATCCTCAAAATCACATCCCTCAAGAGTAATTTGGGCCACTAATTAATGTTTTGTAATAATTTTCAATATTATCTAGAGATTTGACAATTAAATTATCATCTAGAAAGATTTCGAAATTTGAAAATTATCCTTAGAAATATCCTTAGAATTATCCTCAAAAATTTCAAAATTATCCTCAATAATTTTATTATTAGTTTCAGGATTATCCTTTGGAATATTTTTAAGATTTTCAAATTCGAATTAAGAATTATCATTAAGATTTTCGAAATTTGAATTCAGAGTTATCCTTAAGGTTTCAGAATTAATTTCTGGATTATCGGAATTAAAATTGTCAGAATTTTCAGTATTAATTTCAATAATTTTATCATGTCTAATTTCAGAATTAACTTCAGCATTATCTCTAGGAAACTCAGAATTAATTTTACAAATTAATTTATTGATATTGATAATTAAAGAGTTAGTTTTTGATAGTTTATTACTGTCTACATTATCTAGTTGATCATGCAAGACAATAATTTGCCTATTTACACAATTTAATTTTTCAAAAAAATTACCTAAATAATTTACATAAGAAAGTGCAGGAAATTTAAAAATTTTTGAAACATAAATTTTACGTACCTTTGCCGGACACTTATTTTTGTAGTGTCCGTATTTCTAGCATTTGAAGCATCTGATGTGGTCCTTGTTCCTCCGGACTTCGGGCGCTGGTGCCTCCTTTGCCGCCGGTGAGGAACGATTCTTACGAGTAGGATACTGACTTTTATAGTGTCCTCTCTCCCTGCATGTGAAGCATATAATATTGAATTTAAAATTTGACATTTAAAAATAATTATACCTGATTCACCCCTGGGCTCCCCCTCAACTCCTGGCGTCTTTGCTCCGTCGGCGGTTAGTCTGGTGAAGAGCAGTCTAGCTCTGATAACACTTGTAGGACGGGTGCCGTCGATAGAGGGGGGGTGAGTATCGACCAAAATCTTCTTGCGGAAACTTCGTAGAAAAACATGTCGGTTCGTTCTTAAACAGAGCGTTAGTGCAGCGGAAAATAAACAGAACGAAGAAAAACAAAACACAACACAAATTGCACGTGAGATTTTTACATGGTTCCCGACCCCCAGGGTCAGTACATCCAAGGCCTAAGCACGAGAACGCCCGTCCACTATTGGTCTCCTTTCCAGACTTTTCGGAGGCGGAGAAACCCGTCTTACAGTGCAGTAATTACAATCAAAATATGAGAAATTAAATGCAGAATAATTAAAGCAAACCAAAATGATTAAGGTCGTAGCCTCGCCCGATCTGGACCTCCGAAGTGCCGCGCACTTCCTCCTGGAGCCTCCCGGTCGCAGAACCTCGTCCTTAGCGCTTTGTAGTCAGTCAGAAAGCTCAGAATCATTCCAGAAAGTTATGTTTGAAGCTGAGGGGTCGAGGCCCCTTTTATAGGCTTCATACGGGCACCTGTGTTGATGGGGGCGCCCCTATAGGCTTGGTCAAACCTTATCCCTGCGCCGAACTCGTCGCAGCTGATAAAACCTTTGACCTGGGTGCCTACATGAACCCGGGCACCTGAATCATCCCTGGCGCCTGAATGGAAGCATGTTCTGCCTTCTTCGACTAAACTGCTTTTTTGTTCTTTGAGCCAGGCGCCCCTATTGATGGGGGCGCTTGGATGCTGTTGGGTGCCCCTATTGATGGGGGCGCCTGGCCTCTTACTTTCCAGCCCAGTTTCCTGCTTTGTCATCGATTCTTGGTACCTGCAAGATACATAAATACAAGGCAAACATACACGGATTCTTAACCTTAAGGACTTGGTTCTGACTTCGGATTTCCATGAAACCCTAGGTCGAACCGACGCAAGTTCCCACCCCCGAGAACGCGCCTTTCACCTACTCCATTCAGGAGACGGTTGCCACCCCGTCCTTCGGGTGAACTTTTGCTTAGCCTCCGATACTCTCGGATCTCGGGACATCCGAATCCTTACCCGTCTCTACTTCTATCCTTAGTCATCGCTCAGCTATGTTGTTCAATCCCTCGGACCAAGACTTCGTGCCCAAACCCTATGTTCAGGACTTCGGTGCCCAATTTCTCGAACCAGGTCTTCGGTGCCCAACCCTCGGCCAGGTCTTCTTGCCCAGTCCTTGATCTGGGCTTCGTGCCCAACTTCCGATCAGGTCTTCGGTGCCCAGCTTCACTCACCAGGTCTCAGTGCATAGGTTAACTAGGACTTTTCTTCCACTTTGGTTACTCCTCTTTTTAACTCCCCTTCCCTTGTTTAATGTATCACTGACCTAAGTATATTGTCAAACATTAAAATACTTAAAGAAGGACATCACTGATGCGACTTGCACCAACAATCTCCCCCTTTTTGATGTTTGACAATATCTTAAGTTAGATTGGTTGAAAGGGCTAAACTCTTGGGATCAAATGAAAAAAATGATTTAAGTTTTGAAAATCCATTTTTGATCCCCAGGGGAAAAATAGGAAAATATTTCTAACTTTCACTCTCCCCCCTTTTTGAAAAATATTTTGATTTTTTTATCCTTTGGTAAGAGAGTAAAAATTTATTTCTAACTTAAGGCGCATCTCTCCCCCATTGTCATACATCAAAAAAAAAAATACTTTCACCAACAATAAAAGATGTTCTTTTGAAAGTACTTAGTATAATTTTTGAAAGCATAGTAAAACTAGGTACTTAAATTTCCAAAAAAAAATCTATTTTTTGAAAAATATTTTGTATTTGTAGGAAAATGTTTGATCTGAAAAAAAAATTCCTTAGAAAAATTTTAGCAAGCAAATACTTAAAAGAAATATTGTGAAAATACTCTTGAAAGACCCCCTTTTTTTTTTGCTTATCACATTTTCACAAAAAAAATGTTCTTTGAAACATGCTAGTATTTGAAGAAATATCTGTACCTTTGAAAAATATTTTGATCATTTTCAAAAATGCAAGTACTTTTGAAAATATCTGTATCTTTGAAAAATATAAGTCACTTTGAAAGATATTATGAAAAATATAAGTGCTTTGAAAAATATTATGAATTTGAAAAACATAAGTACTTTGAAA
Organism: Boesenbergia rotunda; assembly: GCA_024364735.1. Classification (NCBI taxonomy): domain Eukaryota; kingdom Viridiplantae; phylum Streptophyta; class Magnoliopsida; order Zingiberales; family Zingiberaceae; genus Boesenbergia; species Boesenbergia rotunda. The sequence continues at coordinate 160,306 of JAGFNQ010007267.1, read as the reverse complement.
ATATTATGAATTTTGAAAAATTAAGTACTTTTTGAAAAATCTTATTTTTAAATCATAATATTTTACTTGACTTGGTTTCTTTTTCAGTCTGACACAATCCTAGGAAACATTGTTAACTACAAGGACATTTTCCTAAGTGTCCTGGAAATTCTCCAACCCAAGTAAATATTATTTCAAAAACAATTTCATAAGCCACAAAAATAGAATAATATTATTTTGAAAGACTTATATTTTTAGCAAGATTTTCAAGATATAGTTCATGAAAATATATTATTAAATAATTCTTTTAATTTGACCTCCCCCTAAACTTGACCTAGTCCTAGGAAGCTTGTTGACCACAAGTACTCTTCCTCTAAGTCTTTAGGGTTTAGTGCAGATCAAAGGAATTATCTAATAATTTCAAAATAATTTCCAAAAACTTGTCAAAAAAATTTTCTTTTGACTTAGACTCCCCCTAAATTTGACACATCCTAGGAGTCCTTGTAGATCATGAAGTGGATCTTCCTCTGTGTCTTTAGGGTTTATCAAAATCAAAGAAGCAGGTAATTTTTGAAAAGATAATCTTTTAATACATAAGCCTTTTTCGAAAACACAAGTGATCGTAATTGAAAGTATAGTTTTCGAGAAATATTTTCAAATGATAGTAATGTTAAAAAAACATTTTCAAAGGAATAAATACTCCCCCTGTACCTGACATCGTTTGACTCTATCTAAGTACCTTAAGGAACTTTAGTGTTGACCTAAGAGACTTGTGTCTAATTGTGTGAGTCAAACAATTTTTGAAAGATATACTTTTGAAAAATGTATAATATGTATACCAATCAGACAAACATGAATTCCATAAAAACATTATTATGTTGAAGCACAATTTTGAAAATATATTTTAAGAAAAATATCCTAACAATTTTAAAAAACAATTTTGAAAAATATTTTTCAATTTATTAGTCCTTAACAACTCACCCATTTTAGATATCTCAATACAACAATCATGGTTGCCTTATAGGTGCATTGTGAGATGCTTGAATTATTTTCTTTAATTTATTATTAAATCTAAGATTTAATTGAAACTTATGTTATATTCAAATCTAACAATAGTAAAGTGAATTTGATTTTCAGTAATTAGCTTCCAGGTCTTAGCGAGGCACAAGGCCTTCTTTAGCCGTAGTCTTATTGGATCATTAACCCTTTCCTTGACAAAGCCTTTTATAGAAAATTCATCTTCAAGTTACTCCTTGAAAGATTATGGTCTAACTAGTTTAGGTTTTGGATCGGTAGCTTCGGCTAGTTCCATCAAAAAGGCTTCCCTAACGTACTATCATCTCACCTCCACCTAATACTAAGTTACGTTGTTCAAGTTTCAACTATTCTTTTTCCTATAACCGTTCTAACTCATCCATAAAATTAAACATGTAAGACATGACATATATTGAAAAGAAATAGAAAATGCATGGCATGACAGTTATACATGAATCAAATAAGTCAAAATATTTAATTAAGTTTCTAAAGATATATCAAATTTCCGATTTGATACATGTCATGTGAACCCGCGAATATGTCAACCCACTTTGACATATTTAATTTTGTTAATTTTAATTGTTACAGTTTGGGTAACATTTTATTTAGTTCGAGTTTAAGTTATTTAAGAATTTATTGGAATTGAGTTAATTAAGAATTAAATTAAGTTAATTTGAATTAATTTGAATTTGAATTAATTTGAATTTGAATTAATTAAGATTTAATTGAATTAATTTGAATAAATTTGAATTTGAATTAATTAAGATTTAATTGAATTAAGTTGAATTAATTTGAATTAATAAAGATTTAATTTGAATTAATTTGATTTAATATAGATTTAATTTGAATTAGGTTGAATTAATTTGAATTAATTAAGATTTAATTTGAATTAAGTTGAGTTAATTTGAATTAATTAAGATTTAATTTGAATTAAGTTGAATTAATATGAATTAATTAAGATTTATTTCAAATAAGTTGAATTAATTAAGATTTAATTGAATCAATTTGAATTAATTTGAATTTAAATTAATTAAGATTTAATTGAATTAAGTAGAATTAATTAAGATTTAATTTGAATTTGAATTAATTAAGAAAGTTAATTAATTTGAATTAATTAAGATTTAATTTGAATTAAGTTGAATTAATTAAGGTTGAAATGATTAACTAATAGTTGTGGGTTTAAGTTCATAATCTTCATTATCTCGAAAATTTCTGGCTCATCCACTACTTCTTCCTTAATCTTTTCAAGTTTTTCTAATAATTTAATTTTATTTGAGTATTTGTGATTTTTATTGACTATGGTCTTAATCTTTGAAAATTCCATCTCCTCCTTATCCTCTAAATCACATCCCTCAACACAGGTGGAGTAATTTGGATCACTAGTTAATGTTTTGTAATAATTTTCAATATTATCTAGAGATTTGACAATTAAATTATCATCTAGGAAGATTTCATCTCCATTAACCAAATATCTTTAGAATTATCCTCAAGAATTTCAAAATTATCCTCAATAATTTTATTATTAGTTTCAGGATTATCCTTTGGAATATTTTTAAGATTTTCAAATTCGAATTCAGAATTATCCTTAAGATTTACGAATTTGAATTCAGAGTTATCCTTAAGGTTTTCAGAATTAATTTCTAGATTATCGGAATTAAAATTGTCAGAAATTTCAGTATTAATTTCAGTAATTTTTTCTGGTCTAATTTCAAAATTAACTTCAGCATTATCTCTAGGAAATTCAGAATTAATTTTACAGATTAATTTATTGATATTGATAATTAAAGAGTTAATTTTTGATAATTTATTACTGTCTAGATTATCTAGTTGATCATGCAAGACATTAATTTGCCTATTTACACAATTTAATTTTTCAGAAAAATTATCTAAATAATTTACATAAGAAAGCGCAAGAAATTTAAAAAATATCGGAACATAAATTTTATGTACCTTTGACGGACACTTATTTTTGTAGTGTCTTTATTTCTCGCATTTGAAGCATCTGATGTGGTCCTTGTTCCTTCGGACTTCGGGCGCTGGTGCCTCCTTTGTCGCCGGTGAGGAACGACTCTTACGAGTAGGGCACTGACTTTTATAGTGTCCTCTCTCCCTGCACGTGAATCATATAATATTGAATTTAAAATTTGGCATTTAAAATTAATTATACCTGATTCACCCCTGGGCTCCCCCTCAACTCCTGGCGTCTTTGCTCCGTCGGCGGTTGCTCCGTCGGCGGTTAGTCCAGTGAAGAGCGGCCTGGCTCTGATACCACTTGTAGGACCGGTGCCGTCGATAGAGGGCGGGTGAATATCGACCAAAAACTTCTCGCAGAAACTTCGTAGAAAAACTTGTCGGTTCGTTCTTAAACAGAGTGTTAGTGCAGCGGAAAATAAACAGAACGAAGAAAAACAAAACACAACACAGATTGCACGCGGGATTTTTACTTGGTTCCCGACCCCCCAGGGTCAGTACATCCAAGGCCTAAGCACGGGAACGCCCGTCCACTATTGGTCTCCTTTCCAGACTTTCCGGAGGCGGAGAAACCCGTCTTACAGTGCAGTAATTACAATCAAAATATGAGAAATTAAATGCAGAATAATTAAAGCAAACCAAAATGATTAAGGTCGTAGCCTCGCCCGATCTGGACCTCCGAAGTGCCGCGCACTTCCTCCTGGAGCCTTCCGGTCGCAAAACCTCATCTTTAGCGGTTTATAGTCAGTCAGAAAGCTCAGAATCATTCCAGAAAGTTGTGTTTGAAGCTGAGGGATCGAGGCCTCTTTTATAGGCTTCATACGGGCGCCTGTGTTGATGGGGGCGCCCCTATAGGCTTGGTCAAACCTTATCCCTGCGTCGAACTCGTCGCAACTGATAAAACCTTTGACCTGGGCGCCTACATGAACCCGAGCGCCTGAATCATCCCTGGCGCCTGAATGGAAGCCTGTTCTGCCTTCTTCGACCAAACTGCTTTTTTGTTCTTTGAGCTAGGCGCCCCTATTGATTGGGGCGCCTGGCCTCTTAGTTTCCAGCCCAGTTTGCCTGCTTTGTCTTCCATTCTTGGTACCTGCAAGATACATAAATACAAGGCAAACATACACGTATTCTTAACCTTAAGGACTTAGTTCTGACTTCGGATTTCCATGAAACCCTAGGTCGAACCGACGCAAGTTCCCACCCCAGAGAACGCGCCTTTCACCTACTCCATTCAGGAGACGGTTGCCACCCCGTCCTTCGGGTGGACTTTTGCTTAGCCTCCGATACTCTCGGATCTCGGGACATCCGAATCCTTACCCGTCTCTACTTCTGTCCTTAGTCATCGCTTAGCTAAGTTGTTCAATCCCTCGGACCAAGACTTCGTGCCCAAACCCTAAGTTCAGAACTTCGGTGCCCAATTTCTCGAACCAGGTCTTCGGTGCCCAACCCTCGGCCAAGTCTTCTTGCCCAGTCCTCGACCTGGACTTCGTGCCCAACTTCCAGTCAAGTCTTCGGTGCCCAACTTCACTCACTAGGTCTTAGTGTCCAGCTTCACTCACCAGGTTTTAGTGCCTAGGTTAACTAGAACTTTTCTTCCACTTTGGTTACTCCTCTTTTTAACTCCCCTTCCCTTGTTTAATATATCAGTGACCTAAGTATATTGTCAAACATTAAAACACTTAGAAGTGGACATCACTAATGCAACTTGCATCAACAAATTGGACTTCTCTTATGTGACCAGCCTTCAACAAATTTGGCGACCTCCTCTCTGATGGCTTTATCCTGTTCGGGTGTTAAATGCCTTTGTCTTTGCTTCACCGACCGAGCCCTGGGGGTCACATGCAAATAATGCATGGCCATGGCTGGGGGGACTCCTTTGATCTCTTTGATAGACTAGCCAAACACGTTTCGATGGCTCTACAAGCAGTCGATTAGACGGCTTCTCAGCTTCGGAGCCACGGCAGCAATCCTCGTAACCCCAACCCCCCCCCCCCCGGTCTGTTGAGGGTGGATCTGGACTTCTTTGCTCTCAACCTCCCACCTTTCTTCCTTGGGTCCTTCCTCCTCTCGGTCGGTCGGGTCGATTTGCAAAGCTTCATGAGGCTTCGGGTTCTTGCGGGATGCAGATCTGACATCCTCGCTGTAGCATCCCGAGGACGCTAACTGGTTCCCCTTGACCTCGACCCCCTGATCGTCCACCGGGAACTTGATCTTCTGGTGGTAGACCGAGATCACCATCTAGAATACACTGAGTGTTGGGCGACCCAGGATTGCGTTGTAGGATGAGGGGGCGTTGACGACTAGGAAGGGAGTCCTCCTCGTCCTTTCCAGCGTGTCGCTCCCAAACGTCAGGGATAGGGCGATCTGCCCTATCGGCTATACCCTGTTAGTATTGTGAGAAAAGTGTCCTAAGGCAATCGCCTTATGATTGTAATCATTTACTTTAATAAATGAATATTCACTATTTGAGTATACATGTTCATGTATTTGATTCAGATCTTAAACTCATTTACTGAATGTCCGCAATACAATTCACAGCATGAGAGAATTTTTGATGAATTCACGACTAGTGATTATCTCTACATGTGCAATTGTGAAGTATTGAAATTGTCCCTAGTCGATGAATTGATAAATATGGGCACTGTCAATTCTATTGAGACTAGCATGGGTTATTCTCTAATCAGCTGATTCTCACTGGCTAGTGACATTGGGATGTCCGGAGATAAACATGGATGATAGTTAAGGGAACTAGTTCATTGGAGTGACTAGCTGTAAAACTTCATATGGTAATCTACACATAGATATGTCAATGACGTTCTTTCCTTTGACTTGCGGTGTTCAAGTCATCTTGGTCATGAAGACTTATACTTTGACATCTTAAGCAAGCATCTCCAAGGAGGTGTGGACCCAGGATGGTTGGGTATAAGCCAAAGTACCCGAAGATGTTTGAACAGCCTACAAAGGATTCACCACTCCTTTCGAGGAGATGTATACCCAAGGCCTATCGTCGGATTGTTACTCGGAGCCTCTGGCCAGAGCATAACATGTTCCGAGTATGAATCTCTAGGAAACATGAGAGTAATTAGAATCCGTTGGACGAGAAAGACATTACTTGGGCTAGGTGTGACGTAGTCAGCCTAGTGGGGACTGACACACATAAACCGTGTCCTGAACCAAGTGGGTATAAGATGGTGAAGGGAATGGGGCACAACTCATTATAGCTGCTGAAGGATTTCAGAATTTTTTCTGAGGTCAACCGTTGATCTTTCGATTAATTGGGGATCATGATGTACTACTAGGTGTCACTCATGATCATTCTATAATTGGCTAATTATAGACGGCCAACATAAATCGAAAGCCTATTTAGTCACACGCACTATGAGTAATCCGAGGGATTTAAAACGAGTTAAAAATTGGATTTTCCAATCAAGAGAAATAAGTCGAATATGAATTTATCAGAGACGCAACGGAAGCGTAAAATGGCTAAGTCTTTTGAAGGCTTATTGGACGAATTAAATGAGTTTAATTCGTAAGGTAACGACTTGGATTTGGCCGGCCAAAGAGGGTCCCCACCCTCTTTGGTTTGGCCGGCCATAATAAGAAGGGAAACCAAATTATTTGGTTTAAATTATAAAATAAATCAAGCGTGATTTGTTTTATAAAATTATGGATAAAGAAATTTATATAAAGAAATTTATATAAAGAAATTTATTTTCATGGAAATTAAAATAAACCTTGGATTGGTTTATTTTATTTTATAAAATCAATTATGAATTGATTTTTCCATGATAAAAAAAATTTATATAATAAATTTCTTGTGTAAATTTATTCCATAATAATAGGGGAGACATGGTTGTTTTTATTATAAATTAAGTTATAATAAAAACTTGGCATAACGGAATAATTCATAGAAAAATTTATAAGATAAATTTCTTATGAAAACTAATTCCGTTAAAAGGAGACTTGGCGATAAAGAAGCTACTATATAAAGGCACCAAGGCAAGGCTTGGAAATCAATTCAAGAGATCAAGGATTCTTGCCTAGCCTCTCTTCCTCTCCTTTTCTCCCTCTCCCTCTAGGGCCGGCTACCCTCTCCCTCTCCTAGGGCCGGTTGCCCTCCCTTCCCTTGCCGTGAGCCACCACCAAGAAGAGGCCGAAGAAGAAGAAGAAGCGGGACGCGACTCCTTCCTTCCTCCCAGAATCTTGATTCCGTTTTTCTTTTGGTGGTTAGTTTTCCATCTCTCTCTTGATATTCTTGTCGTGCCTTTGGAGAATCTAGTAGTTCCTGTCGATACGAAACTCGTGGCTTTGCGAAGTCATCCCGGAGAGAACTTGGCGTGGACGCGAATAGAGGCGGAGCTTCCAAGGGACGCTACGGTTGGATCTCGTCCCTTACTTCGAGTTACGCGAGGTATTGAGTAAATTAGTTTACTTTCTGCAAAATTTTAATTTATGATCATGTCCACACATTGACAGACCCAAACTATGTGTCACGAATGTGGGCCTCAAATTTAAAATTTATAAATGAATAACTGGAAACCCTTTTACAATCAAAAGTATGAAAATGTAATATAGGGGCCACAGGTCGTATTTTTCTCGGGGACTAGTTGAGGTTTATTTGATTCGCGCTTGTATTTAGGTGTCGTTAATGTTTTTGGGTTTCGAATAGAACTTGGAAGTCTTGGTTTCAACTACCAATGAAAATGCAATAGAAGGAAAGGAAACTTTACTAAAGGAGCCAATGAGATAAATGCAACATGCAATCTACCAATGCACCAAGTCGAATGTGAAGAATAAATCTGAATTTAACTACCATCCAATGCTCAGCAAAGAAATAAAAACAGTGTTGGTAAATTCCGGAAACAACCTATCTTGAAACAAATTCTAACTACAACTTAAAGAGCATCACATGCATACATGAATGGTAAAATTCAAGAACAATCCTAATGCAACTCCAACTGATTTCAAGCAACAAAGCATACTAAAAATTACTCTCAACTTGGCACCAAACAGTGCCGAAGTCCCTTTTGATACAAAATACAGGAATTGCAATGAACTTGATACAAGGAAAGATCACTCAAGTGCAAATAGCTGAACTAAGTGTTTTAAACTATAAGCTAGCAGTTTAGAATGGACTGATCAACTTAGTTTTGTAGACACAGCTGCTAGTGAAAAGATTTGCAGCAATGAATGAAGAAATTCGGAACTTGAGGTTTGATCAAACACAACAGCCCTATTGCAGAATTGAAGTGAATGAATTCAGCTTCTTGAAACAGAAATGTAGCTACAAAATGTGATGCCAAATCGGACCATCAGCTGATGTGAAGCAATGTGATGTGAGATTAACAACTTGGATGCAGGATTCACTAACCAATTCATGCAAAAACAAGCTCCAGCGAAACAGAATTCAGAAACTACATGATGTGCAGAATTGAATGAATGCAGGGCTGATGCGCAGAGATTGAAACTGAAAATAGAAGGCAATAGCTGTAATCGAGTGCAGGAAATTCAGAAGACAATTAAGTGCAGAAGTAGAACTGATCAAGGCAGAAATTGCAGAAATGATGAGTGCAGAAATCCAGCAAAACAAATTCAATTGCAGAAATGCAGTGTTGACTGCAGAATTTTGATGCGCAAAGACAATAATCAGTTCTACACAAGGCGAATTCACATTTTAGATCAGTTCTATACAAATTGAATTCAGAAATTCAGAAATAAAATTGAAATGCAATCCAAAACTAAAACGCAGCTCAAATCTGATACACAAAATGTGCAAGAATGGAGTTGGTACGCAAGCTGTACAGGGCTGAAAATTCAGAAATGAAACTGAATGAAAAAATAAATTCGAATCTAATGAATTAACACACTAAAGGTTGTCTTCAATTGCAGGGAATAAGCTAAACAAGAATCGAATTGAGATTAAGCTAAAAAAAACTCAAGACTGAACTGAAATCTGCAGCAAAGGTTGGTACGCAACAAATGGAAATGGCACGCAAGGAATTAAATTACAAACTACTGAAATTAAATCTAATTATCATCCAAACAAGCTCGTAAACTAACTAACTTAAAGATTGACAACCTAATTAAGCTCCAACAATTCAGAATTACAAACTAAGTTGCTGAAAACTGAAATTTGCAGGAAACAAAACAGAATACAGCAGTAATTGAAATTAAAGCTACAAAAACGAATTTAACTAAGAAATCTAAACTCAATCACTCCCTAAGCTCAAGAACTTCTTGGTCGTCAATCAAGAGCCGGCTTCGAACCCCTAGGCACAGCAAATCAGTGGAAATTCGTTTCTGAATTCAAATCTGCTCCAATCTGCACTTGGTGGAAATTTTGATCCGATTCACTCCATCTCAATTGGGTGAGCTGCGATGATGAATTGCGAGGCTTCTAAACTCATCTGAGAACCCCTACAAATGGCTCAGAAGCTTGGAAGTGGATTGTGGTTGAGAAGAAAGGAGTCGGACTGAGGAAATGCCGAAACCCTCAAGCAAGCCCTGTTCCAGCGCAAATGGACAGAATTCTTCAAGAAATCGATCCCCAAAGACTCAGAACTCGATCCAAGGTGGAGATTGAGTGGACGCGCCTCCTTTGATGAAGAAAAACGAGCTAAAACAGTGAAGAAATGAAGAAGAAGATGACTGCGGCGAAGACGCGACGAAGGTTAGCTGCTGCAGATTTCTGATTAAATAGTTATCAACGGACGACCCAGATTGATCGGAGGAGATCCAACGGCTGATCTTGCTCTGATTGGAGCCAAACTTTTATGATGTTGATCTGGGGTCAGGATCTGCCTTGTGGTAGCTCGGATCCTCCAGATATGCAACGGATGGTCCAGATCAACTCTATCTGTGAATGGACGCTCTAGAGCCCTCCTTGCTTGATCCAACAATTGATTTAGCTCTGATTGGAATGAAACCTTCAGATCTTGATCATAGAGCTTGATCAACCCTAACCCTAGCTCGGATTGCTTCAGATCGTCCTGGATGGCTCAGATCTAGCCGCTTTTGAATCGGACGGCCCGGATTGATCGTAATCTTGATAATCTGATCTGGGTCACTTCCGACTCAAGTTTGACCCAATATGCTCTAGGTCCAGGATCCTTTCATGCCTACAAAAATATATCAGAAAATTAGTGACCAAATAATCCAAAAATATGTAATTTTGCAATTAAGTACAAAATAAGAGGAAATCCTAAAACCTAGGGTAAAATCATAATTAAGCAATAAAAATATAAGTCAAACATGGATTTTAACATATAAAATAATCAACAAAAATGGTACTTATCACACATCATAAGGTTGCATGCTAGATACATGGTTAAAATAATTTGAGAAATTATTTATGCTAATTCTTCCGCTGCACGTAATTATTATTTAAAATTACGAACTCGTATCCATGTCAACATGCACCCGGTCCCAACAGTGGTATCAGAGCCGGTTAGTGTTCGACATAATCATATAATTGTTTTGCAGAAAACTTTGTCATAATCTAAATTTTGGAAAATTTTCCAATTATGGAAACTTTCCAATTATGATAAATTTTCGATTTAGGAATTTCAAAGTTTGGAAATCCTCATGAAATTTCGCAAACTTTTGAAATATCCTAGTTTCTGAAATTTTATGATAATTGTGAAAACTTCCCATCTTTGGAAACTTTCCAATTTTAGAAATTTCATATTTTGGAAATTTTCCAATTTTGAAAATATGTAAGTTTTCTTTGTACCAGAAACTTACAATTATTCTGAAAACCTATTATGAAATCTCGCAATTTTGGGCACTTTCTTTCAAGAAAGTCTAGACAAATTTATGGATCATTAATTGACAATTAAATTCGAATTGGTTTTAAATTATTAACAAAATTCTTTATTTTGGATTGAGCCTCGGGGAGCCGTCCAATTTAAAGTTAGTTGTTGTAATTTAATTTCCCATTTTGAATAAAATTGTCATGTTTAATTTGGTTACGCCTCGGGGAGCGGACCAAATTGGATTTACGACAAATTTCTTTTCTTTGGGTATCTGAGCCTCGGGGAGCCACCCTTAGAAAATAATTTGTTGTAATTAATTAATCCATAAATAAAATATGTGGTCAAACCTTGGAAATTTAGGATAATTTCCTTATTTGATTTAAGAGGTGATGCTCTTACATATTGTTGTCTCCAAAATTAATTAGGAAAATGGTTTCCTATAGAGTTTTCTTAAATAAGATTTTCATGAAAATAATATGTGGTTGAATTAAGAGAATCAGTCTCTTAATTTAATAAGATTTGATTTAGAGAAATCAAAGTCTTAAACATATTATTTCCGAAATTGATTATGACAATTTAGGAAATTATTTCCCAAAACAATTCCTTGAATAAAGTATGAAATCGGGATTAGGAAATCCGGTTCCTAATCCAATTAATGAGACTTGATAAATTAGGTCACATACATATTTTATTAAGGAAATCGTTAGTCATGACATAATTATATGTCATGAATGTGCTTTGAAAAGAAAGGATGAGACCCAAAACCCCTTACAAAATATTAAGGCTAAACATCTTCCATTAATATGGTTAGAACCGGAGTTTTGTTTCTCGTTTGGGTTGATGGACACATCCATGCCCGGCTTGAACCTCAACATGTTCAAACCATGGAATTAGTTTATGAATAATATAGTTGGAGTCAGAGGTCAATCCTTAGTTTTGGTTGTTGGACACATCCAAGCCTGACTAAACGGTTGAATGAGCTCCAACCATATTAAAACTATTTCATGATTAATGGGTCAGCCTTAGGCTTGGAGCATCGATTTGTTGTGCCACAGCCAAGGTCGATGTAAAGAGAGGTGCAGTTGGGTGCTATGTATATTGTTGCATACTTGTTAATGAGTTAACAACCCAATGATTTATGCAAACATTCAATTAGTTGATAGCATAAAGTGATAGTTACGTATATATGATATGTAATCGGTATAATTACCTACTTTCATAGCTAAGAATAACTTGATGGCCACAGCCATGGTTGTTCTTATCTATGGTTGGATATCAACCTATTTGGAGGTGATCCTATGATCTCCCGAATTGATAAAAAGGGTTATTCAATTCGAAAAATAAATAGGATTTAATTAATGTATGTTGATGCATTCTTTATCATTCTTCTCACATAAGCTCAATTTGTATTTCTAGGATAATCACTCGATCATGTCTTCTCTGAATTTGCGTTCCATTTTGGACTCCTACACTTGGCATTGTCGTCTTGGCCATGTAAGTAAGAAACGCATGACTAAATTACACCGATGTGGAATTCTGGAATCATTTGAACCCGGTTCATTTGATACATGCGAATCATGCTTAAAAGGCAAGATGACCAAATTACCCTTTTCCGGAAAAGATAATCCAGTGGGAGAATTGCTTGGTCTAATACATACTGATGTATGTGGACCAATGTCAACTCTTGCACAAGGAGGCTATAGCTAATTCATCACCTTTATCGATGATCACTCACGATTCGGGTATGTGTTCTTGATGAAACACAAATCTGAAGCTTTTGAGAAATTCAAAGAGTTCAGAAATGTAGAGAAACAGCTTGGCAAAAGTATTAAAATACTTCGATCCGATCGGGGTGGTGAATACTTAAGTCAAGAGTTTCAAGATTATCTTAGGGACAATGGGATATTGTCTCAATGGACTCCGCCGTATACACCACAGCATAATGGTGTATCTGAGAGGCGTAACCGAACCTTGATGGACATGGTTAGATCTATGATGAATCATGCAACTCTTCCAAAATCCTTTTGGGGCTATGCACTTAAGACAGCTGTTTACTTGCTAAACAGAGTCCCGACCAAGGTAGTCTCTACTACTCCATATGAGAGGTGGAATAGTAAGAAACCCCACTTAACTCACCTTAAGATATGGGGTTGTCCTGCTTATGTGAACCGGACTGTATCAGACAAATTGGATGCTAAGTCTGATAAATGTCTATTTATTGGATACCCTAAGGAAACGAAGGGTTACCAATTCTATCATCCCTTGGAACAAAAGGTGTTTGTTTCAAGGCATGCTGTATTTCTGGAAAAAAAATTTCTTTTACAAGAAAACAGTGGGAGTGGCATTGAACTTGATGAAGTTCAAGAAACTCCAATAGACATTACAGAGACACCTAGTCTAGACCCACAACCAATAACTCATAATGATGAGCTATCAGTTGAACCTAAAACAACACCACCTCTTCGAAGGTCTAATAGGACACGCAATATTCCAGAGAGATACGGATTTCTCATAAGTGAATCGAACGACGTGTTACTCATAAGCGATGACGAACCTATCAGTTATGAAGATGTTCTGAAAAGTTCAGAAAGGGACAAATGGCTTGAAGCCATGAAGTCGGATATGGATTCCATGTACGAAAATCAAGTATGGGACTTGGTTAACCCACCTGAAGGGATTAAGCCCATAGGGTGCAAGTGGGTTTTCAAGAAGAAAACCGACATGGAAGGTAATGTTGTTACCTTTAAGGCTAGATTAGTGGCAAAAGGATATCGTCAGAAGTAAGGAATTGATTATGACGAAACCTATTCGCTAGTAGCTATGCTTAAATCCATTCGGATGCTCCTAGCCATAGTAGCTCATTATGATTATGAGATATGGCAAATGGATGTGAAAATAACTTTCCTTAATGGAAACCTACTTGAGGATGTATACATGATACAACCTGAAGGTTTCACATCGGTTGACAAAACCAAAGTATGCAAGCTTCGGCGATCCATATATGGACTGAAGCAAGCATCCAGGAGCTGGAACATCCGTTTTGATGAGACAATCAAAGAGTTTGATTTCTCACAAAATCCTGACGAACCTTGTGTGTACAAGAAGGTTAGTGGGAGTGCAGTCGTATTCCTAGTATTATATGTCGATGACATATTACTTATAGGAAACGATATATCAGTCTTACAGTCAGTTAAAATTTGGTTGTCCAAAATTTTCTCCATGAAAGACCTGGGAGAAGCAACCTATATCCTTGGGATTAGAATCTATAGAGATAGATCAAAACGGTTGCTTGATCTTTCACAGTCTACATAAATAGACCAAGTGCTAAAAAGGTTTAGCATGTCGGAATCCAAGAAAGGTTACCTTCCCATCAGGCATGGGATCAACCTTTCAAAGTCTATGTGTCCGCGCACAGAAGACAAGAGGATTTACATGAATAAGATTCCTTATGCATCCACGATAGGATCTATCATGTATGCTATGTTATGTACTAGGCCTGATGTATCGTATACTCTGAGCGTCACGAGCAGATACCAGTCTGATCCAGGAATGGATCATTAGGCGGCTGTCAAGACAATCCTTAAGTGCTTAAGAAGAACTAAGGATGTGTTCCTAATATATGGAGAAGGAGATATGGTAATACGTGGGTATACAGATGCCAGTTTCCAGACAGATAAGGAAGACTCCAAATCTCAGTCTGGATACGTATTTATCTTAAATAGAGGTGCAATAAGTTGGAAGAGTTCCAAACAAGACACCGTAGCGGATTCTACCACGGAAGCAGTCTGAATCAAGAAGTTTGTCTCAAAACTTGGTGAGGTTCCAACCATTGATGAAGCAATACCGGTTTATTGCGACAACAATGGAGCTATTGCACAAGCAAAGGAACCAAGGTCTCATCAGCAATCCAAACACGTGCTTCGCCGCTATCATCTGATCAGAGAGATTATAAGTAGGAATGATATACAAATTGAGAAAATTCCCACTGAAAGGAATTTAGCGGATCCCTTAACTAAGGCCTTGCCTCAGAGCAAGTTTAAGGGTCATGTTAGAGCCTGTGGTATTGGATACCGTAGCGATTGGCATTAGGCCAAGTGGGAGTTTGTTAGTATTATGAGAGAAGTGTCCTAAGGCAATCGTCTTATGATTGTAATCATTTACTTTAATAAATGAATATTCACTATTTGAGTATATATGTTCATGTATTTGATTGAGATCTTAAACTCATTTACTGAATGTCCGCAATACAATTCACAGCATGAGAGAATTTGTGATGAATTCACGACTAGTGATTATCTCTACATGTGCAATTGTGAAGTATTGAAATTGTCCCTAGTCGATGAATTGATAAATATGGACACTGTCAATTCTGTTGAGACTAGCATGGGTTATTCTCTAATCAGCTAATTCTCACTGGCTAGTGACATTGGGATGTCCGGAGATAAACATGGATGCTAGTTAAGGGAACTAGTTCATTGGAGTGACTAGCTGTAAAACTTCATATGGTAATCTACACATAGATATGTCAATGAAGTTCTTACTGCAGCTTAAGTGCGATGTTCCTTTGACTTGCGGTGTTCAAGTCATCTTGGTCATGAAGACTTATACTTTGACATCTTAGGCAAGCATCTCCAAGGAGGTATGGACCCAGGATGGTTGGGTATAAGCCGAAGTGCCCGAAGATGTTTGAACAGCCTACAAAGGATTCACCACTCCTTGCGAGGAGATATATACCCAAGGCCTATCGTCGGATTGTTACTCGAAGCCTCTGGCCAGAGCATAACATGTTCCGAGTATGAATCTCTAGGAAACATGAGAGTAATTAGAATCCGTTGGACGAGAAAGACATTACTTGGGCTAGGTGTGACGTAGTCAGCCTAGTGGAGACTGACACACATAGACCGTGTCCTGAACCAAGTGGGTATAAGATGGTGAAGGGAATGGGGCACAACTCATTATAGCTGCTAAAGGGTTTCAGAATTATTTCTGAGGTCAACCGTTGATCTTTCGATTAATTGGGGATCATGATGTACTACTAGGTGCCACTCATGATCGTTCTATAATTAGCTAATTATAGACGGCCAACATAAATCAAAAGCCTATTTAGTCACACGCACTATGAGTAATCCGAGAGATTTAAAATGAGTTGAAAATTGGATTTTCCGATCAAGAGAAATAAGTCGAATCTGAATTTATCATAGACGCAACGGAAGCGTAAAATGGCTAAGTCTTTTGAAGGCTTATTGGACGAATTAAATGAGTTTAATTCGTAAGGTAACGACTTGGATTTGGTCGGCCAAAGAGGGTCCCCACCCTCTTTGGTTTGGCCGGCCATAATAAGAAGGGAAACCAAATTATTTGGTTTAAATTATAAAATAAATCAAGCGTGATTTGTTTTATAAAATTATGGATAAAGAAATTTATATAAAGAAATTTATATAAAGAAATTTATTTTCATGGAAATTAAAATAAACCTTGGATTGGTTTATTTTATTTTATAAAATCAATTATGAATTGATTTTTCCATGATAAAAAAAAATTATATAATAAATTTCTTGTGTAAATTTATTCCATAATAATAGGGGAGACATGGTTGTTTTTATTATAAATTAAGTTATAATAAAAACTTGGCATAACGGAATAATTCATAGAAAAATTTATAAGATAAATTTCTTATGAAAACTAATTCCGTTAAAAGGAGACTTGGCGATAAAGAGACTACTATATAAAGGCACCAAGGTAAGGCTTGGAAATCAATTCAAGAGATCAAGGATTCTTGCCTAGCCTCTCTTCCTCTCCTTTTCTCCCTCTCCCTCTAGGACCGGCTACCCTCTCCCTCTCCTAGGGCCGGCTGCCCTCCCTTCCCTTGCCGTGAGCCACCACCAAGAAGAGGCCGAAGAAGAAGAAGAAGCGGGACGCGACTCCTTCCTTCCTCCCGGAATCTTGATTCCGTTTTTCTTTTGGTGGTTAGTTTTCCATCTCTCTCTTGATATTCTTGTCGTGCCTTTGGAGAATCTAGTAGTTCCTGTCGGCACGAAACTCGTGGCTTTGCGAAGTCATCCCGAAGAGAACTCGGCGTGGACGCGAATAGAGGCGGAGCTTCCAAGGGACGCTACGGTTGGATCTCGTCCCTTACTTCGAGTTACGCGAGGTATTGAGTAAATTAGTTTACTTTCTGCAAAATTTTAATTTATGATCATGTCCACACATCATAAGGTTGCATGCTAGATACGTGGTTAAAATAATTTGAGAAATTATTTATGCTAATTCTTCCGCTGCACGTAATTATTATTTAAAATTACGAACCCGTATCCATGTCAATATGCACCCGGTCCCAACATACCCGGTACCCAGTAAAGCTAAAGAGCGAAGTCAAAACTGGGCACAACTCATCCTTATCGATCTGCATCTGATCCAGGGCCGCCTTGTACAAGAAGTTCACAGTACTACCTGTATCCACGAAGATACGCTTAACCTCATAATTTGCAATGCATGCAAGAATTACCAGGGCGTCTTCGTGGGGAGCTTCCACTTCCTCCAAGTCTTCAAGGCCGAAGGAGATAGTAGGGCCATGACGTTGGCTATTGATCGTCCCGATGGCGTTGTTCTCTAGCCGCCAAGCATGAGCCTTCCTTGCCCGGTTTAAGTCCCCTCCGGTAGGACCTCCGGAGATCACCCCTACGTGTCCCGAAGGAGGGCCTCGCACAGGAGCCTTGCCCTTTCTGGGATCTCACTCAGGGGAGAGAGATCAACGAAGCGCTGCCTCCCGACTTCTCCCCCTGGGACGTGATCGGGATGGTTGTCGGGTTCCTTCCTCTCCTGATGGCTACTTGCTAGGGGAAAGACTCCTTCGCGAGGACCTCTAACGATATCCCGCTTTCTTCTAGTGCTTCCGGGGCTTGTTATCCGCTTCTCCCGCCATCCTTTTCTTCAAAGCATGACACTCTTAAGTGGAGTACGTGGTGCTGCCGTGGAAATCACAGTACCGCCTTGGTGGCTCTGGTTCTTCAGTATCCACCATTTTCACGAGCCTTTTCTTACCAGCCCAGTGGTCTTTCCCCGACCGAGAGTCTTTTGCACGGACAGGTATTAGTGGTTCCTTTCTTTCCGACCAAACCGTGGTCGGTGCAGCAACTCCGACTAGTTCTTTACAGCGGGAATGCTACACTTCTTCGACGTTGACGTGCTTGACGGGGCACCCTAGCAAGTCGTCGAAGCTAGTTGGTGACTTCTTCATCAATGATCGGAAGAAGTCTCCTTCGGAGAGGCCCTTCGTGAAGGCGTTGACCAGGATCTTCGATGTGGCCATTGACACATCCTGTGCCACGTGATTGAACCGCTAAATATAATCCTTCAGAGGTTCCTTCGCCTTCTGAATGAGGGCGAAGTGGTTGAGTGTCATCTTCTGATATCGTCGGTTGCTAGCGAAGTGGTGCAGGAACGCGATTCTAAACTCTAGAAAGGAGTTTATGGAATCCTGCGGCAGTCTCTGGAACCATCTTTGAGCGGCTCCCGACAGAGTGTTCAAGAATACTCGACACTTAACACCATCTGTGTACTGGTGCAAGAGGGTCGCGTTCTCAAATTTACAGACGTGATCCTTTGGATCCGCCTTCTCATCGTAGTCGGCAATTACAGGTCCATGGAACTGCTTTGGTATGGGATCTTCTACGATCTCCAGTGAGAAAGGAGTAGAGGGTGCCTTCTGGAAAGCCTTGGCGTCCTCTCCCTTCCTCAGTCTTTCTTCCTGCCTCAGAGCGCTTGAGGCTACGGAGTTGGTCTTCTCCAAATCTCCCAAAGATTCTCGCCGGTGCGCTAGAGGTATCCCTGCATGTCCCCTCTGTGGCGAGACAGATCGCCGGTTGTGATGGTGCGAGGTGGAGATTCTGGGGATCTCCCCTTACACTGAGGCCGCTCGTCGTGATGCGACTTGCTCGATTTGATATTGTTCAAGCGCTCCTTTGACGGCGTTGGCCACAAAGCGATCCAATTCTTCCTTCGTCAAGATGATGGGTTGCCCTTCTGAGTCTGCTATCATGGTGCTCCTTCTGATGTTGTGATTTGTGTTTCTCACAAACGGCGCCAAAATTGATCCGGAAGAAATCGACGCGGACGACCAATCACCAGAGTTTAGCCCGCAAGGATGATGACCAAGGGAAAAGAGATCCCGCCCTGCAAGATTAACACAAGCGTTAATGGGAATACGCCGAAGATTTTTTGACGGAGTCCACTTCGACGCTCAAGTCAGACAAGCATGTAAGAGAAGTTGAAGAAAGCAATGAAAATGTGTAAGTCTCAAAAGACCAGAAGTCCCTATACCTGGGTGCCGAGGTACTATTTATACCTGCGGAAGCAATCACACGTGCCTTCACGTTCTCCTCCACGTCCCCTTATTTAACAGTTACTGGATAATCTTCGTAACGGTCACATAGTAATTAAATCCAGACCATTGTGATAATTAAGACATTGATAGCTGTATATTACGGACCATAATTATCCAATATCCGCTATAATTATCTGTCGATCCGAAAAAAGGGGACGGTTACTTGAAGTTGGGCTAATGGATGGGATGATCTTCGGGCTCCGCTCTCCCGAGGTGATCTTGGGGTCCTTTGGCCCTGGAGGCCCCGGGTGTCTGTCTTCCCGAGGTGGTCTCGGGAGCCTGTCTTCCCGAAGTGGTCTCGAGAGTTTTCAATTTTAGCATAGTCTCGGGCGTGTTCAGCCCGAGAGGACCCCGAATGTCTGCCTCCCGAGATAATCTCGCAGGCCCGATCTTATCATTTGGGTTCGAGGCGCCTTGACACGTAGCTTCCTTTTGATCCATGTCAACCCGAACAGGTTCAACCCCATCAAGCTAAGAGATGAACAAAATGATATTGATGTAGAAATACGGATCGAATTATTTGCATTTGAAAAAGAAATGAATTCAACTTTTTTTTAATTATGACATCAATTCCGATAACAAATTTAGTATGTGTTTTTTTGGGCGAATCAAGGATGATATATAGTATATTTGATGATGCAGGTATATTTTGAGAATATGAATTCATTTATTTCATTTCAGCTTGGAACATTACCTTGCTGTGAGCATCTTTTATGCTCTCCAATAGTTTCAGAGACTCAGAGTCTGAAACAAAGCAATCAATTTCAAAGGCATCAGAAATTGATTCAAAAATCAGAAATTCAGAAATTCAAGATTTGTGTATTTTTGCGCTTGTCCAGTGCAGAGTTTTGGCCATGACTTAACACATCCTGAGAATGGTCGGGTGTGATATTATTTCTTATTATCAATTTGGATGGTTACTAAATAAAATCATATTATTTTTTTGATATTTTATGCGATAGCATAAATGTATGATTTCTTTGTGGTTTTATAATCATATGGTGCTGAAATATATGAGTTTAGATTTTTATGCATGGTATTGGTAATTATATAGGTCAACATCATATCTTAACTATAGCGTGGGTGTGAGTTTAGAATGTTCTTAATCACAGTAGGCGGTAAGGGTTATCGGTGTCTTATGAATTTTAATAGTTTGTAGTTGTGCAACGTACGAATGTGTACTACGGATAGAATAATTGTGTGCAGAAAGTCAAATTTATTGTAGTATCCCATCCATCCTCCTCCATCTCCGTCTTGGCGAGTTTC
Organism: Boesenbergia rotunda; assembly: GCA_024364735.1. Taxonomy (NCBI): domain Eukaryota; kingdom Viridiplantae; phylum Streptophyta; class Magnoliopsida; order Zingiberales; family Zingiberaceae; genus Boesenbergia; species Boesenbergia rotunda. The sequence continues at coordinate 139,918 of JAGFNQ010007267.1, read as the reverse complement.
CTCCATCGTCGTCCACCTTGACATTTTATCAAACAACTATCAATCAAAAATATAGAACCACTCTAAAACACACAAAGTTTACATTTTAATTCGAAATCAAAAATTTACTTCGTCATTGGGACACATCGATACTCTTGCGACTGAGTTATCCTCCGGCGAAGAATCGACGAAGTCGTCTTATCTTCCGAAAGAGCTCATTTTCCTCCTCTCATGATCAACTTGTCCGACTCATCGAACTTTACCTCTATAAATAACAAAAAACTAAAAAAAAAGAAAACAAATGCTGAAAAATAAAAATAAAAATACAACGTAACGGCATGAGGATCATGAAAAAAGAGTGAACAGAGTCGGGATGGAATGATGAGGAAAGCTAACCCCGGTGCCCCTTTTAAAATCGACAAAGTTAGGTATCACGAATTACTCCAAAATTCAACATCGATCTCAAAAATGTTACCGATTTATCATGTCTCTTTGCACTGTGGACGGAAGCAAAGAGACAATGATGGACAACCACCATAGGTACGATGAGGATGAAGGAAATGGAGATGAAGGAGGAGGATGGAGTGATTAAGTTTTTTAAAAAAAAATAAAATAAAAAGGAAGGAGGATATTAGGGGGGAAAAAAAAAGAAGAGCTACATGGATTGTACTTTTGGATAATATGCAAAGCCAGCCATGTTGGTTAAATCGGCATTTCACATTACATAATTATTTATAATACTCAATGGAAATTACTGAATCATACTTCACCCATAAACTTATTCTATATTCATATTTCGTTTTATGGTATTCAAGTTTCATTTTATGATCTCATGAGCTGCAGTGCCTCCTCTACATGAGATAACAGGGCCTCGCTGTGCCGGCTCAAGCCGACGCTACCGGAGAAGATATGGAAGCACTCAAGCTCCGACGTCGTCTCCGCCACCGACTTCAGCAGGTCCTCCATCCCCAGTTTCTCGAACCGATCGATGCTGTTCCGGTTCGACTTCATCATCCAAATGACCTGATTGATCACGAACCTCCTCATCCTCGGAACCGTGATCTCGGGACTGGCGTATTTCCGCAGTATCGCCGCCAGCTTCTCCGCCAGCTGGGCTTCCTCGACGCCAGCTCGCCTGAGCGCGTCGGAGAATTCGCCGGGAGTGGTAGTCAGTTTGCAGATCTGCGTTGTGAGACCCAGCGATGCCTCCAGTAATTTGCCCTCCGTCGCCATGATCGCTTTCAGCACCTTATACAAAAAAATTTGAGGGAAAAAAACATCCTTTTTATTTATATTATTATTAAAATATATCTTTCTTTAAAAGTTATTAAAATAAATAAAGTAAGTTTTTTGATAAATCTTATGAGAGAAACTATATTGTCATAATAATATATCAAGGGAACTCCATTTTAGTTTGCGAGACTTAAAACGCAATAAGTTTAACTAGAGGGGGCAAAATAAAACTTAGGCAACGAGATATGTCAGGGTGAGTGGAATGAGATCTTACGGTGGGCAAAGCGGCGGTGAGTGGCTGGAGGTGCCGCCGGAAGCCAGTTCCGGATCCACCGAAGGCGCATAGATTGCGCAGAATCCTGGACGCGTTCAGCTGGATCTCTCCGCCGCCGCTGAGCGCTTCCATAAGTCGGTTCAACGCCTCTGGTTCGTCGGCGATTCGATTGCAATTGTTCTTGTTTTCCAGCGCCAGGATCGACAGCGCCTCCCCTGCTTGATTCCTCAGCGGCTTCTCGTCGTTTGTCACTGATGGCTTTAAGAAGATGGCGAGGAGAAGGCTGATTACTTGTCCGGTTCTGGCGATTTGTTCCTTGGCGTCGCCGTCCATGGCGAGGTTCTTCAATATCTCGATCGCTAGAATCTGCAGCTCCCTGTGGCGCTCTCCGTAGCTGATGATCTCCCTCACGTTGCTCACCGTGAAGACTATCTCCGATAGCTCCTGCCGGAGCATCATGCCGGCTTGCCGGTGGTGCCGGCGAGCATCTTTACCACCTCCAGCGCCCGCTTCACCGTCTTGATCTGCGACTCCGACTCCAGTTCGTTGGCTAGAAGAGTCTTGCTCGCCCTGGTAAGGTCGATGATCTTGGGCAAGAGCCAGTGCGAGTTGGTGATCTTCCAGCGGTTGTCGTGGTCGGCGGCGAGCTTTTTGAGGAGGGATAAGCCCAGAAGATTGAACGCCGGCGAATCGTGGTGGCCATACTCGCCGGCGGTGTTCGCCGGCTTTCCGAGCAACGACGAGATCGCTGTCATCGCGCTGGGAATGGCGCCGACGTGGAGCACGTTCTGCGTCTCCCCGGCGAGCGTCGTCAGGATCTTTGCCGCGCAGCGGCGGAGCTCCCCCTCCTCAGGGAGCGGGTTCTTCCAGCTCAGCATCTCGACGAGCCGCTCAACTACGGCATTCGACATGCCGATCTTGCGGAGCGTATAGGAGCCAAATTCGTCACTTTCGGAGAGGCTCCGCAGCACTCGCGCGCCGATGAGCTGCTCGTCGCGCAAGTTCGAGGCCAAGAGCTCCATGGCGAAGCTCACAAGGTCCATCTTGAGCCCATCGGAGATGCTGGAGGCGATCAACTTGGAGTAGGTGTCGCAGAAGAAGCGCGTCACGGCGACATCGACGCCGTCGGAGCTCCCGGGGAAGCACTCGCGGCTCACGACCTCGAAGAGGTAGCACTCGTAGATTTTCCACCACCAGTAGGTCTTCTCCATTAAAAAAATCATGGCTTCGGCGAGCGCGAGGGAGTAGAAAAGGAAGAGCGCAATATTCCGGTTCTTGTCCTCGGAGATGTCGTCGCCGTAGTCGTGCAGAACCAGGCGCGTTATGGAAAGGGCGATGCAGGCGAAAGACCACCCGATCTGGAGCTCCCTCAGTTGTGGGCTGATGGTCCGGGCGATGAAGACCCACCCGGGGTAGGGAAACAGGGGGACGTCGGGAAGTTGCCGATACCGGTCGGCGACGCGGGCATTTCCTTGATCGTTAGTGGGGGGCTTCCCGTAGTGTTCTCTAGCGGCGTCCTCGTGCTCAATTTTGACGGACAAGAGGCAGAGCATCCACTTCAAGTAGCCGCGGACGTAGCAGAGGACGAACCGGCAACCGATGATGCTGGACCTCGGGGCGATGCGGATGGTAATTCCTTGGTCGATAGTGGGGTTATTCCAGTAGACGAAGAGGTGGAAGAACCCGGAGGCGAACCATTCGGCGACGCGGATGGAGAAGCGGTAGAGATGGAAGAACCAGGAGACGAACCGGTTGCCGCGGAGCTGGACCATTCGGCGACGCTGACGGCATTTCCTTGGTCTTTAGCGGGGGAATTCCGGTCGTGTTTTCCGGCGGCCTCGGGGAGCTCAATTTTGAGGACGAAGAAGGGGCGGAGCGTGGCCTTCACGTAGATGAGGAAGTAGCGGTAGATGAACGGGATCTTGCGGAGGCGGGACCACTCGGCGGTATCGTCAGCCAACTCCCACGTGGAATGGCGCTGCCACTCCAGCTCGTGGCTGCGGCTGAACACGCGGGCGGACTCGATGACGATGATGACCGTGACAACGACGAAGTCCTTGAGCTTGAGCGTGGAGGCGAAACCGCCGAGGAGGACGACGGTCGCCCAGACGAAGGCGAGCGTGCCGATAACGGTAGCCGACTTCTCCAGAATCGCGAGACGGAAGGCGACGAGTACGAGCTTCCTCCACGGCACCTTAACGGCCCGCCGCCGGGCTGAGTCGGCGTCGTCTCGGTGCCAACTTCCGAGTGGGGCTCGTAGGCGTTGTTGGGGACGATTTCCACTCTGACGCTGGCATCATCCATGGCTCCGGAATAGATCTGATGCCGTCAGCAAGCCCGATCGATGCGGGGAGGCGTGGCGGGCGCTTTATAGTGTTTGATTACTCCTAGGCAAGTGGATGAAGAAGAAAGGCACGGAATCTTTGTCTAGCGTAGGAAAGAGAAAGAAAAATAAAAAATAAAGGCACGAATAACAAATCCCTAGGGCAAGGAATTAATTCGACTAGACAACTAATAAAGTTTAGGAAATAATTAATTAAAATTTTAATAAAATAATTTATTATAATTTTATTTTAATATAAAAATTTTTAATTAATTTATAAGTGACATATAGTTTAATTAGATAAAGGAGGACATCGATAGTGTGACAGTAGCCTAAAATCTTCCTTGTACATATAAAATGGAACCATTTCAAATAGAGGCATTGAGCATGAATTTCCAGAATCGATCCATTTCAATGAACTGCTAATCTACTTAAGTTTTTAAGTATTATTAATGCAACAGAATTTGAGTCAATTAATCTTGAATATCGGGAAATAAGTCATGGTCAGATGATTGGTTGGATTTTAGTATTGCCCCATTTTCATAGATCTAATTGATCGAAAAAGAAAGACCATAGGAGTAAAATTGGCTTGATATTCGTTTCTTCAGAAAAAATTATCGTAATTTTTCCGTAATTATTTAATTTTTGATAGCAGGTATTACAAAAATAATATTATCGTATTATTCTGAAAAACATATACTTGTAAAAATATAATATCAATCATAATTTTCGAAATAAATTCTTTCTTTTCTAAAAAAAAGACTAAAAATACAAAAATCAAACCTATTATTCCAAACAATCCTCTATTCGCTAATTGTTTTATGTATTATATTTATAAATTTTTTTTAATAATTAATAATTTTTTTTTTATATTTAACCTTGCTAACGATTTTATGAATTTTTAATTTTGTTTTTCAATATAATAATTTGAATGTGAACCGATAATTTTGAAACCGGTTAAATTTAAGAATCAACCCATTAGAATTTGGAATCATGATTGGATCTATGGACTAGGCACAATCCCGACCTATTTCGTGTCGTGAAGAGTGGGCATGGCAGGCAGTCGTGGTACAAGCTAACATTTAGAATGCGACACCTTGTGGCTGTCAAAATGATGCCGTAGAATTGTACCTAGATCGAACATAAATTCATGAGGCTTGAATCCTTTTCAAAAATTATAAAAAATATATATATAATAATAAAATAAAAATAAAACATTAAAAATAAAAATAAAAAACAATATATATATATATATATATAATATTTTAAATATTGTTCTGGTTATTTTTTTTTTTTGTTAGAACTCAGCTGATCAGTTCGATAGGCAACTCGAGTTCAACCCACAGACGCTTGTCTTGTTTGACCCACAAACCCCCGCATGGCACGACATAACCCATTCCTTCATGGATCATGTTAGCCGCATGTAAGGGATGGCTCAGTCAGTATGAACAGACTCGAATAAAAAATAAAAAAATATAAAAAAAATAATATATATATATAGTGTTCTGCTCTGCTGTGGACCTCGCGGTGCGGATTCCGTGCGGACCAATGCGGCAACCGAATAGGGACTTCCCTGATCGGTCTGGCTCTCTGGTCCGCACGGGATATCTGCACATCAAGGTCCGCAGTAGAGCAAAATTATATATATATATATATATATATATATATATATATATATATATATATATATATATACGCGCACACCCACATAGAAATTTTATGCTAAGGACTTACCGTGCAAACCTAGTATATTCGGATTGCTACCCCTAGGATTTAATCTTTCCATTTGGGTTATAGTATTAAGTAAGGTTTGCACGATAAAATTCTTAACATAGTGGCGTATCTTTGTCGAGCAGTAAACTAATAGCTTGATCGACCCACCCTAATCAGCGAAAATAGATTATAGATTGACTATCGATATTAAAGTGATCAGCCAAGCCCCGAAATCAGACGTTGAATCTCGTTGCTGCGGTACTTTCCGATTTACTAGATATGACACTCTAGATTAGAACTAAAAATTAAAATGATCAGCTTAACTAGATCAATGAATCAACCAGACTATTCAATTCATCAAGATCATCCAAACGGCGCAATTCGAACTAGTTGACTTACCTATCTAGTGGCGAATGGCGATTTACTCGCCCCCAACGCCTCCGACAATCATCTCAGGACCAACACGAAAATAGTAAATCATGGGAGCTACTAGCCCGGATGCTGTGGTTAGTGCGTGGATAGGACGGAGACACTAACTTTACCAAATTTTTACTCTTATACCTCATAATGATAATACTCGTGTATTAATCATCAGTTCATCCGTGAGGACGAGTAGACTTACCTATCTAGACCAACTGCATTGTAGAATGTAAAATCCCAATACATCCAAAGCAACAAAATCACTACGTAAGAAACTTCCAAGTAGAGATGGAAATAGGACAAATGACCAGCTAAAGGCCTATATTTAACCCGGCCTGACCTATTTAAAAATAGAATAATGCTTAAGCCTGTTTAAAAGTTTATTTTTATTATCAGATCAGACTCAATATAAAAACTATCAAGCCTGAGTTGGCTGTTAAGATTATATATATATATACAAAAATGCTCTGCTGCGGACGTGATGTTCGGACTTCCGTGCGGACCTCACTGCCAGACCGATCAGGCCCTTGCCTGATCGGTCTGGCCCCGTGGTGGCGCACGCGATCCGCACGAGGCGGTCCACAGCAGAGATGCTATATATATATATATATATATATATATATATATATAATCAAAATATCTAATGCATGAATTGAGCTCATGCCTTCTAACAAGGAAAAGTCTTTCAGTTACCTTACTTATCACTACACCATCACTCTATGTTATAATATACATATTATATAACTTTATATTTTCATATTATCTCAATATCATCCAAAACAATTAAACAAAACAAACCCTATTCTTTCCGCTCCACTCCATAATCTTTCCTTCGTTCTTCACGGCGCAGCTTCCATATTTTGCTGGGCTTCCATTTTCTGTTGTTGCACCACCGCACCAACGTTGTCTTGCTCTACAACCGCATCGTCCTGCTGAAGCCTGCAACCGCATTGCCAGAGAAGCAACACTGTCTAATCCTCCTTGTTTTGCTGGTTTCGATCTGTTTTAAATATGTTTCAAGCCTCAACTCTCACCCACATTATAGATCGCTACTATGATTGAGTTTGTATTTTATGAAAATATATATCAATGGTAACATTTTGAATCAGATTTTCTATTTCTTGCCGGTGCTAACCAACAACGCCAAATTTTATATTACAAGTCTAGTTAATGTCATCTAACTTTGAGAATGAAACAATGTATCTACTTCTGCTCCTCCTAAAGCTAATGAAGTTAGTCAACCAACATCAACACCAACGCCAACAGATTCAAGTCAACAAATTAATGATCAAAATGATAACAATGATAGTGTCATCAAGAAGAAGAGGCGGAAAACCTTACTAATTTGGGATGATTTTGATAAAGTTGACCGTTCTAAAGAAGTACAAGCTATTTGCAAGTATTGCAAACATGTATTCTCTTACTCGAGTAAGGAAGCTAGAACTGCACATCTCTGGAAACATTTCAAAATTTGCTTACAATGAGGTTGCATCTTGCTTCACAACAAAAACAACTCATCGTTCCATTTCAACCTTCCAATTTGAGTATTAATCCATTTGTGATCCCTAACGAGAAAATGAGACAAATAATTTCTACTACAATCATGATACATGAGCATCCTTTTAACATTGTTGAGGATGAAGTTTAGATGCGGGGATTTCAGTGTGCAAATTCTGAATTACAAAAAAATTCTCGCAAAATAACAAGAAGTAATTGCTTAGCTATTTATGAGGTAGAGAAGAAAGAATTAAAGGTCTTGTTATAAAGTATGAGTAAGATCAGTTTGACTACATATATGTGGAGATCAAGTCAACAAATAGCTGAATATATGATTATCACAGGGCACTTTATTGATGCAGGATGGAAACTTCAAAAAAGTTTTTAAGTTTTGTGAAAAATCCTGTCCAAGACATGGAATTGATATGGTAGATGTTATTTTCAAGTATTTGAAGACTTGGGGATTGAAAATAAGGTGTTTTCAGTGTCAATTGATAATGTTTCCTATAATGATTCATGTCTAAGAGCTCTTAAGGATAGCATATAGCTTGTTTATTGTCGGATGTTGTGCACACATTTGAAACTTGTTGGTGCAAGATGACATTGATAGAATTAAAGACATTATTTATAATGTTCATGAAAGTGTCGAGTATATCAACTATAATGATTCGAGGCTAAAAGCATTTTGTGATATTGTTGAGCAAAAACATTTGAAAGGGAAGAAGCTCATCATTGGTTGTCCAACAAGGTGGAATTCTACCCATAAGATGTTATCTGGTGCATTAAAGTTCAAGAGTGTCTTTCCTGCTTCTAAGAAACGAGAGTCACACTACAACGATGCACCATCAGAAGAGGATTGGAAGAAAATTGAGAAGATTTGTAAACTTCTAGAGGCGTTCAATTTGGCCACTCATGTCATTTCAAGTGGTAATTACCCTATTACAAATTTGCATTTTCTTAAATTTGGAAAGTGAAACAAGTAATTGACAATGGGATTATGATTTCTTCATGAGAGACATGGCAATTTCAATGAAAGAAAAGTTTGACAAATATTGAGGGGAATACAATATGGTAATGGTCCTTGCAAGCATTTTAGATCCTAGATGCAAATTATATATTATTAATTATTATTTTCTTTTGATTTATAACCTGATTACGTGGCTTCTAAGAATGTAGATAAAGTGATTAACTGTTTGCAATTAATGTATGATGAGTATACTAACAAGTATAGGGGAGAGACAACTACTAATCAGGAAGTTGACATTAGTAGCAACAATTCTGCCTCCAATGTGACTAGTTCTATAATTATTGAATTTAACCAAATCACGAGCATTGTTCGTGAAAAGCAAGTGATCTCTCCAATGAAATCAGAATTGGAAGTTTACCTTGAGGAGGGTGTTTACATTCCTGATGTAGTTCTAGCTCCTTCAGTGCTTGGAATGGTGGAAAAACAATAACCTCAAGTATATGATTTTATCTAAAATGACTGTTGATGTATTAGCTATTCCTATTTCAACAGTGACATCAGAGTCCACATTTAGCACCAGAGGAAGAGTTATAGATGATATCGTTCCAGATTAAATGAAGACTCAATTGAATCACTTATTTGTGATGGGGATTGGCTTCGCAACAATTATGATTTAAAGAAAAAACTAAAAGTACATTTTTCATTGTTTAGATATTATCTATTTCTTATAGATATTATCTGTTAAATTGTGCTATGAACTAATAATATATTTGATTTCTTATTCTTTAAGGTGTTGGAACAAGAAGAAATTAAAGATTTGATACTTTGCTCATAGAGATCAATTTCACTGTCTTGATTTGAATTGTTTATGTATTTGAATAATTTGGATTTTAAATATTGTTGTGGATCATTTGATATATTTAGCTAATTTGTTAAATTAGTATTTTAATAACTGAACTGAATTGTTATATTTTATATATTGAAAGTAGTTTGATTTATCATTATCGACATAGTTATTACTGGCCTTTCTAGACATATTTGTAGGTCTGATATATTTTGAAGTCTATATGATACAAGACCTATTTTGAGACATATACAGACAAAAGTCTAATTTTTGGCATGTTTAATGTTTGCCCTAATAGCCTGCATAAAATGTTCTAAATTATAGATTTTGTAAACATGTCACAGGCCGAGTTAGTTTGTTGAATAGGCAAAACAGACTTAGGTCAACAACAAAACCTATATAATAGACCACAGGTCATGCTCAAGTCATTTTATTACTATAAAGGTCTAGCCTAAGGAAAAAGTCTGACCTAGTATATTTCCATACCTAAAAACAAATAGCTCTTAAAACTACAACTTCTATGCCGGCTATCACTCAACTACAACAGAAGGTCAGCACAAATCCCGAGAAAGGACAAGACTTCATAAGATCTATTCTAGACAATTTCATCACCAATGCTCCCTTCTATCAATCAACTCCATTAGACTCGGTAGACAGAGGCTTGATCGTGTCAAAGCTCAACAACAACCAAGTTTTCATTTCGCTACAAGTTATCATCAAAATTAGATAGAATCTTTGGTCATTGCAATAACATTTGGCTTCTTGAGTGCCAGAACATAAACCATTTACCAACAAAAGAATTCATGAACAAGCCAGCACGGTGTAGAAAAAGTTAATGCATGGCGTAAGGAGACAACAAGGCAATCAATGAGAAAGGTGAAGTCGATAACTGATTCATTGATTCAAATATCACAAAATCTTCAAAAAGTACTGAAAGCGTAAATGACTAGAAAACACTACTCAAAGATCATTTTCACTGATGCAAACCCAAAAGATGTGGAGAATGGAAATGGAATCCACACCACAATTATAGGGAATACACCATTGAAGACTGCTCGACGGTGGCGGCCTACTTAGATCTCTGCCGCATCTTTCGGCGCTTCCTCTTGAGCCTCCTCATGCGCTTCTTCTTCCACTGCGGCAAAGATAGAAAAACCTCAGCAACAAGAACAAGCATTAGCATTTTACTCATACTAACCAAGCCAGATATTTCAAACAAGAAACAGATATTTCGCATACAGAATTCCTACAATAAATCTGCACTGGCTACACTATAAAAAAAACTTAAATTTTGTTCCCGGACAACAAGATACATGATCAAAAACAGGTGTGAGGGCATCGACCATGAAACGGAAGCAAGCAAAAAGAGAATAAAAAATAGACGGGAAATGATACCGATCTAAAGCAGTGACAGCATAAAGAATCTAATAGTCACAAGAAGATCACAAAAACATCTAGTTATTACCTTTGCCCTCATCTCGTTCCTGCAACCGAAATCGCTACGATTCCCTTCTCTCAGTGCTCCGTGGTGCGGCGCCGATTCTAGGATTTGCTGACGGTTTCGAAGAATAATTATATAGAGAGAAACCCTAAGGGCAGTCTCATAATTTAACTGTATAAAATAACTTATAAAATATGGGAATTTCATTTCACCCTATATATTTTCACAGAATTTTAAATTATCAAAATAACCCCTTCAAATTTTAAAATTATCACAATGACAACAAAGTGGTGAATAAATTTTGTAACCATACAAATTTACACTTTACATGTCAACGTCTATGCTTTGAACAATGCGTTCCTGATTATACAATTAAAAGAACCATAAATAGTTTGATAATAATTAGATGAAGTAATAAATGGAGATGCTGCTGTGGCTATTTGAAGATTTTATTTTTGGAAAAATGATTCTTATAAAAATTATTTTAAAATTAGTAAGAAATTAATATAGAAGGTTTAGAAATAAAATTTTGATATAAAGTAAAACTAAAATTTAAATTATTGATGTATAATTATTTTTAAATTTAATTTTTAATTAAATAATAATAATATCTTTAAATTATCTAAGTTAATCTTTTTAATTATCTAAATATTATTACACCATCAATAATAAATTATTTATATAATTATTATTATATTATGAATATTTTATCAAACATAATTTTTTTATAACTTGGATATTTGAAAAATATATAAAATTAATAATAATAAAAATATAAAAATTGATAAAATTTATATAAATATACAAAAATATGTATAAAAAATTTTAGAAATACAAAATATATAAAAATATAAAATATTATTTAAAAATTATTATTTATAATAAAATATATTGAAAAAGTCATAAACGTCAAAAGTGTGGTGAATGTTAACTTTTAATTTTAGAGCATGACAAAAAGAAAAAAAAATCATCAAATTCTTGGTTCTAATTTTTTAATAAAAGTTATAAAAATTGAAGTAAAATTTAATATTCACAAACATTCAAAAATACTTCCATATAGCTAGAATTTAAGAAATGCTTAGTAGAAACTTTACCAAACAATTTTTAATCAAGCGTCCGCGATTTGAATCTAAGTTATGGTCATTGTAAAATATTTTTCTTCACAGAATAAAAAATTTGTGAAATTGACGGATGAGAGAATTACATGTGCTTCCAGATTTAAATGATGAAGGATTAGCTGATATCTAAGTTTAATAAAAGATTATCAGCTCATGAATTGTTCAACCATATGAGTCTCCTTTTTTCTAACCTATATATCTAATTTTTCAAACATAAATTAATTTTGAACGTGTTGAATTCTACCTGACAAATTTTCATCGACCATCCGATAAATTCGAAAAATGCAAACACTCGTCGCTTTGCAGTGTCCTAGATTTTTTATTTTATTAGAGGTAATTACATTGCATAGTTTCAAAAAAAAAAAAAAAATAGATGGGCTATCTCAGCGGTCCCCTGAATTTTGCCCCATAAGTTTTCAGAGGGAGTAAATCACAGATTTATTAGGATGGAGAAGATGTCTGAGGGCCGAGAGAATTTAAGCCAGCAGACCAGGATTTTAACTCCATGAGCAACTGACGACTCACGACCCTGAAACCTTAATTACTATGCATTGCAGTGCATAGTAACTTCAACTATAGATGTTTAATAACTGTTAAAAAGGCTCTTATGGTCTTAGCTTAGTTGGTAACTAGTTTATGTGTACCTAGAAGGTCTAGGTAAATTCATGGTGGCTAACGGGAATAAATCTCTACACACGATGGTAAAAATTCGGCCCCACACCAACCATTTCTGTACCCTTGCTGATTTGGGTTGTTTTCACTCTACTGAAGAATTTCTCCTATGATTTGTAGGTAGAAGGTAAAATTAAAGAAAGAAAAATTATTATATATTGATCCTGTCGAAGAGCGAGAATCGGTCTCCGCTCGGATGACTCGGTCTAACTAAGACGACCCGGTCTGCTATCACCCGGGGAGGTCGGACTCGGGCTGTTTAGGAATCGGGCTTAAGTCGCTCGGCTCGGACCAAATGAGACTCACAAAACAGTGGTGTGGTTGCAAAATGGCAGCGAGCCCTTCTTTGGAGCTCCAAGAGAGTTTATATAGAGGAAGGAAAGCCCTCTACCATGTCAGAGATGTCCTGTCTCATTAAGGATGAATCAGTTGTCAGACTGTATAATCTGCAGCTTCGGTAGCTTTATGAGACTGACACAGCCGTCTGACAGTCTGTCCAGGTTGTCCCCTCAGACCTCCATTAATGTTGGCGGCTCTGTCAGGTCATGATTATGTCAGAAATCCTCTTCTGACAATGGGGAGATTCGGATGATCTTTACTGCTGCGGCGACCATTCACTCACTCTGAGTCGGTCGCCCTGGGTCTGTCACCCCGGGTCGGCCACCCTGTCACGCTGGGTCGGTCGGGTGAGTTCGGGTCATAAGTCTCTACGCGTAGGGCTAACTCGGGGCGTTCAGCTAGAGACAATCGAGCTGAGTGGCCGACCTCGGGGGACTGACCCCGAGTGGCCGACCTCGGGCGACTGACCCCGAGTGGCCGACCTCGGGCGACTGACCCCGAGTGGCCGACCTCGGGGTGACTGACCCCGAGTAGTCTCGCCCGATCCGGGTTATTCTCCATCGAACCCGACCGGGCCTCCGACCCTCCTCCAAAAAACCACCCGACCGGATCACAAGCCTCCCCTTCAAGTCTAGTCGAAGGAGGCTCACGGTCCGACTGACTAGACTCTCGGCCCGGTCGGTCGAGCTCCGTTTCGCATTCCCGGGCATCGCTTCGCACTCCTAATCTTCTCTCTTAAATGTCATATCTTCTGTCAAATCATACATTAATGCGAGGGCACGCGTCGCCTCCCGACTGGAATCTCCAACATCGAGGCATCATCGGCACGGCGGGAATGTCGTCAGAGGAGAGTTTCGTGGCCTCGGGAAGGAGCAGGGGATGGACGACCCGGATTGGATCCCGCGTTTTCCTCCTTCGATATCCGACGGGCCTTGTTGTTTTGGTCCCGGTATAAATAGTCCCACCTCTTCACTTTCATCCTCAACGCCCTCGCCTCCTGTTTTTTTATTCCCTTCCTGTCCGACCTCCGCCGCCTAACATCCTCGATTTCCGGCAAACATTGTTTTCGGTGAACCTCATCCCTAGGTACTCTTTCTCCCTCCCGAGTCTTTGTTTCATATTTCCTGGCCTTGTCTTGATGGCTGAGTCCTCCGCACCCCCTGAGCCGTGGTACATAACGACTCGCTCTTCGCTGACCCTAGGCCAATTGGAAACCTTACGCATAGACTATCGCATTCCCGAAGACCATCTCATGGCCCTCCCCGACCGTCGGGGTCGGCCGCATGGACCCCCCATGAATTACTTCACCGTCTTCTCCAACCAGTTGCTAGCCGGCCTACGTTTCCCACTTCACCCGTTCTTTCGGGAGGTCTGTCGGTATTTCCAGGTGTCCTTGTCCCAATTAGCCCCAAACTCAATCAGGATCCTGTACGGTACAGTAATCGTTTTCACCGCCCATGAAATTCCCCTCACACCCCGGGTATTTAATTACTTCTACTATCTCAAGAAGCAAGAGCCCGGGAACTTCTATTTCCAAGCCCGTATTAACTCAGTCTTGTTAGAAAAAGTCCCTTCCTCCAACAAAGGTTGGAAATCCCACTTTTTTTATATCCAGACGACTCCGCCCCCGACCTGGCCCGCCGTGTGGTAGAAGACCTTCCTAACCAGCCCCCATTGCCCAAGAACCTTCGCTCGGACCCAGGCTATCAACTGGCCTTCTCACAGCTCGGTGGGACCCGATACAACGCGGACAAGCTGCTGATTGACGGCATGTTGTATCTGTTTCAGCTGAGCCAGATCCCGGCAGAGCTGCCCGGCACCCTTGGTAATTAAGTCTCTACTTGGTTGGTCGGCTGGTTAATGCTAACTAAAATTCTCTCCTTGTTGCAGCCGAGACAATGTATAGAGCTCGGGTCGGCGATGTAATGGCTCGGGAAGAGGCAGCCATGGAGGCTTTGGCTGCCCGGCTAGCGGCCGAGCGGGCCGTACCTCCAGTGAATGTTGTTCCCGCTCCTAAGCGACCGACAGTCGGGGACGATGCTCGGGAGGAAAATCTCCCGGCTGGTGATTCAGCCGAGACCCCCCAAGTTGTAGACGAGGGGTCCGTAGAGCCAACAGGAGAGGCTGAGGTAGAGCAGCCGGCCCCGAGAGCTTAGTCAGGAAACGCCGCCGGCTGCTTTTTCCCCGGGCTCGTCCCCCCCCTACACGATCGCTCAACCCGAACCAGCCGCGCCCGGCACTCGGGTACTAGCGGCTGCCCCGGCTCCACCCCATCCGGTACTCGGGGGTCGACTCCGACTACCTCTCGCTCGGGAGCTATGGCTCCTCCTTCCACAGTACCTCCTTCTGGGGCCTCCACGTCGGGCACCGCACCATCTCGCCAGGTGCCTTCGACGGGTGCTGCAAGCGTCACTGCGGTGGAGGCTCTCTTGTCGATGCGTTCACCTCCCCGAGCGGCACTGGATATCGACGTCCCGTCAGCAACTGTACTGACTTGGATAGTTCAACCTCAACCCATTAACTTGCACGGCCATCTGGCCTCCAGCTGGGATCAGGGTCAAGCTATAGCCTCCGTGACGAATCCCATGAGTCTAGCCGACAGCTTCTTCCTAGACTTGACTCAGGTATATCCTTCCTCTACTGGCCATTTATGTGAATACCTGCGACACTAATCTCGTCTTGCAGCATTGGGCGGCGAGCCAAGCGGTCAGTCGGGCGTTAATCGTCAACATCAAGGAACGCCGCGCGACTGAATGGAAAGTGAAAGAGTTAGAGGACAAGCTGGCCCACTGTGCTGTTCCCCTGGGTGATGAAGGTCGAGACCAACTACGATCGGAGATAACCGCCTTGAGGCTCCAGTTATCCGACTTGGAAGCTCGCTCAGAGGAAGAACAGCGGGCCATGGCTCAGGCCGCCATGGAAGGGGAACGCCTGTCCCATCGGGTGGGACACTTGGAAGGCGAGAAGAAAATCCTGGAGACTCGCAATGCTTGAACCCGCTCAGACTTAGACAAGAAAGTCATCGAGGCGACGGGTCTTCGGAGGCAGCTGAAGGAGTCAGCCGCAGCTCACAATCAGACCCAGTTGGCCTTGAAAAACAAGGAGGTCGAGCTGGCTGCCCTGCAAGAGACCTCTCAGACCCTGGAGTCTCAACTAACGGATGCCAGGAAACAACTGGCGATGCGGGACGCTGCTCTACAAGGCAAGGACTCGAAAAACGCCAGGCTAAAGAAGGAGCTCGAGGACTATCGGTCAAGTGAGTCGGCTCGGATTGAAGCAGCCCGCCTAGCCTATATTCAATCAGATCTCTTCCTCAACCAAGTGGCAGAGCGCACAGGTGGTATGATCTTGTACGGCGTGCGGGGCGCCATTCAACAACTGACCGAGGCCGGCCACCTTCCTCCTGATCTCCCTCCCAATGCGGTGAAGCCGACGCGGATCGAGGCGTCGATTCCTGAGGACGCCTTCCCCCCCATTTACTTAGACTAACTTCTCTCCTTCACTTATTTTGTTCTGCCTGGGCTCTAAGGCCTTATAACTTTTGCGCGTGTCTTGCTTGGCCCTCGGGGCCCCATTTTGGTGATGTCCGATGGCCTCATTTCAATTATCTTGATTTTTCACGCCCTCACCCTTCTTGCTCGTGTACTGTCTCTGTCGATATACGATGTATGAGCTTTTCAGCGAAACTCGTTCGTTCGGGCTCGATTCTTTTAGGTCGCTCAGAAAATATCGCTAAGTGTTGAGCGCTCGAGACCATCGCGTTATCAACCACTCGATCCAGTTGATGTCCCAACCCAACTATGTTATTCGGAAGGGTCGGCCTCCTAACTTGGCAATTGGTGCTCGGTCGGGTTGGCACCCTGACTCGGCAGTTGGTGATCGGTCGGGTCGGCACCCTGACTCGGCAGTTGGTGATCGGTCGGGTCGGCACCCTGACTCGGCAGTTGGTGCTCGGTCGGGTCGGCACCCTGACCCGGCAGTTGGTGCTCGGTCGGGTCGGCACCCTGCCCGGCAATTGGTGCTCGGTCGGGTCGGCACCCTGACTCGGCAGTTGGTGCTCGGTCGGGTCGGCACCCTGACTCGGCAGTTGGTGCTCGGTCGGGTCGGCACCCTGCCCCGGCAATTGGTGCTCAGTCGGGTCGGCACCCTGACTCAGCAGTTGGTGCTCGGTCGGGTCGGCACCCTGACTCGGCAGTTGGTGCTCGATCGGGTTGGCACCTTGACTTAGCGCTTTGTCTCGTTTTTGACGAATTACCCTCATCATCGAAGACGAGTCGGCTTATGTGCGCTGGTTCGGCCTAGTTCCACTTTACCGAGCTGACCTAACGCCTCTTCTGTCTTTCAGAACGTGGGGAGCCACGTTCTGGCAGTGAAGACCACAAAAATGTGCTAATGCATATGTCCCCCAAGCAAGAGTCTGGACACCATCCGACTTACCCTGACCGAGCGTGGATCGCCACGCCTCCGACCCTCCTCTAAAAAAATCACCTCACCGGATCAATAGATAATCTCTCTGGTTTCTCCTTTCTTCCTCTTTTAGATAAGATGATTTTTATAAAAATCAGTAGTTTTAAACATTAAATTGATTTGGAATATGAAATAGAAAATTTTCGTGAAAAAATAGCAGAATTTATACTTTATCGATTTGTTAGTAATATAAACAAAATAATATAATATAAAATTTAAATAAACTAATTAAATTTTAGTTTGAATATAATTTAGAAAAACAATAAATCTAGAATTAAAATCAATAAATGCTAAATCTTATAAAAAAATTACAATTTTTTTTAATGTAAAGATAATTTGTAGAATATTACTAACAATATTTGTTAATATACTTTCATCAGAAAGAAAGTTTTCAAAATCAAAATTAATAAAATTTTATTTACATTCAATCATATCTTAAGAAAAAATATCTAATTTAACAATTTTATTGATTTAAAAAAATTATTATCAAAATTTAAATATAAACTTTTAATTAACACTTTTACATTAAAAATAATATATATATATATATATAAACCAGTATTTATTTTAAAAAAATATATTAAAGATTTTTTTCCTAGGACTTTGGGATTAGTTGAGACGGCCCTGGTGTACACCATTGGTAGACTAACAAACATTTATAAAATAAATATAAAAATATATGACAATGTGATATATTTATAAAGTAATACAAAATAACAAAAATCAGAGTTTAATTAATTTTAATGGTTTTAACCATTATAATATTTACTTTATATAATTTTATATTAATTTAAATGATATTATCAATATGATAAAACAATAACACTCACACTCCATGTCTAAGTTTAGTCATTATATCATTTATGTATAAAAAACAATGGATAATAATTAAAAGACTACCTTTTTATAATAAAATTTTAAAATAATACTCTAATATCTTTTATATTTAAAATAATTTCAAAATCACTTCAATTTGATAAAACTTATTTCAAATCTAGTTCAACAGCTATAGCATAATTATATTAAATTTGAAGTATTTTAAATCAATGATGTCAATTCAGATAGATTATGTAGCTTCAGATCAAGTTGAAAATTAATTATCTCCGATCCCGGGTCAGTTTACGTGTACTCTGACTCGACAATCTGGCACCTAGTCAGAAGAAAGACAGGTTACTGGGCTGGAGAGGCCCATCGGATAGACGTCGCTCGGATCAAGGTCCCCGATTGGATGCGTGGCGGCCCACGCTCCCGAGAATCGACCTGATCGGTGCTCAGACGCCCATGCTCCAATACCTCTCTAGGTTTGTCTCCCCGCCGACGCGTGGTGGACCACGCTCCGGTGGTAAGCCCGAGCCAGAGAGGGCGCTACTTAGTATATCGTTACCTCGTGCCCCAGTCGACACCTTCATCATCGACCCTCAGTCGGTCGCATTACTCAGTGCCCCAGTCGGCACCTTCGTCACCGGCCCTCAGTCGGCACTCCCCTTCTAAAGGTCCTCAGTTGACCCTAGCAGGCAGAACAACCACTCCCTGACACCAGGCTACCAGAAGCAGTACGGGGTCGGAGCACGACTGGTGCCACCCTGGCCCAAACGACAGATATCCCACTGATGGCTTGATCTTCCTGCCATACCTTGCTCCCCCCCGGTACTACGACCACATACACTGGTGTCAGGTCGAGCGGCGCCAAAAGGTGTCAGCCATTAAGTTGGCAGTGCCCCTTTTCTTAACCCAGTATGCACTACTTTATCCTACAATCTCTGGGCATGCATCACATTGTCCTCGCTATACGGCAACAGGTGGCAGGTGGCAGGTGGGGCAGGAGCTGTCAGCTTCCCCGGCTATATAAGCTCCTTCACTCCGTATCTCTCAGGTACGCGCAATAGTGCATTGTTTACTGTTCTATTACTTTCCATTCGCTTGCCACCGTTGAGTACTGACTTGACCGTCGGAGTGTCTGGCCGAGGACTTTTCCTGGCGGGTTCTAACGGTCCTGTCTTGCAAGACAGGAGCGAGCCAGCTCAGCGTACAACCTCAGCGATCTCGCACTCCCCGGAGGACCATCTCGCTTTTTGGACCGCCACTTCACTTCACGACAGGATCAATCTCAAAAAAAAAATTTAATCTGAATTTAAACTCAAAACTCAATCCAAAAACACCAAACTCGAACTTCAACTTGGACAGTCCGAATAACCCACTCAATCCGATTTTTCTTTATTTCCCTATATTTTTCACTTTTAGCTCGATATATTATTATTATAATATTATATTATATTATTTGTGTAGGTAAAACATTTTAATTTTTAAAATAAAATTTAATTTAATTAAAAATTTTTAAATCCTAAATTTAGATTAATCCGGGTCAATCTAACGACTCGAATTCAAAATCATTCAATCCGAATTTTATTTTTTTCGGATTTACGGGTCAGAATTATTTTTGACATTCTTAATTTCAACTAATTAAGTTAAAATGATTTTGATAAATTTAAATAATCAGAGTTGGTAAGGAAAATTTTAATATAACTTATAAAATATTTATTGTCGTGATTTTAATTAAATTTAACTTATTTTCTTTAACAAAATGATGAACCAGGCAGCAGATAAATTGAACCTGGAGTGACCGGCCCGACCCCATGAAAGTTTCCCACCAGTCACCAGGTAAATCAGGAAGCGCTCACGGCGGGCAATCTAGAAGCCCTGCGTCCCAGGGTTCGCGCCCCATTTGAAAGAAAAATTTCTGAAAAATGCGCCGTAGCTGCGGATCGAACCGCGGATGCCTAGGTTAACGACTAGTTACCCTACCGCTGCACCATAGCCCCGGGGGTAACTTATTTTTTTTAACGTATTATAGTCTAACTCTCACATACTATATTAATTAATATGATAATTAAACTTATAATAAGAGTAACACAACAAGAAAATCATATATTACCGACGGAATTTCTGACGGAGATTTGTTTTCGCCGAAAATTTCCGATGGAATTTCTAACGGGGATTTGTTTCCGTCCAAAATTTCCGACGGAAAAAGGATTCCATTGGAAAAAACTTATATTAGGGCAGAATCTATTCTTCCTTTCCCTTTCGCCCGATCTGCTCCCTTTCGGTCGATACGTTGCTCTTCGCCGTCGCCTCCGGCCGTCGCCACCTCCGGTCTCCTTCTCCCTCGCTCGTGCTGTTCTCGTTCTCCGGTAAGTTCCGTCTTTCCTTCTCCTTTCTCTAAATTTCCATCAGATTTTTGCGGCGGCCAGATCTGGCCGCGGCCGCGCGCGGCCGGCTTAAGGTTCCAACCCTAACCCATCAACTTTTGAATGAGTTGATCTTATTCTTGCATCAACTTTTTAACTATAATTTATTTTTTCTTATGTTATTGTTTTTGTCGCTCTTCTCCGACTTGCGTCTAATATTCAGGTATAATTCGTTATTATGTTTTTTGTTATGTTAGAATTTTGTTAATTTAGCAATTACTTGCTATTTTAGTCTTTAATAATCATGTATCAATAGTTATTATATGATTTAATTATTTTGTTAATTGAGCATGTTATTTTAGAACTTATTATAAGAGATACCATTTAGAATTAATAATTTAGCTATATCTTATTAAACACCATGATACTTGCTTTCATTAGAATAATTTAGGTATATCTTAATGAATTTAGTTTAATTTTATCTGATTAGGCAACAATGTATATGAATAAGGCTTGGATGTGCAACCGATTAGACAATTGATTTATCAGAGATAATTTTATTATTGATCTTGAACAATTTATGAATTTTACTAAGAGTCATCCAGAATGTATAGATGGTGATAAGTTAAAGTGTCCGTGTAATCATAGAAAATGCAGAAATATGAACTACTGTGATGAGGATACGGTCAGAGTACATATTTGTAGAAATATGTTTGTTCCAAATTACTATAATTGGTACTGTCACGGAGAACCTTATGTATATGGATCAATTGGCCCATCTGTTGGTTCATCATCTGATACTTTTGTTGCGCCCCTCGAACCATCAACTAATGAAATTGCAATGCAATCAATGGTTCAAGATGCGATTAATGCAGCTGATTATTCCAACATAGATGAAATACCTGCACCTGAATATTAACAATTATATGAAATGTTAAAGTATAGTGAAAGAGAATTATGGGAAGATATTCCTTCTGGCCATTCTCAGTTATCAGCTACTGCAAGGTTGTTAAATATGAAACAGAACATCATTTTTCAGAAAGATGTTATGATGAAATATGTCAATTAATGTCAGAGTTACTCCCTGCTGATAACATAATGACTGATAACTTCTACGATACAAAGAAATTGATTAGAGGTTTAGGTTTGCATGTAGAAAAGATTGATTGTTGTTAAAATAACTGCATGCTATATTGGAATGAAGACAGTGAATTGAATGAATGCAAAATCTGTAGTCACCTGCATTATAAGCATCGTACTCGTATACCAGGGAAGAAGAAGAAAAACATTGCATGGAAAGTCATGTATTATTTTTCGTTAACTGCTAGACTTCAACGCTTATATGCATCTGCCGCTACAGCAAGCTACATGGTGTGACATCATGAGCATGAGCACGAAGTGGGTATTATATGTCATCCCTGTGATTCCCCTGCTTGGAAATATCTTGATACTGTATATCCTTCATTTGCAATGGAACCTCGGAATGTTAGATTGGGCCTTTCTGCAGATGGTTTTCAGCCATTTGGTTAGTCGGGACAGCAATACTCATCTTGGCCAATAATATTGACATCTTATAATTTACCTCCATGGATGTGCATGAAAGACGAATTTATGTTCTTTACTGTACCGATTCCTGGTCCAACTAATCCTAAAGATAAGATAGATGTTTTCCTTCAACCTCTAATTGCCGAGTTGAATGAATTATGGAATGTAGGCTCAATGACTTATGATGTTGCAAGTAAAACAAATTTTCGTCTACAAGCTGTATTATTATGGACAATCAGTGATTTTCCAGCATACTCAATGTTATCTGGATGTAGCACAGCTGGTAAATTAGCATGCCCACACTGCATGACAGATTCTGATGCATTTTCATTACCTTGTAGTGGGAAGGTATCTTGGTTTGATAATCATCGAAAATTTTTACCTGTCGACCACCCTTTCAGGCGAAACAAACAAAATTTCCTAAAAAATGTTGTAGTCAGAAAATGTTCTCCAATTTATGCTTCAGGTGAAGAGATTATTGATCAAATAGACAGTTATGGATTCCTACCAGTATCTCAACCTGGTTCTGATGAGATAAATAAATACATTGTTAGGATGTGCAAGTGTGGATGGAAGAAGAGGAGTATTTTTGGGGAGTTGTCATAGTGGAAGTATCTGCTAATTCGACATAACTTAGATGTCATGCATGTTGAGAAAAATTTCTTTGATAATATCTTTAACACTGTCATGAATGTGCTTGGAAAAACTAAAGACACGACAAAATCACGTGAGGAATTAAAAAAACTAGTTAACAGACCAAAGTTGCATATGAATCAAACAACCAATAGATTTCTTAAGATGGTTAAGAGAAATCAAATTCCCTGATGGGTATGCCTCAAATATGGCTCGATGCGTGGATATGAATAAGTTGAAGATGTTTGGAATGAAGAGTCATGATTGTCATGTGTTCATGCAAAGACTAATTCCAGTAGTTTTCCATGACTTACTTTCACAGAATGTTTGACAAGCACTTACAGAATTGAGTCTTTTTTTTTTAAAGATTTGACGGCAAGGTGTATTATGATGGATGATATGCTTCGGCTAAAAATAGACATTCCTCTCATACTATGTAAGCTAGAGCACATATTTCCACCCAGTTTTTTTGATTCAATGGAACATTTACCAGTACATTTACCATATGAGGCAGAAATAGTTGGTCCAGTGCAGTATAGATGGATGTCTCCATTCGAACGATTTTTGAGAAAATTAAAGAATAATGTTCTTAACAAAGCACGAGTTGAGGGGTCAATATGTAATGCCTATCTGGTTGAAGAAGTATCTTCTTTCTGCTCTTATTATTTTGCTGACAATGTGAAAACCAGACATCGTAAGTGTCCTAGAAATTCTGATGATGTTCAACCGAATGACCCATTATTGCTTTTTATTTTCAACTTTCCCGGTAAGCCAATGGGTGCATCTGTTACTAGATGGTTAACTGAACAGGAATATGATGCTGCAAGAACATACATACTGTTAAACTGCGATGAGGTCAAACCATACATAAAGTAAGTTGACTTCTTTAATAATCCCGTTATCCTATATTAAATGTTAGCTTGATATACCAACTAACTTAAAATATTTCTCTATCACAGCTTATACGAACAACAACTATATATACAAAATTCATCACTGGGTGCAAGTGAGGTCGCTGAAAAGTTAGAGGCCGAATTTGCATTATGGTTTGAAATATATGTAAGTTGCAATATCATCAAAAAATTTATATATTTATGTCTATTCAGTTCGGTCTTAATTTATGTTATAATTTATGTAGGTGAAAGACCGCAGAATATCAAATGCGTAAGATGATAGAATAATAAATCTTGCATCAGGACCACTCCGTAAAATAAAGGTCTACTCTGGATATTATGTTAATGGGCTCAGATTCCATGTGGCACAATGAGATTCACGGCGATTAACATATAATTCTGGAGTTTGTGTTAAAGGATATATCTACAACAATAACACAGAGTTTGATTATTATGGTAGACTTAAAGAAATTATAGAGATTGAATATCCTGCATTACCTATAAAACGGTGTGTGTTGTTCAAATTTTCATGGTATGATCCGACCCCAAGAACAAGTACAAGAATACATCCAAACTATAAATTAGTGGAGGTTAATAATGTTGGTGCAATTTGCACTAATAGTTAAACTTAAGTTTTGATGAATGACAAATAAGTTAAAGTTAGGCTTGCTTTTGGTTTTGACCTCTTTACTAAGTGTGTAGGGTTGAAAGAATTAGGACCTGACACCAGGCTGAAGTCCAGGGTGGTTGAGTCCTGGTGGGAAGTCCAGTTGGGTTCGCGAGGCCTGACAACTGGCTGAAGCCCAAGTTGGTTGAAACTTGGCAAAAAGACCAGGGTGGTTGAGCCCTGGCGGGAAGACCTGGTGGGTTAAGAAGTTGAGTAGAGCTGCACGAGGTAAGTAAGGTAAGTCACTGGAGGAGCGAACCAGTGAGGACGGGTCCTATTTTAGGACTGTAGGCGCGGTCCAACTTAGGCCCATTTTGGTGACCTCGGTTGAGTCCTGATTAGATCCTTATCAAGGTTTGGACAGGGTCTAATTAACTCTAAAAGCATTCTTATCTTAGTCCATTGCATTAACTCTATTTTACAGGTTTTATTTGATATGTGAACTAATTAGATTTTGTAGGTAAATTTTACAAAATTATTCCTCATCTAAAACCTCGGTGGAGGATAAACTCTCATTTAAATTATTCATATTTCTTATTTTATTTGAGAATAAAATTATAAATTATTCCTCATCTAAAGCCTCGGTGGAGGATAAACTCTCATTTAAATTATTCATATTTCTTATTTTATTTGAGAATAAAATTACTCCTACTAATGATAAAATGTTATTCTGTACGAGAGTTTAAACTTTAAATTATTTTTTTTAATGTAAGTGGAGCAAAAGATAGAAACGTTATCTTCTTTGAATTATTCCAAAAAATAGCTTGCTAACTTTATTTATATTATTTTTTATTTAAGTGGAGCAAAGGATAGAAACGTTATCTTCTTTGGATTATTCCAAAGAATAGCTTGCTAACTTTATTTAAATTATTTTTTCAATTTAAGTGGAGCATTCTTATTTTAATTTAAGTGAAGCATTCTTATCTTAATTTAAGTAGAGCATTTTTAATTAACTCTAAATGCATTCTTATCTTAATTTAATTAGCAATTTTTAAATTATTTAAGAATAACTTGCTGATTGATAAAGTTTGGGCTGAGAAGATCATGCATCTGATTGAATATTGGCAACTCGAGGCACTATAAAAAGAAGCAAGCGAGCCCTCTAAAGATATATTTTTTAAGTCTGGTTCAAGCTTTGGCGCTCTCTGGCTTCCACGCTCCTCTTCTGCGATTTGTGCTTTGACTCGACGTTGTCCGACTGCTGCCGGAAGATCGCTCCCAACACCCAAGCTGCTTCAGATAATCTTAAGTGTTGGGTAACGCATTTTTATTTGTTCTGTCTGCACTGAAATTATTTAAGGGGGAAGTGTAGGGTTGTTACACTTCCGCCTAATCTTGTATTCGAATCGCTCTACCGGGAGTTTACCGGTAGAGAATTTTAGTGGATTGCCCACAGGAAAGGTTCAAGGAGCCTGGGCCTTCGAGTAAGAGTCGCCGAAGGCTCCGAACGAAGTAAAACTCATCGCTTATTTTTTATTGTTTTTCGCTTTCGTGTTTCGTTTTAATTCTTCCGCCGCGCACGTTTTTCAAAGCATCGTACGATTTTCTATCGACTCTGATTTTAAAATGAAAGTTTTAAAAGTCACGTGATTCACCCCCCCCCTCTCACGTGCATCGGTCCTACAAATAAAAATAGAAAGTTGAACAAATTTGAACCTTTTATTTTTGGAGTACAAGCGAGTCAGGTTTTTTATCTTGAATACCCTACGAAAAGAAGGAGATCTTGTGAATGGTTGTCAGTTTGTCGAATGAAGCCTCGCTCGACTATAGAAATGTCGAACACCATCACTGCTCAAAATCATGATGCATTTCAGAATGACGAAGTAGAGAGACATTTAATTGATTCACAACTTCCATTCACGTCTGAATTACTTGTAGATGTTAATGTGCCTTACGAAGATATAGATGATGAAGAGATGTCCAGAAGTGAGGATCTTGTTGAACTATCAGAGTCTAGTAAGTAGGACATCGATGCTAATGATATATAAATAGTGTCATTATTGCTCATCTAGTAAGTGATGTGTTGTTATATTTATTATATTTTTATTACTCTGTTACTCACCTTTATTATGATGTGTTGTTATATATTATTTTGCAGAGATTTCTATGGTAGATCAGTAGCCAGTGATTCCCCGTGGCCATCGAGTTTTACACATTGTTGGAGATGTGTAAGTATTTGTTGTTAGATGATCCGAAGGCTCCGAACGAAGTAAAACTCATCGCTTATTTTTTTATTATTTTTCGCTTTCGTGTTTCGTTTTAATTCTTCCGCAGCGCACGTTTTTCAAATCATCGTACAATTTTCTATCAACTCTGATTTTAAAACAAAAGTTTTAAAAGCCACGTGATTCACCCCCCCTCTCACGTGCATCGGTCCTACAAGTGGTATCAGAGCGAGGTTCGCTCTGAATCGGTGCAACCACCGTAAGAGCCGGGGGAGATCCAGTTTTTCACATTTTGTGTTTTTCGTTGCACAATCTAAATTAGGTATTGTTGCTTAAATTTAGAACTTTTTCTTTTGTTCGTTGCACAATCAAGGTTCCTCTTGGCGACTCGAGTGGTGAACTCGAAGCCCCCCTGAGGTCCCTGCTGAAGATTGTTGTAAAATTCGGAGACAATGCCATAATTGATAGGTCTCTCCAGTGAGAGGAGAAAGCCGAGATTGTAAAACGTGACTATCTCTATAATCGAAGGACAGTGCTCGGTCAGAAAGGGGACATCAATGGATCGGCAGGGTAGCAATTTAAAAGTCCTTGACTGGAAAGCCTGTTCACAGGCTACATTTGGAAAGCGAGAGCTCGAAGAAGGCTGAGGCCTTCTGGAGGGCGCAGATGAAGAAGGGGCTTTCCCCTTCGAGCTGCCCTCCGCAGCTTCTTTACCCTTAGATAATTTTCTAGAGATTGGAATAGCTCATGACACAAGATTAAAGGATTGATCAATAGACAAGAGGTAACCCAAGACCCAATCAGTGAATATAAGATACAACATTTGATCAAAAAGAGGACAATAATGAAATGAGAGAGAGATTTGATCACAGATGACACAATCAAAAGGTGAGGCATAGAAAGATAGGGTCACGACCAACACAAGAAGGTCACGGCGCAACATCATAACATCATAACATGGTTAGTGCAAATACAAAATCCATGAACTAATTCACAAAGTGAACTAACCAACATAAACTTACTTAGGCGCCATGGAGAAAGTTCTTGAAGGTTGGAGAAAGAAATCACGCGGAAGAAGTTCTCGGCGCAGAAAGCTTCAGTGAGACAAACTTGCCAAAAACAGAGAGGAGCTCTTGCGCAGAGGAGACGGTAGTAGAGCACGCGCAGGAAGAGAGAAACCACAGAGAGGCTCACGCGTAAGAGGAAAGGAGATCGCACGCGCAGGAGAAAGCTTCGGTGGTGAGGGGTTTTTGGTCGGCTAGGGTTCGGCAATGAGGAGGTGTGAAGGAGTTAATCGGTTGGTGGATCGGTCCACCAACCACAATTTAATGCGTCTGAACAGATCACCGTTCAATCTGATAGCGCCCAGACCGATCAGGCTCTGGCCTGATCGGACTGGCCTGGGCCTGATCGGTCGGGTGACCGATCAGGCAGGCTCCTGATCGATCAGCTGATTGATCAGGAAGCGAACAGTAGGGTCAGATGATTTTCGAGAGGCCCTCCTGATCGGTCTCTGGACCGATTACCACAAGGTGCCAGATCGGTCTGGGGACCGACCCAGGCTAGCATAGAAAGGTTGGCCGAAATCTCGCAAAGTCTCTGTGACCCCTCTGATCGGTCTGTGGACCGATCAATGCAGAATGGAGCCAGATCGATTCGGGGACCAATCAGCCCTAGGCCTGATCGGTCCGGTGACCGATTAAGGTTCCTGATACGATCTGAAACATTCAGTTTCAGATTTTCAGAATCTTCCCAACGAGTTCTGATGAAGTTTATCGAACTTGGACATGATCTCATGATTAAAATTGATCCCTAAACAAGGATCAAAGGTCCTTATAGGTTCAACAATCGCTTTGCTCCACCCAAGTGGAGTCAAACTCAATCAACAATCATCCATCAAATTCAATCAAGTTTTGTACCAAATTCATGTTTCCAATCAAGTTTCCTTGATTGGAATGTCCAAGTATGATCATGGAGCCAAATGCACATGTGTTATGCATTGGTTTTCCCCATACTTGGTCACCGAAGTGATTTTTATCTCGTCAACTGAATTTCTCAAGGGATGCAATGACATTTTGAGAAATTGAGTTGATCTTAACATCTCACCCTATTTCTAGCAAACAAAAACGTTTTGGTAAACCTTATAATTTGTGTGAGATGTCCCCAAAGTTACCCAATTGTATCCCAACAATTTTGAATTGATCACAAAGGGTTTTGGATACATTTTGAAATTCATGAAGCGCGACACATTCCCAACTCCCTTCTTAAGAAGCTAAACTCATTTTCGGGGAGTGGTTTAGTGAAGATGTCAGCAAGATTTGACTTGGACTCTACATGTGAGAGCACAATATCTCCCCTAGCAACATGATCCCTAATGAAGTGATGACGCACTTCAATATGTTTGGTCCTAGAATGATGGACTGGATTCTTGGTTAGATTAATTGTGCTAATGTTATCACACAACACTTGCACACTCTTGTAACTCAATCCATAGTCTTCTAGAGTGTGAATCATCCACAACAATTGCCAGATCCGAGTTGATTCAGCCGTTGGATCAAGCAATGGAGGATCTAGACCAAACTTTCAGATCTTAACACATCTACTTGATTAAGCCTATCTTGAGCTTGGATCGACCAGAAGTTGAAGGATGGTCCGGATCTAAGCATTCTCTTGAATGGACGAACCATATTAATCCGATGCTTGATTCCTTTGATCCAAATTCAATTCTGACCCAAGTTTGACCCAATATGATCCAGGTCCATGATCATATGATCCCTACAAAATGATATTAAATTTAAGTGCCAAACCATCTCAAATATAGAAGGGATTTAATTTTAAGATAAGATGGAGTCAATCCATAAAAACCTTATGTAATGCAAACTTAAGCATATGAATAGTGCATCAAAACTCTGATTTGAAAGCCTAACTTAACCAACAAAATGAAAGTTATCAATCATCTCCTTGGCATCTCCTTGGGTCGGCAACAGCTGAGGAAGGAGGAAGGAGGTGGTGGCAGCGAGAAGAAGGCGTTTTCTTCTCTTGTGTGGTCGGCAGCAATAAAACCCTAGGGTTTTGTTGGCCGACGCAAGGAGAGGGAAGAAGAGAGGTTTGACTCTTGTTTGGTGACTCCGATTCTCAATAGCTCGTCGCCCACACGACGTCCGAGAGGGAAGGGACATAAGATAGAAAACTACGAGGTAAAGAGAGGTATATTTCTCTCTTTGTCACGCCCCGAGACCCAGGAGCCGCTGATCCAATAGAAAATCGGACAGCACCTCCCCTGTCCGGCGGACAATTTACACATACACATAACCTATATAACATCACCACGCAGTTTAATTGGGCCTCAGGCCTCCAAAATAGATAAACACAACATAAAAACACAAGACAACTAAATAAATCATACCTGACTGCGGACCGGTCCGACTTACGACGAAACAACAAATACAACAACCCCTTAGGGCTCACGACACATACGACATATACATATCGCTAAAACAAATATAAAACAATACACTACAAAGTACAAAACGAAACCATGTCGTCGCGATGGGTAGGGACTGGCTGCTGGGCTCTTCTGGCGACTCCAAGTATCTCAACCTGAAATAAAATCATAATGGCAACGGTGTGAGTCCATAAACTCAGTGAATACCCAGCAGATATGCATAGTATGTTATAATAACAATAGGAGTCTACGCTGATACAATCTCATATGAACAATATGAAAGGGTATACTGAAGATACTGAATCAAGATACATACCAGAATCCATCTAACCTGTACAGAGGGTAAGAAATACCAGTGGAATACCAATAGACAGGTAATCACAGATAACAGGTCTCCAGAATATGCATGTCAAACAAGTGCAGCAAATAAATGCAGCAATCACTGCACGATGCAAAATATGCACATGGTGCAATGTCATGGTCACCCCTGACGCCAATCAAGCTACCGAGACAGGCGATACTGTGTCGGCCGAGTGGGTAGAGCTGTGACACTGTACGCACCCTGATATCACTGCTCCTGAGTGACCGAGTGGACAGGATGCTGTCGGGGGACCGCCCCCCTACCCCATGTATATATGAGGGAGCGTCGCTCTCATCTCCTCTGGTCTATGGGAAGAGAAGGGATCTCCGCCTGCTACCACGCTCCGAAGCCACTACCCCTGAGCGGTCGAGCGGAGCAGTACAGAGCAAATGCACACATCCTACGGTATCCACTAACCCATGAGTGGCCGTGTGCGCATATCATGTACCGGAAGACGATAGGCTCAACCACAAGGGAGTCGCTGATCGCCGGCATGCAACAATGCAAGGATAGTGTATGATAGATACACATACCTCCCTCCCAAGTCCTCAGTATACTAGGTCTCAGTCTGAAATCCTATAACAGGAAATACAGTTAACCTACAAGGTATACTGGCCGAAAACTACAGATCCCTCAAGGTCAAAGGCAGGAGATACATCACGATCTCTAAGCATACATATAGATATAACACTACCTGATACTGTATGGAACTAACAGCATAATAACTCAGGGATAAACCACAGTTATCTAGGACAGACATAATAAACAGGGATAGTCAACAAGTATCCAGAACAGGCATACTAACCAGGGATAACTAACAAGTATCCAAGACAGACATAATAACCAGGGATAACTAACAAGTATCCAAGACAGGCATAATAACCAGGGATAACTAACAAGTATCCAAGACAGGCATAATAACCCAGGGATAACTAACGAGTATCCAGAACAGGCCTAATAACCAGGGATAAATAACAAGTATCCAGAACAGGCATAATAAACAGGGATAGCGTATGATCTTACTGCTATCTATAACAGGCTATGCATAACAAGATGACAATATCTAAAAGATAAGTCAAAGGGTACCCGCCTCCAAGTAGAAGTCTGTATACGAAGAGAACCTCCCGTCTGATACTCCGCAACTCAACTGCTCAAGTCAATATCCTGTATCCATGAAACATAGTATAAGTCATCAATATAAATGGTACCAACTAGACTAGACACCAAGTCATATTCGGATTAACCCGATTCGACCAACGTGTGGTTTACCCCAATACTAAACCACTCAATCTAATTCAAAACACAATAGCTTCATCCAAGCTTAGCCAACCAACTAGCTCTAAGATCACACCGTAGTATCAATTAACCAACACAATCCTCAATCTGATCAGCCCACACTGAGCAAACAAAAATCCCATCATCAACTTCAAATTCCAAACCAAAGAAGCCCAAGACACCATGGACTGCCCAATGATTACATTCTAAAACTGAGCCTATCACAGAAATCACTAGATACAGAACATATCAAAAGAATAGGAAGGAAGCTACTAAAACTTCCAAATCAGAATCACAAAAGATCCAATCAACACAAATCCTCAGCTCAATTCCCAACCAAATTAGGTTCAAACAAAGGAACTCACAGAAACTCTAATTCAGACCAAAATAACCTCATGAACATCCCTCAAACACAACCGAGACAGAACCATCCAAATTAAACCTCATAAATTCAAGAACCAACAGCCAATACGCACAATACCAAGGCAATTTCGATCACAAGACAGCACATGACGAGATATGGAGCTTAACAGCACCTTACGACAACAAAACCCAACACTAACTCATATCTGATCTAGAATCCCAAACAGAACCATACAAACATGTCCATAATGATCCAACTCACAACATCAGTTCAGCGATGCTTACCTGAGCTCGGCAGGTCTCCACGGCATAGACAGAATCAAACAACACTAACCAAATCCCATCTCAGTTCATCATCAATAAGAAAACCAAACGGAAAAGCCTTGATTGGAATCCCTTACCTTAATCTCACGCCTTGCGATCACTGCCGCTCAGATCTAGCCCATAGCTCCAGTCACCTGGTGTTTGGATCCTCATCGCCAACGAAGAGGAAAAGACCCAGGCCTCGCGCTGGCTTAATCGCGTGGAGAAGGCAACCCCTGAATGGTGGTCGACCGGATCAGGGAAGAAGAGATGGCGGTTCATGGCTGCAATCTGGAGCAAATCAGACTGGCGAAATGCGAGGGCACGACTGAGAAGAGGACATGGTAATGTCTCATGCTCATGCCCAACGCGAGTGGGAGGGGTGAGGGCATCGGAGCTTGATCGCGCGTGGTTGATGCCGTCGGCGTTGTGATCTGGCAAGCGTGGAGAGGAAGCTTCGCGAGAGAGGTAGCGAAACGCTCGAGGTCGGCATCGAGCTAGGGTTTCGCGAGGAGAAAGGGGGAGAAAGGGAGGTCGGGCGCGTGCGGCCGAGAGGGGAGGGGAGAAAGGGTTTTTATGGGGCCATTTTGCACATTAGCCCTCAATTCTTTCGACAAATCCCAAGGATGCCCTCCATTTTCTGTTTTTCAACATTTAGCTCCTCATAACTTAAATTTCAAGCAATTTAACCCTCTAAATTTTAGTTTGGGTCTCGAAAACCCTAAATCTTTTTCCGAAAAATTTTCTGGACCGTGTCAAAAGTGTCGGATTTAACACTCTTGGCTCTTCTTTGTTTTTTTATCATTTTATGTGGATGTTTGATTAATTATCTTGCTTGATTATTTGTTGATTGTGTTTGATAATTAATCATTATTGACCCCGATAATAAACACAAAAAATCAGCGATCCACTCGTCGTCTTTTCCACAATCGAACGGTTAGGCAAATTACAAGGCTCAATCTTTGAGATTGGCCAAGTTGTAATTTGAACCGATCGATACGATGACGAGATTGTCGTTTGGGAGACGAGTCTCCATTCAGATTAATTTTTAATCCGTAGACATTGAGAGGTCTTTCAAGGACAACCAAGTATTCGCTTAGGAAACCCGACAAGCCATATCCAACACTACGGTCACTCCAATGCTCAAGTTAGGGGTTTTCTCAAAGAAGATGGAAGAAAACGAAGTATGTAGCTTGGTGAAGAGCCAAAGAAATAGAACCCATTTTTCCTTCCTCCTGTGAGCGTTTATATCCCCTCCTCTGAATCCCCATGTCGGCAAGCAATATCATCAGTATAGAGTCACAAAAAGGAGGCCAAATCTGACAACTGTTGGCTAATTCCCCATTTGTTTGGGGTAACATGCTGACTAGGGGCATTTAGAGAACCAAGTTTGACAATCTCATAAATGCTAGACCATTCTCAAGTCATGCATCCGAGAATATTCATAGTGCTTGTTAGCAGGTAATTTATGCAAGAGCTGATTCTCTTCAAGGATAGGGGAAGTGATGTTAGCACAAGGTGGCCTATGTATGGAGTGGTGTATAGTCACGCCCATGGACAATAACGCAAACTAAGGCATTGCTTGAGGCTGAGACAGATTTCATGATTGAAATGTATGCAAAGACTGAGATAGCTCCTGAGACTGAGATGACTCTCAAGACTGAGATGGATGTCGAGACTAAGATGACTACTGAGATTGAGGTGTCTCTTGAGACTAAGACAGCTTTCGAGACCGAGCTATATGCTGAGACTAAGATGGGCCCTCAGATTGAGATGGATATTGAGACTGAGATGGATGCTGAGACTGAGATATTAAGATTGAGATGGATGTCGAAACTGAGATGAGTTGCGATACTAAGATGGGTTTAGAGACACTGATCAATATATTAATTCTAACTTATTTAATTTATTTACCCTAAACTTGTCGGTAACACTCATCTTTTCCTCTCCGCGCCACCCTCTCCTTTCCTCTTCATAGCAAGCAAGGAATTCATTGCTAAAAGGTAACCTAAATTTTTTATTTCTTTTTCAAAAAAAAAAAATTAAATCACTGACAAAGAGCCAACGAGTGTTGGTTGCTTGAGAGGAGGTCGGCGAGACACTCGTGAGGCGAACTCTACCTTGCTAGGTGACCAGGAATCACTTCGCATGCAATCATTCGCAAAGCAATCGCATATTAGGTGGATGCTACCTTGATAGGCAATGAGCAACAAAGTCTAGATATGCAAATATAGATGACAACTTATACTTTTATTTAACATATATTAATTTTTTTTTAACCTCTAGAAAATCTTATGCAAGGATGATCAATTACTCAATTTTGTATGTTTGCTCATAAATTCATAATTCTTGATACTTCAACACGTTTTTTTTTTCAACTTCTAGAAAATCTTATGCAAGGATGGTCAATTACTCGATTTTGCATATTTGCTCATAAATTCATAATTCTCGATACTTCAACACTTAAGGTTCTTAGATTTGTATACAGGATAGAAAGCCAATTGGTCGTATTCCTTGAATTATATATTTCTAACTTTAATTTTATATAATATATTTTTAGCCAATTTTATGAGCATCTATATTAAACTAGAGTTGATTAAAAAAATTAATAACGATATAATAATTAATAAGTTTAATTTTAAGAAAAATCAAAGAGTACAATTTCTATAGTATTTTTATTCATTCTTTTGATTTTTCAAAAAATTAATATTTATCTACTTATTTTTATTTTTTTATTATTAAATTAATTATATTAATTATGGTCAACAATCAATCTCACCTAATTTTGAATTCTGATTAGGATCCTGTGCATGGGCTTTTAACACCTATGCCTTGAGTTTGTTCTAGAAACAGTTATGACTAATTATTATGGTGTATAATAGTTATAGAGTAACTACTATATCTTTATAAGTTGGCATGATTGCTTCAATATGTCTTGGAGTTAATTCTTGTAACATCAATGGCCGAGGCAACGGGGCTCAGGGATGTGCGAAAGCACCCCTTGCCTCTGCCACTGTGTGCCTTCTAAATTGGAGAGGAGATTGTGATGGTAGATTTCAGTTTTGTAGAATAATATTATTAATATTACTCTATTGAAAAAAAAAAATGATGAATCAGGCAGCAGACAAATTGAACCTGGAGTGACCGGTCCGGCCCCACGGAAATTTCCCACCGATCACCAGGGTAAATCGGGAAGCGCTCGCGGTGGCCGTCTAGAAGCCCAGCGGCCCAGGGTTCGCGCCCCATTTGGAGGAAAAATTCCTGCAAAATGCGCCGTAGCTGGGGATCGAACCGCGGATGTATGAGTTAACAACTAGTGACCTTACCGTTGCACCATAACCCTAGGGGCTAATATTACTCTATTGAGCAATTATGATGGGTAGTGCGTATGAACGATTTGTTTCTTAATTATTCCTATTTTGTATCATACATATGATAATTAATATTTAGTGTACAAAGTACCTCTTTTCTTCCGAAAATTCCACTAATATATCTCATTTATTTTTGTTCGCACCCCCTATCTCAGTTCTGCACTCCACCTCAATTTCAAGCTTCCAGCTCCGTCTACTGGTTACAGTACGAAGGACGAGGAGAAAAATAAACTCGAGTAGTGAAACACCCCTTAAAATTTTGTTCGAATATGTCATGAGTAAAATATTTTATTGGGTGTCTAACCTCTCTCATATAAATGATCATTATATTAAAACAAAAATATTTTTCGTTATTTATTTGCTTATATATATCTGAGATTTGCTGTTATAGTGTAACTACTGTAATAATATAATCATCTTTATTTTAAACTATATTGTAACAACGATAATATTGTAACACTTAATATAATACTATTATAAACTATCTAAGTAGCTTAAACAATCATTTTAAAATATCTTTTATTATTATAAAATTAATTTTGATGACGTTTAAGTAATTTTGATAAACTTAATAAAGAGTATTTTTATGTAACACTGTTCGTTATTTAGTAAATTAAAATTTAGAGTTCAGCTATCATGCACAGCACTACTGTTATAATTATTAAAAATAATTTTAAAGACAAAGATCGGTAGTACAGAGTATGTTAATATAATATTAATTAAAATGAAACACTTAAACTTTTATTTGTAAGTGTTATAATAGAATAAAATGTTTTTTATACAAAACATATGATATGTTGGTGCCTTTTAATTTTTTTTATAAAAAATATTTCTTTTACTTAATTTGGGATTTTTTTTCCAACTTTTCTTTGCCTTATGAATTTCAGTAGAGGGTAAAATGCAAATTATCAAATTATGAGAATAAATGACAAAATTTGAAACAATTCCCGGATCAAGATAAACACGCTAGGGTTTGGGGAAGAGCAGATCGAACTCTCCGAAGTAGAGACGATGAAGAGGCTATTTCATTTCTCCTTCTTCTGCAAAACTTTGTCTTCCATTCGTTCTCCTCGCTCCCACGATGCTGTCCTCCCCTTTGCCGTCTTATCTTACTCGGCCTCCGCCACTGCTGTCGTCGCCGCATCCACCATTGGGAAGCACATGTTCATGGTCCAATACCTCGTCGACTCATGTGGCTTCGATCAGGAGAAGGCAGTCGAGGCCTCGAAGCTTCTCAAGGGCATCCAATCCCGACAGCAGCCCGACTCCGTCCTTAATTTCCTCAAAAGTTACGGCTTCGATGACGCATCAGTAAAAAAACTCCTACGTTACTTCCCAAAATGTCTTCTTTGGACGTAGAGAAGACACTTGCTCCAAAGTTCCGAGCTTTCGAAGATCTGGGTCTCTCCCC